>OX030949.1:17520321-17635321 GCA_943735915.1 Pherbina coryleti
CTTACCCACAAGACGTTAATTTCGTGCTTTTTGATACTTAAGGGTCTGTGCTTTAGCGTGCAAGAGTGTAAGTGTGTGTGAGTGTGTGTTTGTTATTTTATTTCCTTTTCGTACCATGTTTTTGCTATTCCCTGAAATTTTTTTATTGTCAAAAACGTGCTGCAACTTAAGAACAACAACAAACAACAAAGAAATTAAAGAGAGAGAGAGAGAGAGAGAGAGAGAGAGAGAAAAAAAATAAAGTCTAAAAGCTGTTAAAGTTTATCTATGACAAAAAATGCACACACTTTACTATTGTTTTTTTTTCGTGCTCTCTTTCTCTCTCTCTCTGTTCCTCTGTTTCTCTGTCTCTCTTTGCATGCTCTCTACATTTTAACGCGCAAGAGCAGCGTTTTGTTTTGTTTTGTTTTCTTTTGTTTGTGTAACAACAAAACTTAAAAACAAAAGCTCACCATTGTGCTTTTATCAACCGTTAGTTGTTATAAGCACCTTCATACGACAAATTCACGTATAACAGATTTAGAAGTGTTTCTCGCTCTTGTTTGTTAGCCGAATTTTTTGTTTTTTCTCTTTGCTTAACGCGTTTTGGGGCTCTTCTCTAGGCCGTAATTTTTATCGTCAAAGCGTGTACGTGAGTTCAAGGTCATTTACTATTTACAACAATAATGTAGGATTTGTTGTTGTTGCTTTTTTTCCTGCATTTCGAAATGTAAATTTTTGAATTTTCAATTCCAAATACGCAAAAAAATTCAAAGCGGCAGTTATGAGGGAAGACATAGAGAAATAAAGAAAGCAAGAAAGAAAAGGAGAACGACAGAGTGTGTGTGTGTGTGAGTGAGCAAAAAACAATGCGGAGAGCCTTTGGGTACAACTCGGTTTGAGTCGCAAAGAACCCAGTAAAATACTTTTGCCAGGATTTACACGGTTTTCTTTACATAAATTTTGTCTTTTGGCTTTCTTTGCTTTTGCAGCTTTTCGCTTTGTTGGCTTTTTTTTTTCTTTCTCTCTCTGATTGTAGGGTTTAACAATTGAACAGAGAGTGGAAAAAATAAGAGGTTTAAAAAATAGCAACAACAACATACACCGCAATAACGTTAGCAAAGACAGCACGTAAGAAATAAAACAGCTGCTTTTATTTTGTTGTTCTTGTGTTTTGTTTTTGTTCATGGCTAGTGCCTTGGCTTTTGCATCGTTGCTTGTGCCCTTACACGAGTAAATTGTGCTTGTGTGTGTGTGTGTGTGTGCGCGTGTTTGCTTGCAGGCACACGTGTTGGTGTATGCATTAATATTGCAAGCTTGTTCACACTAATACATGACTCGCTGATATGTTGGTATTTTTTTTTTGTTTTTGTTTTTAATATTTCAGTAACAGCTGCCAGGGTTTACGCTAAATCTCGAACTCAGTGAGCATGCACCTCGTGTTTACAAAACTTTGAATCATTCCTGAGTCAGCACCGAGAAGACGGAGCACTAAGATAAGAATTTTCTAATTTCGACTTAATCTTAATCTTATCTAATGTCCACGTTTTCATTATCTTAATAACAGAAGTTTAGGTTCTCATGAAACATGAAACAAATATTGCGGGCATACTTCGCTCTGAAGTCTACCCAAAAGAGCTTAGATTCCTAAATCATGGGCTGCAGGCACACAGAATTTTTTGGTCAAAGCTCAAGACTAAACCCAGCGGGAAAATAAAAAGCGCTTCTAGAAACACAGCATTTTATACGCAGTTTAGGTATGTTTTGAGGATGCGGTATTCAGAGTTCAGATTTGTGGAGCTCATATTTTTATCTAAATTTTGTTCACAAACAATCAAGCGAGGAAATAGCGGAGCGTTAAGTTATTCGATTGTATCGCCAGCAGCCGGGGTTCAATCCCTGCATGTGACAGATTTTTTTGCATCTTCATTTGTCGTTTACTAAGTTAACTGCATCCACAAAGCTTCCCAAAGATGCAGTAAAAATGTGCAGGATTTTGCGGACACATGAAACAAAAAAAGAAATGAAGTTTCATCAAAACAGATGCGCTACTTGCTTCAAAAACAGCGCATCATAATTAGTAATTCAGCGCTATTGTTACCCGCTGGGAATATACAGACAACTCTTTTGTGTGTGTTAAATGCATATAAAAGCATGTGTAGCGTGTAATTTGCAAATGCATAGACTGCTGATTTTAATTAACACTTTTATAAGCCATTTGGCACCATTTGAAGTGATCTATTTTAGAGGCAAAACTTTTTTTAATATAAACACTGTGCCTACAATTCTGAGATAAAAATATCGCTTTAACGAAAGTTATTTCAAAATACGCAATGACGAGATATCTTATCAAGACATTTTTCATAGATTGTCATAATCAATTAACACCTATGACACTTCAAAAGTCATTGTTTAAACTTTCTCAGGATCAATATTTAAATAATTTTCATTTTTTTTTTCTAAACAGTTTTCACAAATTTACAAAAATTCAAAAAAATTTTTAGAATTTTAGAAGTATTTGTGTGCATACACTTGAAATATGTAAAAGCTCCCAAAATACTTCAAATTCACCCAAAAAGTACCACTCGGAGATTACACTGCGCAACAGACATTTTGGCGCAGGAGATTTTTGAGTTGATTATAGACAAATTGGGTTTCCTGATTTCAAATATGGACTCCGTTTTCCTCCATCAGCTCGAGTTTTTGAGTTATAGGCAAAAACATGGAAATCAGTGTTTTTTTCTAATAATTTTGCTTTATCCATTACATTGATCTACCGATTTGTATTACGATGCCAAATTTCAATGAAGAAATTTTTGCACATAAAATTACAATATCTTTGGCAGTTTCGAAGATATCGACGTTCAAAGTGGGAAAAATGCCACAATTTTACATAGGCTGCTCTTTTGAAACCCTGTATTTTTAATATTTGTCAAAGAATTTACAAAAGTTTTTTGTACTTGATAGAAAATCTCTGGAATTTTTGTAGACATTTTAGTTTTTTTTTTATCTTGCATTTTTTCAAAGAAATTAAAATAAAAAGAAACATTTTTTTTAAATCAATTGTATTAAAATTCAAGCACAATTGATAAGGTTTTGACAGCTTATTTAAAAGTATGTTAAGTTAAAGCATCATTTACGACTTTATAAAATTCTCTTTACTGACTTTCGAGAATGAAAGGCATCAGGATCATCTAGCTTAAGATTCCACCAATAGTCTGCCATCATATGTTTGTCCCATCTTTCAATGTGCTTACCTATAACTCAAAAATTCGAGCTGATAGAGAAAAACGGAGTTCATTCAGTTTGAAATCAGCAGCCAAAATCCATTTGGGATTGAGCATCGAGAACTGTGCACCTTTTATAACGAGTCATTTTGTTACTCAGTGTTATTGATGTCGCTGATTACAACTCTTAAGCTTAATTTTAGAAATAACCACAACAAAAAATAGTTAAAATCAAAAAAATATGTTAAAAAATAATAGAATTTTGAAATTCTGACTGTATATGAGAGCAATTCGATATGTCGGCGACTTTTTGAGTAAAATGTTTCACGACTTTAGATACTATATAAACCTAAGATGAGAATAGGGAATTGAAAAGTATACGCTTAAATGTTTGCTTTGACATGGATGGTGAGTAGCAGTGGCTAATATTGTTAAATACTCTGCAGCATCTACGTACTTATGAGCTCGTTGTGACCATAAACGGTGTGGTGTTGGTATTCATTTAAGACACGTTTTTGCCTGGTTCGTCTTACTGGATCGTTAAATGTCAACTTATATGAAAAATATTCAATGTCTATAGCACTAGTGATTATGTTAAATGTAAAATATGAACTCAGTAATCTTCTTCTTAACGATAGAGGCATCAGATTTAGAAGCCGAAGCCTTTGTTCATATGGGGGTAAGTTGGTAAAATCACTGGGGTCAAATGTATCTCTCAGCCCAAAAAACAAGAATTGCTTCTGGATTGATTCAAATCTTTCACTATGTGTCTCAAAAGCTGGATTCCAAATTATGCAAGCATATTCAAGTAGCGGACGAACTAATGCACAATATAGGGCTTTAGTGACCCACATATTTTTGAATTCCCTTGCACGCCTTTAAATGAATCCAAGCTGTTTACAAGCCCTGTTTACAAGAAAAAGTGATTTCAAATAAATGCATTTAAAGTTATTGTAAGTTTTTCAAAATAATAAAATTTAGTAACGATTGGTTTGAGAGATTTTTTCCGATGCATTTGGGTATTGACTATTACGATAAAAATTTCATTCAAATCGGATGATTGCTTTTCGATAAACTAGGCGGAAAGTGCCCGAAGACGAGGTTTTTAAAAGATCGTAAAGCTTTATATCTTTTTGAAAAACAAAAACAAAATTTTCAAAAAAAGAAAACAAAAACATTTCATTACCACTTTGTTTGCAAAAATACATAACCAATATACATATGAAAAAATGTTGATCACCAAATATGTGGATACTATGGCATGGTTTTATGCCCGACTTGTCTATGCAAAAAAATTCTAAAAAAAAAACAAACTACTTAAAAGGATAAAACTTTATCATAGTGAACGTTGAATCTTAAATTGTTATCTAAGACAACACCAAGATCTAAAATATGAGTGACTCTATTTAATTCAACGCTATTAAGGAAATAACCATTATTTTTTATTAAGTTTTTACGCGAAAAGCTGATAATATAGCATTTATTAGTGTTAAGAGAGAGTTTATTGTTACTGCACCAATGCTCTAGGGAGATCAATTTTGATTGCAAGAAAAGTGTATCTTCTTCCGACTTAACAACATAGTACATCTTTAGGTCGTCAGCCTATAGGTTAGAGATGAAGAAATTGAAAAGAAGTGGGCCAAGGTGACTTCCTTGCACCAGAAGAACACCAGAAGACACGAGGATTTTTTTAGATAATATGCCTTGAAGCTTAACAAATTGGGACCTTTCGGACAGATAGGATTTAATCCAATTGAGCAAGGTCCCCGTAATTCCAAATTTTTGTAATTTAAGAGTAAAAATATTATGATCAACGCAGTCAAATGCTTTACTGAAGTCTGTATAGACTGCGTCTACTTGATGTCCATTTCTTTTTCCATTTCAATAAAAACATCAGAGACTCAAATTGCAAGATTTGTAACCATTGAGCGGCCTTTACGAAATCCATGTTGCTGCTCATTAAGTAAGGAATTAACTAGGTATGTAAGCTTTTCACATATAATTTTTTCAAAAAGTGTAGGAAAAGCAGACAGGATAGAAATACCTCTATAATTTACGACTGACCTCTTATCACCATTTTTGTATATAGGTGTAATATGGGATGATTTCTAATAAGATGGAAAAATACCAAGATGCAAGGATCTATTAAAAAGGGTATATAAGGGTATGAGGAGTTGATCTACACAGTTAATCAGAAAGCATGACGGTATGAGGTCTGGACCAGGAGATTTATTTGGATCAAGTTCTTTTATATCTTTGGATATTTCTTCTTGCGTAAGTAGAATTATATCAACCAAGGATGATGTAATCTGACAGGGCGGCATAATTTGATGTTTGGATGAGTGCACGCTTGGTGCACATTCACCCGAAGAAGTCCACTGTTTTGATTGTTTCTTGGTCTCTGGTGTGTTGTGATGTATCCATGTTTCTTCTTTGGTTACGAAACGGCTCAATAGCTCCTTCGCATTGCTGATGAACATATCCAAACACTCCATTAAATTGGTCACTCTTATGATCAGTTTTGAGCTATCGTGGTACCCATCGCGCGGAAAGCTTTTTCATGTCCAAATATTCATGTAAAATCTGATGTACCTGCTCTGTTGAGATGCCTACAGCCTCAGTCAACTCACCCACTATCAATTTCCAATCGTTCGATATCATTTCATGGATTCTATCGACGATTTGATCTGACGTAACGACCTCTTTTCGGCGATCTGAATGTTAAGCGTCACTTGTGCTAGTACGAGCACAACGGAATTCAGTTAACCACTTTTTAACGATTGAAATTGTTGGTGCAGAGTCCCTTTAGTATTTGTCAAGCTATTTCTTGGTTTCGGTTATGGTTTTTTTAAGCAAAAAATAATGCCTGATGAGTACACAAAATTCACTTTTTTCCATTTTGGTCGAAATTAACGAGGTTGTCTAATTTCAATGGCTGTTAAACACATACTAAATGACGCAGCTTGCTCAAATTTGACAGTAGTCTATTAACAGATGATAGTTTACAGGACCAGTGCTGGATTTAAAGTAGCTAGGCGGGAAAGTCAAAAAGTCATCGACTAAACCAATCGCCTTCATAGTGGTATTCGGTCACACAAAAATCATAAAAGCTTATTTTTTTTTAATTCCTTGTGTGAAAAAAGCGCATTTATAAAATAAAATGTAGTTGTTCGCAAGTATACAGTAATATTAAATTAATTAATAGCATCAGTTGTTTGCGCAACATTTAGTCAAAAATAAAATATTGTTCATCATACGCCATGGTGCACCAACAGCGGGGGCGCGATATTTATAGATTGTGAAAATATAGAAGAAATTGCCGCAAAATATTTAAAATTTATTTATACATTTATTAACAAATAATTAATATGATAAATCTGCATCACAAATCACAAAATAAATGTTGCATTTTTACAACAACCACACAACCTTCTTATAAAGAAAAACCAATATGAAAAAAGTTTTATATTTATTTGAGGTAAATATTTATGTTTAAAAATCAATTCCTTAATCAATTCTTTTGTAGAAAATTAAAGTATTTTGAAAACAATCTTGAAACATTATAACAAGTTCTTTACCAGCCTGTAGCTAAGAGGCAGTTTTCAGGATTATAGCCCCTCCGTAGGTCCACAAAAGTGTAAAGAATTTAAAAAACAAACTTTAAAAATTTATAAAAAACCAAAGCTTAAGTTCAGAAAAGGTTCAGAATTCAGTTATATACTTAAATCAATTAACCATTTCTAATTCAATGTTGGAAAAATTGTTTGAGAAGTTGACACTAATATGTTTTGAAAGTTTATCTCTACACAGGCTAAAATGGAAAAAGCCATTCGTTTTATAAGAGTCAAAGGTTTCTTTCAAAAGAAAGGCATTACTCTTAAAAATTAATTCATAAAAAAAAATATATATATATATAAAAACTAAATAAATAAGGCAAAAATTAGAATACATACTACACTGAAAATGGTAAAGTATGAAAATATTATTTTCAAATGGATTATTTCGGTTTGTGCTGACCTCTTACTTACTTACTTACTTACTTATCTGGCGCTTACAACCGAAGTTCGGTTTTGGCCTCGTATAAGAAATTGCGCCAGCCATTTCTATTTTGCGCTTGCTGGCGCCAGTTGGAAACACCAAGTGTAGTCAGGTTATCCAACACCTGATCCTTCCAACGAAGATGTGGGCGTCCTCTTCTGCGTTGACCACCACCGGGCACCGATTCGAATATTTTTTTCGCTGGAGCGTCGTTTTCCATTCGCTCAACATGACCTAGTCAGCGGAGCCGCTCGATTTTAATACGCTTAACTATGTCGATGTCAGCGTACAGCTCATACAGCTCGTGGTTCCATCGAATTCGGTATTCGCCATTGACGCAGATTGGACCGAAGATCTTACGAAGGATCTTTCTCTCGAAGGCTCCCAAAGTCTTTTCATCAGAACTGCTCAACGTCCAAGTTTGTGCTGCATATAATAGGACGGGCATGATTAGTGACTTATAGAGCGTGAGTTTTGTTCATCGAGAGAGGGCTCTGCTTCTCAATTGCCTACTTAGCCCAAAGTAACACCTTTTGGCAAGAGTTATCCTTCGCTTTATCTCAATACTGACATCGTTGAAAGAGTTTACGCTGGATCCCAGGTAGACGAAGTCCTTAACAACCTCGAAGGAGATGTTGTCAACAGTGACGTGGTTTCCAAGACGCTGGGACTGTTTATTTGTTGACACTAGGTATTTCGTCTTATCTGCGTTCACTACAAGACCCATTCGACTCGACTCTTTCGCTAACCTGGAGAATGCTGCACTGACTTCGCGCGTATTATGGCCAATGATATCGATATCATCAGCATACGCCAGCAGCATAATACTTTTGTAGAATATCGTGCCACTGCGTCTCAAATCAGCAGCTCGGATGATCTTCTCCATCATTAGGTTGAAAAAGTCGCACGATAAGGAATCACCTTGTCTGAAACCTCATTTGGTATCGAATGGAGGAGTGAGGTCCCTCCCGATTTTAACTGTGCTGCTGGTGTTGCTCAGTGTCATTCTGCAAAGGCGGATGAGCTTTGCAGGAATACCAAATTCAGACATGGTGGAATAAAGATGATTCCTTTTTGGACTGTCGAAGGCGGCTTTGTAATCGACAAAAAGATGGTGTGTGTCGATTTGTTTTTCTAGGGTCTTCTCCAAAATTTGTCGTAGCGTAAATATCTGGTCTATGGTGGATTTGCCAGGTCTGAAGCCACACTGATAAGGTCCAATCAGCTGGTTTACGATGGGCTTCAGTCTTTCACATAGTACGCTCGACAGAACCTTATATGCGATATTCAGAAGGCTTATCCCACGGTAGTTGGCGCAAATTGTGGGATCGCCTTTCTTGTGGATTGGGCAGAGCACACTGAGGTTCCAATCGTTTGGAATGCATTCTTCCGACCATATTCTGCATAGAAGCTCATGAATGCATTTAAATAGAGCTTCGCCTCCATTCTTGAAGAGCTCAGCAGGTAAGCCATCGGCTCCTGCGGCTTTGTTGTTTTTAAGCCGAGCTATAGCTTTCAAGACTTCACTATGGTCGGGCAGCGGAACTTCAACGCTGTCGTCCAAAATTGGGGATTCTGGAATATCATCTCTATTGGCGGGATTGTTGTCGTCGTCGCCATTCAGAAGCCTAGAGAAGTGTTCCCTCCACATCATCAGTGTACTCTGGATATCTGTCACTAGATTCCCATTTTCATCCTTGCAGGAAGAGGCCCCGGTCTTGAAACCATCGGCCAGGCGTCTTATTTTTTCGAAAAATTTTCGGACCTCATTACTGTTACCATGCATCTCAATTTTCTCGCACTCACGCATTTCCGCTTCCCTTTTCTTTCGCCTGAAAATGCGTCTCTCTTCCCCCCTCTTCTCTTTGTACTGCTCCTTAGCAGCACGCGTTACAACCGACTGCAGGGTGGCTTTGTAGGCGGCGTCTTTTTCTGCAGTGGCGTCGCGACACTCTTGGTCGTGCCACTGGTTTCGGCGAGGGCGGTGATAGCCAATCACCTCTTCGGCAGCCGTACGCATAGAGTGGGAAATATGATTCCACTGCGCGCATATATCGTCGATCGGAGGAGTGCTTTCTTGAAGCAGGAGTGAGAGTCGAGTAGCGAAGTCTTCGGCTGTTTGTGCTGACCTCACTGATAGAAATTCCTATAAATTATAAATTTTTTATTAAAAAAAAATTTTTTTTGCTTGTATTAGTTTAATACGAGAGTCACTACACATATTTCGGGAATTAATTTAAAGACTGATTTTAACATAATTTTTTTTCTTTATTTAGAATAAATGACAACAAATTCTTTAAAATTTTTGTCACGGTACTTGAGACACGTAGATTAGTATTATAAGTAGAATAAGTATAATATTCCGTGAAATAAGGAAAACAAATAAGCGCCGAAGAATTATTCTTCATTAAGACAGTGCGTCATCCACCGTGTAGTCCTGTTTTGAAAGCTAAAAAACTGAGGGAACATGTACCGGTTTTTTGTTTTTTTTTTTTTTTAATTGTAGCATTTTCTAAAATCCTGCACCCTAAACAATTTATGCTTTAAGCGAAAATACAAGAAGAAACCGGAAAAGACTTAATTTCCTTCATTCAGAGTAGCTGGGCTTGTCTGCATATTTTATTTTTTTTTTTGTTTTAACATTCACATCTTCACAGCTGTAACTTGAGCTTACATTTTATCTGGAGACATGTGAATGCAAATGCATAAGTAAGATGCATGTAAGTGTTAGGCAACTATAGCTACTTTCCTCTTAGCCAGTGTCCTTCGTACTTGTTACTATCATTGTTTTTATTCTTATTGTTGATATAGAATTGTAATGTTTCCACAACAGCTCGCTGCTATAAGCTCTATACTAAAGTTGTCCTGCTGTTTGCAATGCGTATTTTGTCTCTTTTGCTCCTTAAAAAATGGACTTGAATGCTATTTCACTCTATTTGCTTTTGTTGCGCTTAGAATTCATTGTTTATGTACAAACATAAATTTATGAAAATCTATTTGATGTACCTTAGTGTGTGTGTGTGTGTGCGTGTTTAGGAGTATGTCTGCGTGTGTGTGAGTTTGTGTGTTTGTGGTTAAGTTTGAATTTATTTTGTCTGCAGCGGCAAAATTATACAGAGACACAAGCAGAAAAACAAATACAAATACAAATACAACTTCTGGCAATGAGCAGAACCAACAACCATAACAACAACATCAACAACAAATTCTATGAAAATGTGTTTTTTTTTTGTTGTCTTTGGTGCCTTTTTCACTTTTTGCTTTTGTTTACTTTTCATATTCTGTGTATCCTTGAGAAGATTGTGTGTATTAAAGCACCTGCCTTAAAGCTTTTTGTCCACACATTTTCAAAGTTGGCCAAAAGTTTGCCAAACTCTCTTCTTAGCAGTTTCTAGGCACGAGGCTGGTTAGAAAAATTTTAAAAAACTTGCAAAATTAGGCCTCGCAAAACAGTTGATGAAGAATTTGGGCAAAATTTAATCGATATTAAGACGAGTTTTTTCATTTTTAGTTTTATTTTAAAAAGAAAAGAATCAAACAGTTTCAAAGCGATTTTGAAGCTTTTATAGCTTTTATAGCTACTAAAAAACTTTAAAACAATAAATTTCAATTCATCTAAAGTTCTATATTTTGTTGGAAAATATTTTGCATTTTATATCAAAAATTTTAATAGTTTTTTCAATAGTTAAACCTACTTAACTTTTCTTAAAAGATTTTGTTGTCACTCATTAGCTGCAATTAAGGAACGGAAATGTTCATTATATGGCAACTTTATGATGTCACATTAGAATATTTTGCAGTGGCAACGCTGCCGGCGAAACAAAAATTTGCGATGCACGAATGCAAGCGACTTTAACGAGCTTTTAATAATTTACACGTGTTGTTTTTTCTGAAATCTCAACTCATTTTGTGATTAGAAGTAAATTAAAATTCTCGCGAATGAAGAAAACTAATTTGACTCGGAAGCGCAGTTCTCGTTTTAAAAGGAAAAAAAAAGTTTCGCTTAAGCACATATTCGCAGTATCGTGTTTATAGTTTTTGTGTTTATTTTTTCTTTTTTATAGCGTATTTGTTCAATTTGCATATTGCGTGTAAAAATGCTTATTTTTTGCAAATGAATTTTGAATTTTCAAATTTGCATTTATTTTGTTTACTCTAACGTATCATGGGACATAAAATAATAATAAAAAAAAAAATAGCTTCAAACTAGAAGAAATTTAATTTTAAGCAAAATGCAGTGACACATTTCGCGTTAATAACTTTAGATATTAATATTTACTTTAGTGAAGTACTTATTTTTCGATCCCGATTAAAATTCTGTTAAAATGGCAACAAGTTTTTAATTACGTTATATGCCGTAATTACAAGTTTACAACAAATGCTAACTTTTTTGTTTTAATTTATGAATTTAAATATTAATTAAAACAATTTTAACATAATTATCAACAATTTTTTTGTAATATTATGAACAACTTACAATTTAACTTAAGAAAAAATTATTCTTTCCGAAGTATATAAGCTTCCGAATGCGTTATATGACGTTAAAATAAGCTTTCTACGATTATTTTTTTTTATTAACCTTCATTAACCTTCAACTGTATTTTCGTTATATTAAGAAAGTATCATATTTAACATAAAAACAAAATAAATAACATAAGGTCCTTAAAGCCCTTAAAGCAACGCCGAGAGATCTGACCTAGTCATTTACATTTAATGGGTCTTGAAATTATTTTAAAATACTTACATGCAAAATGGTCGTGCTTTATCCGATTGAATTATGCTTTGAGAAAAAAGGGTTGGCTTTGCCGTGGACACACCCGTAGGTTTTGACGTGACGGTGTTTCTTTATATTCCTAACTCTTGTTTTAGTCCATGACCAAAATCTTGACTTAATCAAATATACTGAATCCCTTTCCTAGTTTGAAAAGGTGTGTTTAAGGTGTGTCTTAATTTTTGTCTTAATCCATATCCTAATTCATGTCATAGTCCTTTTCCGGTTTCATTGTGTTATTTTGTTGTTTGTGAGCAGTGTTTTTTGCCTCGAAGAAAACTATGGAAATCATAACTAACTACATTTTCGTTGTTATTGTTGCATTTTTTGTTTTTGTTGTTGTAGTTGTTATTGTTGTTGTTGTTGTTGATGTTGGTTGTTGATGTTGATGTCGATGTTGATGTTGATGTTGATGTTGATGTTGATGTTGATGTTGATGTTGATGTTGATGTTGATGTTGACGTTGATGTTGATGTTGATGTTGATGTTGATGTTGATGTTGATGTTGATGTTGATGTTGATGTAGATGTTGATGTTGATGTTGATGTTGATGTTGATGTTGATGTTGATGTTGATGTTGATGTTGATGTTGATGTTGATGTTGATGTTGATGTTGATGTTGATGTTGATGTTGATGTTGATGTTGATGTTGATGTTGATGTTGATGTTGATGTTGATGTTGATGTTGATGTTGATGTTGATGTTGATGTTGAAGTTGATGTTGATGTTGATGTTGATGTTGATGTAGATGTTGATGTTGATGTTGATGTTGATGTTGATGTTGATGTTGATGTTGATGTTGATGTTGATGTTGATGTTGATTTTGATGTTGATGTTGATGTTGATGTTGATGTTGATGTTGATGTTGATGTTGATGTTGATGTTGTTGTTGATGTTGATGTTGATGTTGATGTTGATGTTGATGTTGATGTTGATGTTGATGTTGATGTTGATGTTGATGTTGATGTTGATGTTGATGTTGATGTTGATGTTGATGTTGATGTTGATGTTGATGTTGATGTTGATGTTGATGTTGATGTTGATGTTGATGTTGATGTTGATGTTGATGTTAATGTTGATGTTGATGTTCATGTTGATGTTGATGTTCATGTTGATGTTGATGTTGATGTTGATGTTGATGTTGATGTTGATGTTGATGTTGATGTTGATGTTGATGTTGATGTTGATGTTGATGTTGATGTTGATGTTGATGTTGATGTTGATGTTGATGTTGATGTTGATGTTGATGTTGATGTTGATGTTGATGTTGATGTTGATGTTGATGTTGATGTTGATGTTGATGTTGATGTTGATGTTGATGTTGATGTTGATGTTGATGTTGATGTTGATGTTGATGTTGATGTTGATGTTGATGTTGATGTTGATGTTGATGTTGATGTTGATGTTGATGTTGATGTTGATGTTGATGTTGATGTTGATGTTGATGTTGATGTTGATGTTGATGTTGATGTTGATGTTGATGTTGATGTTGATGTTGATGTTGATGTTGATGTTGATGTTGATGTTGATGTTGATGTTGATGTTGATGTTGATGTTGATGTTGATGTTGATGTTGATGTTGATGTTGATGTTGATGTTGATGTTGATGTTGATGTTGATGTTGATGTTGATGTTGATGTTGATGTTGATGTTGATGTTGATGTTGATGTTGATGTTGATGTTGATGTTGATGTTGATGTTGATGTTGATGTTGATGTTGATGTTGATGTTGATGTTGATGTTGATGTTGATGTTGATGTTGATGTTGATGCTTTTTGTTTTATTTACTTCTTTATGGTTGTGCTTTTCCATGGTGAGTTGACTTTGCCTTAGCTGCATGGAATTAATCCAGCAAAAGTGATGCATATGCGTCACATTAGGCGATTCCCTGAGGGGCCTCATGACACCGTCAATTTTTTTTATTTTTATTTTTATCATGTGCCCGAAGACCTCACCTTCTTTTTCGTTCTTTAAAATTAAACGTTACGGCAGTAGTCTTAGAGTTAAAATTCCATGCAACGTTTTTTCATGATTGTAGCATTTTAACTGCATTATGTGGTTGCCACCCTTTGGACAAAAATTAGGACAAGGAAGAAGATTAGTAGTGGGACAAAGAATTGGGCAAAGATAAGAGCATTGATTTGGAAAAGGATTAGGACAAGCATTTAGACAAGGACTAGAAAAAGTCTTTGACAAGGATTGGGACAAAGATAAAGGCAAAAATGTAGAAACATCTAAAATAATATTTAGAGCAAGATCGGGAAAAGGATAAGGACAAGAAATGGAACAACGAATAGATTTGGACACATTTTAAACAAGATTCAGGAAAAATATTGGGAAAAAGTGGGATGTGGAGTAGAAAAGGTAATCAAATAAGGAAAATGTCCGAAATTTTGGGATTAGGATGGGATCCTAATCAAAAGTTTGAACTTGAAGTAGGACAATTATTTGGAGAAATTTAGGGATAAGGGTAAGGAGTAGGACAAGTTTTGGATGAGAGTAAACGATAATAACAAAAATAAGGAAAAGAAAAAAGATACGCTGTGACATCAAATCCTACGCGTTTGTTGACGATACAGCTAACTTCCTTTTTTAAAGAAGAATTATGAATGAAAAAGTCAACGCATCAATAAATTCTTTTTCCGTGCTTGATACTTTCCAATTTTTTCATTAATTATCACCTAAGGCTTTGATAAAATTTCGGTTTCGATGCAAGATTTTAGTTCCGTTATATGCTGTAATTGCAAACATGATTATATTATGACTTAAAATTAATTGTCTGGTATAGGATTTTCAATATTCGTGTGTTAAAGAAAACATTGAGAGCAATAAGTCATCTCATTATTGTCAGGATCGATTTCTTGATATTTCATACCTATACATATCTGACATCAGATTATTTGCAAAATGCGAAGTATTTATTCTCCTAATCGGTGCAAGAAATAAAAACATAAAGAAATTAACTAAAACGGTACATAATGCGACCAATACACGCCACTTGAAGGAACACAAAGGAAATTTCTAATATTTTATGCAATTATTTGTATTCAACTGAGCACAAACTCTTTTTTTATTGCAACAATTAATTCAAATTTTGGTCGTATAATCGTCATAAGCAAACAAAAAAACAAAAAAAAGAAAAAAAACGAAACAAAATAAAAAAAAAACAAATTAAAACAGAAACAACTTATGAAAAAAACGAATATTTAAGCCTCTCTCCTTGGCACTATTTCTATCAACACCGATTTCACCAACAAAATAAACTTTAACCACAACATGGCAACTTAAACGCCAAACCGAGAGCATTTGGCCACATCAAGGCGCAACTCCCTCTCATGCTGACGCTCAACATGGCTTTAACTGCGTTTTGTTGTAATTTGCATAATTGTTTGTTGTTTATAGAAGGCAAAAACAAAAAAAAAAAAAAAAATAAAATAAAAAAAAAATTTTGAATAAATAAAATAAAATCGCGAACAAGTTAAAAGTTAACGACTTGTTCATGGCTATGCATAATTTTAGGCGCAGTAAAAAAGTTTCCGCAAAACATTAAAGTTAATAAAAGCTAAACGAAAAATAAGGCAACGATGATGAGCAAACAAAATTAAAAATATATTTTTTTAACCTATTAAATCGCAATTTAATGCAATGCCTAGCACGATTGCACGAGTTCAGAAAAAAGTTTATATTTTTAAAAATTTATTTTTGTCTACAAAAGAGTTGAGAAATAATTTTATCGATGTAACTTAGTTCGATTTTGTGAGAGTAAGTATTAAAAATATTGTTTTTTTTTTCGAAAATATTGAAAAAGCTTAATATTTTGGGATTAAGCTTTTATCCAAAATTGTTTGTGTAAAAATTATTTAGTTGAATAAAAAGCCCTATTTTAAATTTATTATAAACACGAAATGTTTGATTTTCAAAAAAGCTTATCAGTGGTACACAAAAAAAAAAAAAAAAAATAAAATTGCTCAATTCAACAAACATTTGCTCAAAATTCAAGAATATGTTTTCTATAATCAAGACTAATATTGGCTTGAAATGAGAAAAACTAGCTTGATTCAAGTAACAACCCAGTAGGGGGTTACATTCAATACATAACTAGTTACATAATGATTACTTGGTAATGGGAGGTAGCTTATTATAATGAAAATCCTTCAGCAAAGATGTAGAATGTAGGATAACCAATTATAAAACTCTACTCGATTATATTAAATATATCTTGTAGAGGCTTACATGTCTCAAGTAAAGTAACAGATAAGACAATGCGCCTTCGAACAATGCCATAGCTTGTCAATCGGCACAATCTTAAACATGTTTTCATGTAAACATCTTGTGAATTATAGCTTGCCAATATAAATTGAAGTGAGAAAAAGTAAGAAAATATTTTCTTAATTCAAGTCTTGATCTAGGTTTTAGAACAGTGGTGATCAACGCACAGTTCAAACAACAACAAAGAGAGCTTTCCGAGTGCACAGCTTTACCCTGAAACAAGAAGTTGCTAAAAGCTCTCACAACATTTGGTGCAAGGAAATCTTTTCGAGTATTGGATTTTCAATACAATCATTTCTTCTTTTATTTTTGTGTTTGTTTTTCGCTATTTTAACATAGAAAACATCAAAAAAAGGTAAACGTGAAGTATTCTTCGTGAAGTATATGTTTAATGTTTCTCCTGAAACATTGCAAAATATTTATGTACATCTATATATATAAAAAAGGAGTTTATGTTTGTAAGGCCGCAATAGACTCCTAAACTACCCATCCGATTAGCATGAAAATTTGTGTATAGAAGTTTTTTGGTACGGTGCGTGTTCGTGGGCTATTAATTTTGTTCCACCTTGAACACCAGAGGGCGCTGTAGTACAAATTTTTTACAAAACTGCCTAAAACTCCTAAACTGCTAATGCGATTAGAATGAAAAGTGATATACAGTGGGTTTCTTATACGTTGAGTGTTCTGCTGCTATCGTTTTTGACCTATCTTGAACACCAGAGGGCGCTATAGTACAAATTTTTTACAAAACCACCTAAAACTCCCAAATTGCTCATGCGATTAGAATAAAAATTGGTATATAGTAGTTTTCAGGTACGATGAGTTTTTTAACACTATCTTCTTTGACCCACCTTGGACACCAGATGGTGCTATAGTACAAATTTTTTACAAAATCGCATATTTTTAGTTGTTTTCTTATGTAACATGTGCAAATATTTACAAAATATTAAATATTTCTTAAATTTAGTAAAATAAAAATAATTTCCGTTATTTTGACATCAAAAACATGAACATATCTTGAAAACTATGAAAAATTTTACTACAACGATATATTTAATGCAACATCGTTGCTCAAAAATGAGAAAAAAACAATCAGAAATTTAATTTTGCGACTTTCGAGTCAAATATCTCCGCTGCTTTTGTATTCATTTTGTTAAATTTTTTTTTGTCTTAAAGCTTCATCAAAGTACTATGAAAACCTTATTGCAAAGATACCGTTAGTTGAGTAAATATATTTTAAATATTTTTTTCAAAAAAGGTCTGAAATATTGGAGTTTTCCTCACAAAAAGGCTCAAAATTTGTTTTTGTTGAAAAAATAATTTAAATTCAAATTCGCAAATTTTCAATTCTATTTAAAAATTATAACATTTATAGGCAAAAGTTATTTCAATTTTACACAAAAATTAAAAACCATTTCTGTGATTCAAAAAACAAGGCCTACCCCTTGAATTTTTCGAACAAAATTTTTTTTTTCCAATATTGTGTTTTTATATTTTTGAAAAAATATACAAGCTAAAAAATTAATTTATTAGAAAAAATTATCTAAGTATCTCTTGCCAATCGAAAGTTATAGCCAATAATGTTTATCCAAAATATATATACAAAAAGCAAAACGCTGTGTGTGATGGCTGGAAACTTCAAAATTACTTAGCCGATAGAGCTGAAATTTTGGCAGTACATTTTTTTCAAGTACGAGATGGCTTAAATTTCTGTCACACCCCCTTTTACCGCCCACAAATCAATAAAAATGCTATATTTCCTACGGTTTTCGTCGATTGGGCTACATTTTGGTAATTTAGTCTGTATGCTTACTGTCGGCAACTGTACTAAAACAGGGTAATGTCCATCTACTAGAAAACTGGGATGAGCATTATATAAAAGGGTGTGGCTCCGCCCATACAGTTAAAATTTGTATTATCGAATAGCTTTGAAAGTAAAAGTAGCAATACTTACATACAAACTCAAAATGGAGTTACTATTTGGTGATCTCCTGCTACTGGGAAACTGTAACGGGCAGTGGAAAATAACAGTGGTGTCAAACTATGAGTCTGAGAAAAGTTTTGAATACACCTATTATGTTCCCATATAGTTGCAGGGTGCAGCAACGCGCGCCGGGAAAAGGCTAGTTCATAAATAAAACAGCGAACGAACTCCCATACCACATGAGCGCTCAAAGCATACTGACTTGAATTTTAAAGCACAGCAGAAAAAACAAACTTTTACGCAGTGTACGAACAGCCGATTGCTACTTCGTGTGCAAAAGCCCAACAACACACGATGCCCGCGGGCTATGGGAAACCATATAGTGAGCACCACTGTTCTAGAATCATTTATATAACTCAATTTTAGAAATAAATGCACATTATAAGTTTATTTTCTTTAATATTAGTTTTTGGTGCTTGATTTGAGCAAATGAGGTTTAATTTTCAATTTTCTTAGATCAAGCAAAATATTTGCTTAATATAACAATGTTATTTCTATCCGTGCATTATATAAGAAACGAATTGCGGGAAACAGAATTGTTTCGATGATAAGCTCGAGAACAATTTAAGAGGACTTTTTGAATTTTCCGCGTAGTAACTTAAAATGAAATACTGGTCCTATTAAATAAAAATTGAATTGATTTTAAGAAATCAAAGTGCGCAAATAGCTAGAATTTGAAAAAAACGATTTTTGCCGCACAGATCGTTACAATGAATAACAATTTCGTTCGAATTGGATAAAAACATCTTTATTTGAAATAATAAAGTACAATTATTGAGAAGAATATTAAATTTATCATTAAACATTTTTCAACTTGATTTTTATCTCTCATTTGCTCACCACACTCCTGACAGATAACAGCTCTATGGTCTGGACACACGAAGGCCTGATACTTGGAGCATTTGACTCCATATTTTCTGTCGATGATTCGGGACAATGAACACATCTTCCCTGTTTTCTTGTTCCACCTATGTTCCGTCGTATGGTCCCTTCATCCAATACCTCTTCAAAGCAAAATACTGTTTGGCGTGGTAGATTTGTCCACTCTTTATGCGTATATATGTAAATATATGTAAAGTGGGGCCACTCATTACTTGTCCAAAAAGTTTAAACAACACGAAAATAAAAAAAAACTTTAAGATGAAGAAATATACACAAACTGTATCGCGGGGTGAAAAAACTCCCAACGCGCACTTCTAATGTTCACTGCTTGAGCCACCACGTGGTACGGATGCCGCGAGCGTGCTCCGCTCTGAGGTTAAGTTTGTGTTTGAGAGCCGTTGAAAGCAGAAAACCTCTTTTATTTCTACCAAAATGGGAAAAAGTGAATTTCCTATACTCATCAAGCATTATTTTTTCCGTAAAAACCATCACCAAAACCAAGCAAAGACTTGGTAAATACTACGGGGGCTCTGCACCCACAATTTTAATGGTTAAGAAGTGGTTAACAGAATTTAGTTGTGTTCGTTCCAGCACAAGTGACGCTTATTCAGAGAGAGAACGTTCAGATCGCCCCAAAGTGGTCGTCACGTCAGAAATCGTTGACAAAATCCATGAAATGATATTGAACGATCGGAGAATGAAAGTGCGTGAGGTAGCTGAGGCTGTAGGCATCTCAACTCACGTTTAAGGATTCAAGGACTCATCACATTTAACATTAATATTTGGACTTGAAAAAGCCATCCGCGCAATGTTTATCGCGATTGCTCACACTCGACCAAAAGCGCAGTCGTGTAACCAGTTCGAACTTCGAAGCAGTGTTTGGCGATGGTGAACGTCTAGCAAGACTAACCTTTCACCAAGGTTGGTCGGTCGGACAACAAGATCATTCATATCTATTACCTTGGTTGGAAAGGGTAAAACGTTTATAAGCGAATATTATTCACAGCTGTTCGATAGATTTGACATAGATTTAAAGCAAAAACGACCGCATTTAGCGAACAAAAAGTACTATTTTCGTTGCTTAAGCAACGTAGCATGCAAATTTGTTGCGTGGAATTATTTACTCGATAAGTAAAGGTGCTACGGTGCTGATCCTTATTCCTCACGACAAAAATAGACAAAAAATTTATGTCGTAATAAGGCAACGGAGAGAGCCGCTACGAGATCGAAAATGTTACAATCATGCAACGATGTTGCATGGAATTATTTCTCGCTGATGTATTATTTCATGCAACGCTATGATATTGAATTATTTCTCGTATATGAGGTACGGAATATGTTTTAAAACAGAATTAATACTTAGCCTTTCTTGTATTATACTTTTTACAAGAAAAAAAAAAAAAAAAAAAGAAAAAGAAATAAGAATTCCATATTGTTGCATAGAATTATAACTCGCCAATTAGAAATGCTACGGAAAGTTTTATTTCACGACAGTAAAAAATTGTCTTTGACCTTATAAAAAAAAATTGTTCTTTTTTGTGCCACAAGAACACGGAGACTACCGATTAATGCTGTAGATATGCAACAATAATAGAAAAACGTTGCATGACATTTTAACTCAGCGACTATTGTTATGAAACGACAACAAAGTATGTTTTCAGTCATATGATAGAAATAAAAACAAAAAATTAAGGCGTCGTGAGGTCTTTCATGGAACCCCTTAACCTTAACCCATTTTTTTTTTTTTTTTATTATTTCAAGTCAATGAACAGTGGTTCTTACACACTATGATAATTAATATAGTAATCTATTCAATATTAGTAATACCTATTTAACAAAAATATTTATAAAATAATTAAAAAAATAAAGTTTAATAATAATTATTTAGTACATTCTTTAATGATTCTTTCGAATTAGAAAAATCGATATTGCAATAAAGCATACAGTTATTGAACTCCAACATTGCTCTATACATAGGTGAATTAATGGCATAGTTGGTTCTGCATACTCCTAGATAAAACACATCAAAATGACGTAAAGTTCGACAAGGAACATTAAAATTTATAAACTCAAGTAGTTTTGGGTAATCAATCGTTCCGACTATACTATCAAAAATAAACAAGAGAGATAATATGGTCCTTCTATTCTGAAGAGTTTTCAAATTTGTGCCACTACAACGTTCACTGTAAGAAGGAACTGGATTTCTTGGATAATTTATTTTAAAAACAAATCTAGTAAAAGCTTTCTGAACTCGTTCTAGGCGTAATGTATGAGATGCATAGAAAGAGTTCCATATAAATTAAGCATATTCCAGCTTCGAACGAACAATAGATGTATACAGTAATTTTAATGTGAAAGGGTCCTTAAAATTAGAACCATTTCGCCGTACTAATGCAAGAAGTGAATAAGCTTTTGAAATAATGTAATTAAGATGACAAATGAAAGTGAATTTTGAATCAAAAACCACACCTAGATCTTTAATTTCATGAACACATTTCAAAGGAAAATTATCTAAATAGTAGGTCGTTTTTAATCGACATGATGATTTAGTAAAAGTAGTAAACAAACATTTGTCGTGATTAAGATGCAGACCATTTTTCGAACACCAGACATTTAAAGAATTTAAATCTGATTGCAGTAAGGAGGCATCTGACAAATTATTTATTTTCCGAAATATTTTTAAATCATCCGCATATAAAAGACACTGCGAATTTATTATTTTGGATGAAATATCATGAATAAATAATATGAACAGTAGCGGACCCAAGATGCTTCCCTGAGGAACACCCGAGGAAACTGTAAATGGTCTTGAAATTTTATTTTCAATACAGACATGACATACCCTGTTACTAAGATATGAACCAAACCATTTCAATAAATTTGAGTGAAACCCAATTTTTGCTAATTTTTTTAATAAAATGTCGTGAGGGACTTTGTCGAGAGCTTTCGAAAAGTCTGTGTAGATAGAATCAACCTGATATCCCTGTTGGATAGCCGATATACAATATTCGGAAAAAATTGTAAGGTTCGTTACCGTTGAACGACCAGGTACAAAACCATGTTGTGATGGAGAAATAAAGCATTTTACAGCAAAATATACTTTTCTTTTTACTATAGATTCAAAAATTTTGATACCGACGTTAGCTTGGATATTGGTCTATAGTTTTCAATATTATTTTTGTTTCCAGTTCTGAAAACAGGGGATATAAATGACACTTCCCAGCCAGGAAGAAAAACCCCCGTAGATAAAGACTTGTTAAAGATAAATTGAAGAGGTTTTGCCAGGGATTTACAACAGTTTTTTAATAGGATACCCGAGAGACCATCCGAATCAGATTTAGTTGAAGTTTTAAGATTCATGACATCATCTTCCATTACATCATCCTCAGAGAAATAAACCGCTCCAAAATCAACTAATGGAGTAATATCTGAAGTAATATCACTAGCACATACAATTGGAGGTTCAAAATTAGACTCAAAAAAGTCAGAAAAAAGATTTGCAGTTTCAAGAGCGTTTTTAGAGACTTTGACCCTGTAAAACATGCTAGCTGGAATATCAGAGCGCATCTTTTTCGATTTTATATATATTTATATTTATTTGCTATCACTGTTAAATTTTTTCGAACACTCAACAGCTTTAATAGACTTTTGTTTTGAAAATGACTTTTCCCACAAACTCTCCTCTTTATTTCTGATGAAGTTAAATTTATCTTTCAACTCAAGGTTAATTAAATGCATTTTGATGGCATGTACCTGCAGCTCATAAAAAAAAATTGACAACAATAAAAGTGTTAAATAATTGAAAAATAGCCAAAGTGTTGTTCTAATGGTACTACTTCTGAACAAGTTCTAGGAGTAGTAACAGCAGCTGTGTTCTTGTTGTTGTTGTCGTCGTCCTTGACATGTCTTTGAATGCCGTGGGCAATTTCTTTTTGGCACATGAATGCACGTTATTTCTTTTTTTGTTTGTTTTTTTTGTTATTTTTGTTATTCTGTTGCTGTTTTTTTTATTCTTTGTTTCGCTTTGAGTTGTTTTAGTTCTTGTTGTTGTTCTTGTTGTTGTTATTATTATTTACTTGTCTTGCTTAAGTTGTTAACGACCTCGCTGACACTATACCAAGTTGTTGTTATTGTTTTTTTTGTTTTTATTATTTTTTATTTATTTTTTTTTTTTGAAAGATTGCTGAAGTATGCCTCCTGAGCAGCGCATCATCAAAGCCTTAAGCGTGCCTTGCCTTTGCTTTCCTTTTTGCCTGAAATATATTAATTTAACCGCATCGCACCTTAAAAAATAAAGGCATCAAGCAAACTCATTCCACACCATCTAGCCATCCATACATCCATCCAAACATCTATTCATCCATCCCTTTTAAACTATTCATTTATATCCAACCATTTCATAATGTCTTCGTCCATCTTGGTTAACTAGTGGCCAACTTGTGCTGCATGTGTGTTTGTTTTAGCTGCACGAAGGAACGAAAGAACCTTAGGACGAAAGATGTTTGCAATTTCTTCTGCAGAGCTTTACTAATAAATATTCAAATAATAAAGGATGAGTTCCTTCATCCATCTCGGCACTATTGTTGATAGGCTTTTTCTTTTTTTTATTTCTTTGCTTGTTTGAACTACTTTAATGACTTGATTTAGTTATGTTGGTCACGCATACGTACAACAACAACAAAGGCGATAGCATGCGAACATGCCGAGCTGGTCCTACTTTCTTTGGGCTGAGCAGCATTTTATGTGCCATTGGTGCGTTTGTGTGTGTGTGTGTGTGTGCGTGTGTGTGCGTGTGCGTGTGTGTGTGTATTTGCTTTGGTTAGTGTTTATGTGTTTGCAAAAGTTCCAGTTATGAAATGGTTCCAATGAATTATGAACTCAGCCCGAATCGTTAAATGGATGCCGCCACAATAAAGTTGGTTAAATTAAATGACATAATAAAAATATATTCTAATCAATAAATGCTCATTTTCAATATTTCCGGTGACAACATTTTTCTCAACGATACAATTTTACGGCAGACGCATTTTGACGAAAAACATGAGAAACTTAAAAAATAAAAAATTGTAACTGTTTAACGTTGAAAACTAACAATAAGACAAAGTTTCAACAAAAAAGGAATATAGTTATATTGTGGACACACCCGTAGGTTTTGACGTCAAAGCGTATTTTTTATCTTGGTCTTATTCTTGTCCCTATTCTTTATTTTGTTCCCAAACTTAACCTCCTCCTTGCCCTTATCTTTATATCTTTCCTAATAATGGTCCTACTGTTGTCCAAACTCTTGATTTAATTCATGGCCAAATTCCTGACCTTGTTTGATTCCCTTTCCTAATCCTTGTTCCACTATTTCCCAATATTTGTTCCAAATCTAGTCTTGATAGGCTTAATGACATCGTTTTTTTTTTTTTTTTTTTCTTATACAGGGTGTTTTTTTAGAGGTATAGAACTTCGAATTGAAATAAAACACAAGAAAATCGTTTTAATGTCCATCAATTTGGCGTTATTGGAAGGATAATTTTATGCCATTAATGTTTAAATATGATTTCGGGCATGTGGCCGCCGCGGCTGGTTCGAATAAAGCCAATTCTACAGGTCTAATTTTCAACCACTTTTTCGAGCATATGGGGCCGTATGTCGGCAATAACGCCACGAATGTTAGCCTCCAAGTCCCCTAACGTTTCTGGTTTGTTGGCGTAGACGAGCGACTTCACATATCCCCAAAGAAAATAATCCAATGGTGTCAAACCACACGATCTTGGTGGCCAATTGACAGGTCCATTCCGCGAAATTATGCGCTCATCGAATGTTTCCTTCAATAAATCGATTGTGACGTGCGCTGTGTGGCATGTAGCGCCGTCTTGTTGGAACCACAATTCATTCACATTCATGCCATCCAATTCGGGAACAAAATAGTCGGTTATCATGGCTCTATACCGGTCTCCATTAACGGTAACTGACTCTCCAGCATTATTTCGGAAGAAGTATGGCCCAATAACTCCACCAGCCCATAGAGCACACCAAACAGTTAGTTTTTGTGGATGTAATGGCGTCTCAAGGATCTCATGTGGATTCTCTTCACTCCAAATGCGGCAATTTTGCTTGTTGACGTAGCCATTCAACCAAAAATGAGCCTCATCACTGAACAAAATTTTGCGATGAAAATCAGCATCGAGATCAATCTCATTTTGGGCCCATACACCAAAATCACGACGCATTGCATAGTCTCGCGGCTTTAATTCTTGCACAAGCTGGATCTTGTAAGGTCACAAGCCAAGATCTTTGCGCAAAATCTTCCATAAAGTTGATGGACAAAACTCCAATTGCTGTGCACGGTGGCGAATCGATTCATTCGGGTCCTCTTCAACATTTTGCTCTACAGCGGCAATTGTTTCTTCGGTGCGCACTGTTTGACGTCTCTGCGGATGCGTATTATCACATAGAGTAACGTAGCGAAAACGACCCATGGTTAACCGAATTAATTGCTCTGATGGACGATTATGTCGACCATAAAATGGACGGAGCTTGCGGTAAACTTCGCGAACTGAACCATTATTTTCGAAATAAATTTGCACGATTTGCAAGCGTTGTTCTTTTGTCAACCTGTTCATGATGAAATGGCAAACCAAATTGAACATAAATGACATTAGAGTTGCCAGATTTGACCACAAAATGCCAGTTTTATCTCTATTCGAAAAACAAACCCCTAAAAAAAACACCCTTTACTATATGTTATATATGTATGTTTATATACGATATCAAGGGTGTAGCCAGGGCGGGGAAGGGGGGTGGGGGAAGTTGCTAAATCTGAGGTTTTTTATTTAATCGATGGCTTTGAAAGTAGTTTCCATATGTGATTCCTTTTTAATATGTGGTTTTTTCTTTTTCTTTGAAACTAGATATGGTGAAAAGATATGGTAAAGATGTGAAAGATATGGTAAAAAGAAATTTATAAGGTTACCCCCCTAATTTTCATCCTGCCTACGCCCTTGCACTACATCTTTTGATCAGACAACATAATTATTTATTTTAGTCGTATGGCAAGTATCAATTCTTCATTTCTATTTTATAATATTTACCTTGCCGCTTATACTAACGGTGTAATAATTCTATTCAAGGCTGTTACATGATCGGTACGTTTTCGATCTTGTAGCCGCTTTCTCTCCGGGCATCATGACGTCATGAATTTGTTGTCTTTTTTTGTCATAAGGACTTAACACCAGTTTTTACTAGTGTATAAAAGTTTTTACCGTAGCAATGATGCATGGCGCGTTATAATTACATTTAAAAAATGTTCAGTTTCGTCGCTTAGGCAGCTCCTTCCGTGTCCGGATGATGTCTTCAAGTTTTTTTTTATATTTTTTAAATTCAGAATTATCCCTAATTAATGAACCATAACATATTGGTTTGCTGAACTCAAACGAGGTCGTACAAACGATTCTGATGAAGGTCGTCCAAAAGTAGTAACATTTGTAAAAACATATGTGTGTGGCTGCCAATTAAGAGTGAGATAATTATAGGGTTCGCGCTAAATGCGTTTGTAGTGCCTTTTAAATTTTGGACTTAAAATTTGTCTGACAGTTCAACAGCTACTGCAACGTTACAAATGCTGGTTTGTGTACATAGCTAAGCGTGGTTAGGCTTAGTACTTTTTTGGTTTGTGTACACAAACAAATTTCAAACGCATTTTAAACGTTGCAGTAGCTATTGATCTGTAAAATTAAGTGCCACTGGGATAATTTTAGTGTCTACTCTTAGTACTCTTGTTAAAATTTCCTTTTTCGTGTGATTTTTTCGTTTCATCGAGTTTCAAATCACAACGGTGCTAAAGACGTTTCACTTCAAAAAGTAATATTTATGATATATTTCTCAACTCATTTATGAACAAAAAAATTATATGTATGAT
Organism: Pherbina coryleti; assembly: GCA_943735915.1. Lineage (NCBI taxonomy): Eukaryota > Metazoa > Arthropoda > Insecta > Diptera > Sciomyzidae > Pherbina > Pherbina coryleti. The sequence continues at coordinate 17,547,378 of OX030949.1, forward strand.
AAAAAAAATTATTATTTTTTTAACTCATTTAAGAATGCAAAAAAGAAACATTTATGATTCAGTTCTGAACTCATTTATGAACAAAAATGTTTCATTTGCGAGGAATTTTTACATACTAAAATGATTCTATTTCGACTCAAAATAAAAAGTTTTTGTTTTTTAATTTCGCAAAAGAAGTACAGTTTTTATTTATGGGAAAAGCTTTCATGAACTTAATCTTCTATAGCAAGCACTTTTAAGCGACAATATGAAAAACAAATATAAAAAAAATTGTTACCCAAAAACGTTCGCAAAACTCTCACCTTACGCAAAACCTTCGCTTATGGTTCAACGGGTAGAAATAAAAAAAAAATTTGGTTCTTCTTCACATGGAATTATCCGAATTATCTAAATATTTTAAATTATCAAATATAATTTATTATATTATTATATTTATTATCAAATATAAATTTAAAGTAACTAAATTGTTTTTTTTCTTTCTTCTAGGAACATATTTTCTGTTATATGATTTCATCGATTACTTCGATAAGGATGAAGCCACAGCTTTGCCACGTGACAAATATTTAGAAATAATGAATAATATTTTTGGCAAAGCAACACAAGCGGAAAGAGAGGCAATAATATTTCAGGTAAATTTCCATACATTAATTAATATTAACTAGTAAATGTGTGTGCGTAATTGTGTGGATACATCAATGTATAGAAGTGTGCTCAGTGAAATTGTAAATTCATTTTTATTTTTTATTTAACTGGGAATACCTTTATCTAATGGGAAAATATTGATATCTATATCTTTTGAGTAATATTTGCAGACATTGCCATGTTTTTTCCAGTTTTTTTTTTAAATAAATTTCTTGATTTACTGAAGAAGTTACACTCATGTTCCACAAATATATATATATATAATATTCCCACATTTTGCTTGAAAATTGAGCAGACAAGGAGTTTATTGCTATTTATTAATATTGACCGTTTTTTGACGCATCCTTCCTACTATCTCTGTTCTGAGTATTGCAGAAATTTCGTATATTAATTGCAATGCTCCAACAAAAAGCGGATGTAAATAAAAACATTTTGTGCCATGATTGTGACATTTGCCTTAAGCAAGCGCCATTTTCACAGAATTCTGTTAAATGGCTTTTCCACAGGTGATAATGAAGCATGGCAACGCATACAAATGTAGTCGGGTTTAAATGCAGATTCAGGATATTACGTGTAAATTAAATACGAATACATATTCGTTATTTTGATTAAAATTTCAAAAATGCAGAAAAATACTGTTTCATGAAGTAAAAAAAAAAAAAAAACAAAAAAAAAAAGAAGTTGTCGGTATCGTGAACACATCTATATGATTTGAAGTGAAAGCGTTTCTTTGTCGTGTTCCTTACCTTTCTTTTGTTTCCAAACTTGCCCTTATCCTTATTCTTATATTCGACTTATAATAATTTGACTTTTTCTTGTACAAGCTCCGATTTCAATCCATCTCAAAATTCCTGGCCTTATCCCTTTCTAGTCCTTGTCCCACTTCTTTTCCCAATCTTTGTACAAAATCTTGTTCTAAATGTGTTCAATTGTTCTATTCCTTGCTTCATTTCTTGCCCTTATTCTTCTTCCAATCTTGTCCAAAACATTGTTTTAGATGTGTCTAAATCTTTGATCTAATCCTTGTCGCAATCCTTTTTATAGTCCTTTCCACAATACTTTTCTAAATTCTTGTCCTAATCCTTGTCCAATTTCATGCTTTAATCTTTTTTCAAATATTTGTCCTAATCCCCTTATCTCATTCCTGTTCCTAATCTATGTTACACCCCTTGCTCTCATCTTTTTTCTTATCCTTGTCCTAATCTTTATCAAAATTTTGGTTTTTATATTTTGTTTATCTTAGTTTTAATCTAATTTTTTTTTCTTTTATTTTTCTATTTGCGTTTGTCTTTTGTTTTGTATAACTTTAAGGGATCCCGAGTTGCCTCATGACGCTACTAATTTTTTTTTTTTTCACTATTATCATGTAACCGAAAACCTCAACTTAACTTTCGCCTCCTAAAATGTACCGTAGCGCGAATTGTCACTTAGTTATAATTCCATGCAACGTTTTTTCACTGTTGTTGCGTTTTTACTGCATTAAGCGTTTGCATTTTATTTTCATATTCATTATAAGACCATAGAACCATTATTTGCTGTTGTTAAATAAAATTTTCTGTAGCACAATCTACTCAGCCAGTAATAAGTCCATGCAACAATATTGCATTTTTTGTTGCATCAGCTGGTACCTATGCGACCTCACGTCGTTATAATTTATTTTTTATTTTTCTCCCAAGACCAAATAAATTCTACATTTCTTTTAAAAAACATTGACTGTGAAGCATATACTCACCGAGTAATAATTGCATGCAACGCTGTTGCATGATTGACACATTTTCGATCTTGTATCGGCTCTCTTCGCGGAATTATGACGTTGTTAATTTGTTGTCAATTTTTGTCTTAAGGGCTTAAAACCAGACTCTTTTACCCTAACACCAATTATAAGTATCGCATTATAATGTAACAAATTTGCAGTTTCGTTGCTTATGCATCTTCGTCACCGTCACCGTCACCGTCACCGTCCCGATGACATTTTTTTTTTTTCATATAGTCCTATAACTTTATGATTACTTTTATCATAACGCTTATACTGATTGAGTAATAAATCCATGCAACGCTGTTGCATTTTGAAAATATTGCTTTTTTCAACTTTTTTGAAACCTGCGCGGTTAAACGTCACGTTGTCACATCAAAATATTTATATTTCTGTCTTTGCAATGATTTGCCACGTATTGACGCACATCATAAAGAAAAAAAAAATTGACATTTGTTTCAATGACAGACGAATAGACTTGATCATGACGTCAAACTTACAAAACTGCCTTCATATATAACAAGGATGTGTCTGAAATGCATTTATTTCGTAAAATTGATGCGTTTCTTAAGCATGTGTCTAACACAACAAAATGACTTTCAGTGAAAATATTCTTGGCGGTTGCTAGAACTGCGTCAGCAACATGCATCTCGAAGTTTTGTAAATGACGTTCAGCTTACGTTTGAAGATGAAGATAGAATATTGGCGTTGACAAGTTGCTGGTTTCGCAGTTGCTGTTATACAAAATGTACTATTTTAGTGTCTATTCTGATAGCAAGTCTATTATTCTAGTTATCTGCTGCTTACGTATTTTATACGCCAACGCATAAAGTCATGGTTGTTTCCACAGAATTCGTTGCATTTGCCTGTGAGTGAAATATTTTTTATTATATAATTTAAGGAATAATTCAGTAGCGACAAGCGACTGTAGCAAAAAAAAAATGTTTCAAAAGAATCTGAATTGTCTGTCCTACGAGCTCATTAAACGTAGTTTAAAGAGCATTTACATAAGCAAAATCAAAAGCAAAAGCAAAAGCAAAAGCAAAAGCAAAAGCAAAAGCAAAAGCAAAAACAAACAAAAGCAAAAAAAAAGCAAAAACAAAAGCAAAAACAAAAGGAAAAGCAAAATCAAAAGCAAAAGCAAAAGTAAAAGGAAAAGCAAAAGCAAAAGCAAAAGCAAAAGCAAAAGCAAAAGCAAAAGCAAAAGCAAAAGCAAAAGCAAGAGCAAAAGCAAAAGCAGAAGCAAAAGCAAAAGCAAAAGTAAAAACAAAAGCAAAATCAAAAGTAAAAACAAAAGCAAAATCAAAAGCAAAAGCAAAAGCAAAAGCAAAAGCAAAAGCAAAAGCAAAAGCAAAATCAAAAGCAAAAGAAAAAGCAAAAGCAAAAGCAAAAGCAAAAGCAAAAGCAAAAGCAAAAGCAAAAGCAAAAGCAAAAGCAAAAGCAAACGTAAAAGCAAAAGCAAAAGCAATAACAAAAGCAAAATCAAAAGCAAACGCAAAAGCAAAAGCAAAAGCAAAAGCAAAAGCAAAAGCAAAAGCAAAAGCGAAAGCGAAAGCAGAAGCAATATAAAATAAAATTTAAAACAGGGCATGTATTAGAATAAGGATCCAGTTCCAAACAAGGATTAGTACAAGGCAACGGCTTATGCAACGATTAAGATGAGAGAAAAACTAGTAAGAAATGATCTTCGACTGGGCCGAAGTTAAAATACCCCCACGGCCGAACCAAAGTATATTCAAAGTCTTAAGCAATCAATGAAATGTTTATCTGTAAAAACGTTTTCGTTATATTTTTAACAGAAAATATTCGCTTTTGTTTTTTGATAAAGTCGCTTTGTATGAGAGGTGGGCGTGGTTTTCACTCAACTTGGTTGAATTCCATACACATAGTACACGTTAAATATCAAAGTGTATATGCAAAATTTCAAGTCCATACAGGCCCGTAGCCAGGATTTACCTAAGGGGGGGGTTTGGATTAAAAAAAAATATCGATAGTTTTTGATATCGATAAATGAAAAGGTATTTTTTATATAATTACCAGAAAGATGGGAAAAATCAGTGGCTAGAAATAGACAATACTTTGAGAAATGAATTTGTAACAAATTTTTCACAATAAAGCGACAAACTTGAAAAAAAACACTTTAAAACTTTTTGTACACCAAATACATAAAACAAAAATTAATTTTTTATTTTTGTTTATTTTATATATTTATATTAACAGCCCGATTATGCGTACTTGATAAATTCACCTTATTGAATATTGATCAAGTATTGACTATTTATCAAGAGTTGGTATTCGGTGATAGAAAAAAAGCTCTTTAATTGATAAATTTGTCAATATCTCATTTGCTATTGATAAATTTATCAAGAGAGTTGTGGTTGCTCGTAGCAGGCAATATCAAGGTTAATATTAACATAATAATGTTAACAATAATAATTATTTTCTACAAATTAATACACTTTTGTGGAACACAAGGAAAATGAAAGCAGAAATCTGTTCTCTGTGTTATGCTATTATTGTATTTCCTGACTTTTGTAAAGGCCACAATGAAAGGTTAGAAAATTTTATTTAAAAGGTTTTATTTTCATTCGGTAAAATTAACAAGAGGTTGTGATCCTGCGCCTCCAAAACCAGTGTTAAAAAATACGCAAAACTTGCAATAAGCTGCATTTTCCAATTTGGAGTAAACCAACCAATGCCAATGGTTCGACCAAGAATGCTTAACACTTTAACGCCACCATACAAAAAAAATATCGGGTCCTCCAGGCCATTTTTTCGAACAAATCAGAAAAAGTTTTTTTTTATATTTCGGTGAAATTTTGAAATATAATATTGAGGCACAACATATGTACCTCACGGCCTGATGTATACGTTTACTGTATATTTAGTGTGGATGACGGACAGATGGACATGGCTAAATCGACTTGGGTGATGATGCTGATCAAGAATATATACACTTTTCTATGCCTACCACGCTTCCTTGTGGGCGTTACAAACGGAATGACAAAATTAAATTTTTTAAAATTAAAATCCCAGTAAAGGGGGTTTTTCTTAATCGTGGGGGTATAAAAATGATGCGCTAAAGATAGTTTTAGGTATGCCAGGCCATGCGGAATTGAACTACGTTTACAGATTTGCATTTCGAGGTACTAATTTTAAACATATGTGTAAACATTTACACATATGAACTATAATGTGTAATCAAATACTGAGGCACATACGCTGTGCCTCAGAGCCTACGTGGACATTTTACTGAGGCACACCGTATGTGTCTCATGGCAGTTAACGTGTTAAATCGGAGTTTGCAAGAACCGCTGGCAGGAAAATTAAAATTGGGTGGAGGCACATAAATGCTTTAAAAACTTTCAAGGCGGTTCGAATCGAAAAAATTGCTCATCAACTTGAAAATATCGTTATTTGGACATTGATATACTCTCGAAGTCGAATGCAGTTGCGATGAATCAAATGATATTTCTGGAAAAATTTCTACAATCATACACACAAACTTGGAGTTATAAGCATTAAAAGTAAAATATTAATACCGCAACTTGTACTTGTATTTGTACCGCTTTCCACATAGCTGTCAACATTAAAGCTTTCTACAACTGCAGGTTACAAAGGAAGTTCTGAAGACTTTTCAGATTCCAAAGTTTCTTGAACGTTTTCTATCGGGTTTTCCAATAAGAGTTGTTATTTTGGTATCCAAAAAAAAATGCCATTTTTTGAGATAAATTATCGGATGTTTATTTCATAATAAAGAGGAAGGTATGATGTTAATAATGAAAAGCAACATCAGCCAAATGACCACCACGACCACGCTTACAGCACAATATCCTTTTCATGAAATTTTCCATAACCAAATCGCAAAGTGGCTGCCCTATGTCCTCATTTTTGAAAAAGTAAGGTCCAATGACCCCGCCGGACCATAAACCGCACCAAACAGTCACACGTTGAGGATGAAGAGGCTTCTCAACAATAACTCTTGGATTTTCCGAGCTCCAGATGCGACAATTTTGCTTGTTGACGTAGCCACCGAGGTGGAAATGGGCCTCATCAGTCAAGATGATTTTTCGATGGAATTCCGGATCATTTTCATGCATTTCAAGGACCCAATCAGCAAAGACACGACGTTGTTGTATCGTTCCATTTTTAGTAATGGCATAGTTTCTACTTGTCAAATGTCAAAGAATAAAAGCTTTAAAAGTGAGCGCTTCACAATAGCGGGCGATTCACAATAACACCTCTTATAGGAAAACCCTGTACAATACAGATGAAATATAATATTATTCGGATTTTGTCGGTTCCGCATCAAGCAAAAAGTTAATCCATTAATATTCAATCAATGTAAACACGCTACCAAAAAAAAAACACAGCTTTCAAACATTCAGAAAAATGTTTCAGAAAAAAAACCATTTGAATCAAGCACTTACTTTCCACCGTTCTAGCCTTTTTTACTTCTGGTTTCTGCAGCCAATTAAGTAGACTAATTTTTGTAGTTTTGGCACAGTAAAATTAACAATAGAAACTCTTAAACTTATCTAACGAAACGCAATCAAAATTAAACCACTTTCACGTTACACCTGTTAACGCAATAAATTCTTAAATTGCTGGTCGTAGACAAAGTTCAATTGAATGTATCGAACTTTTTTCGATACTTAAGCTTGTTGATGTTTTCGCTGTATTTCGCTATATTATTTTTTTATATTTTTTGGACCATAAGGGGGGGGTTTTAACCCTAAAAACCCCCCCCTTGTCTACGGGCCTGAGTCCATATCTTCATTTTTGTTGAATTCTAAGAGATTTTACCGTTTTGATAAAGTCACTTTGTATGGGAGGTAGGCGTGGTTTTCATCCGATTTGGCTCATTTACGAACTTGACCTTTATTTTTTTGATAAAAGCTTAAATATTGAATTTCGTGATGATAGCTTTAAAATTACGGCTGTAATCGTGATCACAGACAGACGGACAGACGGACAGACAGACGGACATGGCTAAATCAACTCGGGTGGTGATGTTGATCAAGAATATATAAACTTTTCTATACCTACCACGCCTCCTTATGGGCGTTACAAACGGAGGAACAAAATTAATATACCCCCATTTACGTTTTTTAAACGTGGGGGTATAAAAATTAAGATTAGGTCGAGGGTTGGGATAAGAATAAGAGAGAGGACGAGTACAAAGATTTGGTTAAGGATTAGGAGAAACATTCAGACCAGGATTCAGACAAAGACTTAGACAAGGATTGGGACAACAATGTAGGTTAGGTTAGGTTTTGATGGCTGAGGTGGCAGACAACTTGTGATTGTGATACCACATAATCTCTTTTGAGGAGATATCCCTCCTCAACAAAACAGTTCGAACGGATTATGAATTTTATTATAAGATTGATTTCCAAGCATGAGTCTTCGGTAAGTCCATTTAAGAAGGGATGGCCCAGAGTTTCCAATCTCCTTTTACTTAGCGCTGGACATTTTCTATCTCTTCTTCCCATTTGCAGCTTATGCAGAAATCATTTAATGTCCTAATCGAAGAGCATGTGTTCCGATTAGACCGTGACCCGTGAGGATTCCTTCTATTTTTGAGGGGTTTACCCTGCTTAATTCAAGACAAAAATGTAAACAACACTTAAAACAAAAAATATGTATGAAAAATATAAAACCAGAATTTGAACAAGGATATAAACCAAGGAGTCAAAAACATATCAATAAAGATAACGATGGAAACAAGTTTAAAGACAAAGAAAAGGATTCGTATGAGCAAAAAAACGAGGATAAAATACGTTGTCACATAAAAATCTACGGCTGTATCCATAATACACACAACTGCATTTTAGGCTTATAGAAGCTAAAACGGGTACATTAAGAAGTACCTTATTTTCCATAACAAGCTTCTATACAACTTGCAAAAATCTATAGCAGCTTGAGTTCTCGTTGGGTTAAAACTTTATCGTATATCGTATAATGTACACAATAGAAGAGCATTTCACAAATATGTTAGTCATATGTGACCCGGTCTACGAAAAGGGACCTTTGGTGTAAAAACAAGTTTTTTTTCTGCTTTGCGCCATTAGAAAGAGCACACATTAGTCTATCCGAATCGCCAAAAAAGTGAAAAAATTATATTTTCACACCGAAGGTCCCTTTTCGTAGACCGGGTCACATATATTAATTTTTTTTTTTTTTTTTTTGACTATTCCGTTATTTCCGCGATTTTCCCCAGATGAGATGCATTTCAATGTAATTTATAAATATTTAATGTGTGGCTTTTAATTTGATCCACTGGGCAAACATAAATTTTCATTAAATTCCTATTAAATATTAGTGTGTGTGGTGTGCTGTGTGCATGAGGCATAAATGTGGTTCACCATGATTGCCAAAGTGGTATAAGTGCCCAGCGACATGTGCTTTCATAAATTATATAAATATGTACATATATTTGACTATATTATTCATAATACAAATAAAGATAAATTTACTATTTGCAGTACACCAGTTGGGAGGGGAATCCAGGATATCAAAACCAACAGCAAATCGGACGTGCCGTAGGTGATCACTTCTTTACATGTCCAACGAACGAATATGCTCAGGCACTGGCTGAACGGGGTGCCTCGGTGCATTACTACTATTTTACACATGTGAGTATAGAATATGACTTTTAAATAAAAGTTGAGGAAAAAGGCTGAACAAAAAAAAAACTTTTTAAAACTTTACAATATCATTAAAAATTTGGCAATTTTGGCACTTTTGCCTGGGTATGTGGCTGGAGTTTATTTAAATGTTGCACTAAGTTGCAGTGTGATAGCGATTAATTATTCCAAGGGACACATACAAACACAAGCACATAGCTTAGGAAGCTAGGATGAATTTTCCTTATGTAGTTCGAAACAAGCGTTCGATAATCTGCCCATTTCAACTTTGAGCTTTTTAAGGTAAACATGTTGACATGTTGACGTGGTTACTGGAAGGAGTTGAGCGATGAAGGAGTGAAACGATGTTGTCAAAAGAATCAGACTAGCCTAATGGCTTAAAATTTGCAGCATTAATACTTTTGAAATGTTCATAGCACTCGCATATAATGCAAAAGTTCAACATTTTAAGATAGATATTTCACCAACTTGACATTATTTGCAGTTATTTTTAAAATAATTCGCATTATTTTTGCAAAATCCTGACCTTGACAGCGCTTGTTGTGGCAAATAAAACATATCCATCAAATAATTTGTCACACTTTCAAATATAATTAAAAATAAACTTGTGAATTACGTATAAACAATCTGACAAGGATATTATTTTTGTTTTTTTTTCTACACGTGCACGAACGAATTTATCTTGATTGTATATGTTAATTTGTTACATTATGTTTACATATGTTTATATTTTTGTTAATATACGAATGTTTGCTGGTCTTACCAGGTGCGTAGCCAAGGGGTTTGTGGGTGGGGTAAGCACCCCCATAAGGTCGAAAAAAAACCCATTCAGATCAGTTAATGAAACGAATAAAAGTTTCATTTTAATAGTTAATAAAAGCCAACCATTTTCAATATTTATTTATTTTAGATTTAAATTGGTGTACAATAAGACAAATCTTTTATAGTACATCAAGAGAGGAGTTTCAAGGTTACAATAATTACCTTATAAAAATATTATTTTAATTAACTTATTATTAACTTATTATTTATAATTAATATAATAATGAATTTAAAATAAAATGAGTAATGATAATGAATTACAATAATGAATGAATAAAACTTAGCGAGGAATAAGGGAGTTTCTCGAGTAATTAACATGAAAAAATAGAGACAAATAGTATGTTAAAAAAAGTCAAAGGAAATTTAAAAGCAGTGAAAAATAGAGCAGAAAAGTGACGAAGTAGAGTAGAGTAGAGCAGTAGAGTAGATCTGAAGATCAAAACTTCACTCGAGCGAGCAAAAATAGTAAAAAAGAGCATTTTTAAAGCTGACTATGATACTTATATTTTTTAAATTGTTGGGTAATGAATTCCAAAGTCTAATGGTGCTTATAAAAAACTGCAAATTATCATAAAGGTAACCAGGGTATTGAGTATAAATAAGTCGTTGTAAAAAGATGTAAAAAGATAGAGACGCATATTTAAATATTGTTCTAAGCGACAGCCGAGAATACCCCTACTTATTGAAGAAATATAGTCAAATCTTTGTATTTTATAAACATATCTAGCAGCATTGTTAAATGCCACTTGGAGCTTATGCTGGGAATGAGAGTCAAGCTTGCTATAAACGACATCTGCAAAAGTTATATGAGGTATTATCAATTACAGTACAAGCCTTCGCTGAGTTTCAAGGGGTGTAAAGTCAGAAGATGCCCGTAGATACCGTAGTGTTCCGTATATATTGCCTAATGTATAGTTAATGTGGTCTGTACAAGTGAGTTTGGAGTTTATTATAAAACCAAGATTTTCTACTTTGTTCACAAAGTCTAATTTATCAGTTCTATTATTAACGGCAGGATATCCACAAAACAAGAATCATTCCTCGCAACCTCCATCACTTTCGACTATAAGGGATTAATAAATAGTGAGTTCGAAGTGGCCCACAAATTAAGTAAAGACAAGTCATGGTTTAGTCAATAGCTTAAGTCATCTAACAATCCAGTAGGTCGAGAGAGGTACAGCTGAATATCGTCAGCGTAAGAGTGAACATAAGCATATTTGCAGACTGAGAAAATGTCGTTTAGAAAAATGAAGAAAAGAAGGGGACCCAAAATTGACCTATGAGGAACACCGGCTGAAACTATCTGCAAGGATAAATAACTATTTCCAATTTTTACCCATTGCCTTCTACCCTTCAGGTAGTTAGATATTAGCTTAACTGCACATTCACTAAACTTAAAGAAGTTTTAAGTTTACTGCAGAGCAGCTTGTGGTTTACAGAGTCAAAAGCTTTGGAAAAGTCAATACGGCAAAGAAGAGTGACGATGTTGTTATTATATCGCTCGTTTTCTTCAATAACGTTATAATCCAAAAAACATAAAAATTGAGTTAATTACACAGCAACATTCGAGTTGCCATGATCTATGCTGTGTACAATTTTGATAACGATATCTTCTTTAATTTTTCCAGGAGAGTAGAATTTGTGATTTATTCACCTCAATATATTTCCGGTTAGATCGTTTTATATATCGATAATATACAGTTTATTTTCACACTTTGTATGGATTAAACCATGTAAATTACAGTAGTACTTGTATATTTGATGTTTTGTCCATATTTTGAAAATGGTGAATTAATTTCCTTTGTCTGTTCAAAACTTAAAATGCTTCTCCTGAAAAATCTAGTTTTTTGAGTTATAACGTTATTGTAGAAAACGAGCGATATGCTGCTATTCTTATGTCATCCATTATTTTCATAGCTGCCGTCGAACAGCTATGGCCATTTCGAAAACCAGACTGCAATGGCGATAAAAGGTTATGCACTTCTAGGTATTCCGAAATTTGATTGGACATAATACGTTCGAGAACTTTACCAAGGGCAGGTTTAGTAGAGATTTAGCTTTAGTAGAATATAAAATTGGAAAAATTGCCCCTAACTTATTTGGCCACAAATTATAAAAATTATCTATACGCAGTCGATACATCCTGTAATAAAGAAATTTCAACCGAAAAAGCTGTTGATTTTTCCAAGTAGCTATCAATGATTGGATTTTATTAACATAAATAAACCACTTATGCAAATATTTTAAGAATAGATCTTATTTTTCAATTGGCTGAAGAGCTGAGAGGTAAATATAGAGTAGATGTCGAGAACACATCCATTTCATTGACAAAAAGCAATGAAGACGCACGGAAGAATTCGCAACAGACACAACTCAAAATTTCAAAATATTCAGGAGAAGCAAATAATCAGTTTGTTTTTCAAAGGAATCCATACAAAATAAGGAGAATTTTTTTAAATTAAAGAGTAAAAAGATGAGTGCAAAATTTTGATAGCTGATGGAGGTTATTACTACAAATAGTTAAACATTAAAAAGTAGAAATTTGTAAATTTTGAGTTATGCCTGTTTTGAAGATGGAATGCGAACTGTCAACCTCAAGAATCATGTAATAGAAATAGATATTGTCTTATATCACAATAGTACACCATGATAGTCCGAAAAATAGACAGGATCGGAGAGGACAGTTTCACTCTATTTCGGGTATGGAAAATCGAACTGAATCATTGTTTTTTTTTTAATTTCCTTCATGCCTTCATACAAACGATTGAATATATGACGCCAAAATTAATCATTTATTTCATAAAAAAATGTCTGCTATAATGTTCACTAGGAATTTTAATAATGACGTCCGATTACTGTAGATCAGTCAATTGGTCTTGAGTAAAAAACTGAAGACATGGTGGATCAGTGATCTGAAATTTGGTCCAATCGATCATTTCAGTGTATGTTGTGCTGCCATATTGGATAAAGGGCTGGTGGTTGGGTCCACGAAATTGCCAAATACGACCTGTTAGGTTTGTGTTAAATTGAAAGTCACGATGAGGTTATAGAAAAGTACTTGCAGCTGCAGCTGTGTGCGAAAACAAAAATATTTAAAGCCGACAACAACAACTACTGTTGGGCAGAGTTTGTAACAGAACATGATTTAATTAGTTTAACTTACTCTCAACGGAAAATTATCGTCAACTTTAATAAACAACTAGAGATTTTATTACAATTCTAGTATATATAAAATTTTAAGATAAAATGTTTTTGTAATCTTCAACACTCGATATAATTGACTTTTATTTATTGTCTTATGAGAACAGTTGTGATTGAAAAAGCCAAGTTATTTGTTTAATAAAAAGTCGAGTAGGAGTGACGAACATTTCGAAAGTGTTATTTTTGGGATAAAATCGGTCGGAATTGCACCAAAAATAAATTTTATGGATATCATTTGTTTCCATGGTCTTAACGATTTTTTGTGAGCTTTAGTTATTTGGCATTTTTAGATTGCTAATCCTTGTCCTAGTCATTTTTCCAATCCTTAACTGAATCTTTGTCCGTATCCTTGTCCAATTCCATGCTCTAACCTATGTCCAAATCTTTGTCTTACTCCTTATGTTATTTTTGGCCTTAATATGTCCAAACCTCTTATCATTTTCCTTCCTTATCTTTTTATTTATCCATATAATGCCCAATACGTTTTTTTGTGTATTCAAATTCTTGTCCTAGTACTTGTCCTATTTCAATTTGAATTTTATTTTTATTTTATATTTTTGTTTTTGCTTTTGTTTGGTACATTTTCCTTCGTGTCATACAATACGTGTATATCCATGCAAGCATGGTGCATTTAGATTACTTTGAGCGGTTGTCTGAAAGGTTTCATGACACGATCATCGATTTTCGTTAAAAAATCAAAAAACCATTTTTTGCTGTCGTAAAATAAAATTTTCGCTGTACTTCTTCTATTCAGCGAGTAACAAATTCATGCGAGAATATTGCAATTTTGTTGCATAAGTTGCTACCTACGCTACATGACGACGTCACAATTTATTATTTTATTTTTCCATAAGGCCAAGTAGTAATCCTTCATTTCTGTTTTATAACATTTACGGTACCGCATAAAATGGCCAAGTAATAATTCCATGCAACGCCGTTGCATTATTGATGAAATTTTATTACTGTGGAGACTCTCTCCGCAGTTTCATCATATTTTTTTTTTTTTGTTTAATTTTGTCATAAGGACTAAAAACCAGTCATTACTGGAATATAATTTTTTTTACCATAGCACCCATACATAGCGCATTGTTATTCCATGTAACAAATTTGCAGTTTCGTTGCTTAAGCAGTTTCCTACGCGTCTCGATGACAACTGTTTTTTTTTTATTTTTGTCGTAAAGTCAAAGAAATAGTATTTTATCGTAACACCTATACACATTTAGTAACAATTCAGATTATTATACGAAACCCTGTCACGACAAAATATTATGAAATGAAATAAATTAGAAAACAACTGGTTTCAATTTTGTTTCTACAAATAAAATCAAAAGTCTATGACTTTTATTCTTAATAAGTAAAGATAGCCGGTTTTATAAATTAATCAAATTGATTTAGTAATCATGTTAACCTATTTAATTGTGATAAAAACGAAAAAACAAAAAATAAAAAAAAAAAATTCAAAAGTGGTTGAATTGGATATATGTAAACATCCGATAACAGAATCCCTCCCAAGGAAAATCGCAGCTACGACTCTGACGCCGTACACATCAAAATAATATGCTACATAGTCAGCGTTAGTGCGTGAGTGTAAATAAGTAAGGTACTAAAAAAAAAAAAACAAAAAATCAATATATTTTGACGTTGTGTCCTTGACCAAACTTTTAATTATCCGAACAAGCGATTACATAAGCAAACAAAAACACACAACATAGATATATGTATATAAACACATACAAACACACACACGCACACAGACACACACACTCACAATACATAAAAGAATCTGAAGCACGTGACCGCAAAACCGTTATTTAGCCTGCTGTCATATAGAAAAAAAAAACACAAAAATTTGTACGAATCAATCTATAAAGGTAGAAAGTAAAAAGACACTCTCAGATGCTATTGAATTCGATTTCAAAATCAATTACTTTGCAACAAATTATTTCATTATATATGTATGTATATATATAGTCCGACAATTGACGTCAGTTGTATGTGTCTAAATAAGGAATAGACCAAAATAGATCCCCAACTATTGCAGTTGTAGATTAAAAACAATATGAATAATGAACACAGACCAAACAGACAGAAAAAATAACATTGGACCGTCAAGATGTCCCGAAATAAGTGCTTATTTGAAATCGTTGTGAGTATTTAAAGAAAAAAACATTTGCATTAACTATAAATTACGATTTATAACTAAGGTTTTTTGAAGGGTATATTTTTGTTTTCTCCCTACAACAATCCTTATATATATATATATAGACTTTATTGATGTCTTTATCTTGAATTTTTTCTTATTTTTGCTTGATTTGAATTATTTAGTCTTTATTATGACCACGATAATACAAATTCAATAAATAGAAGGGACCATATGAGATGATATGAGTTTTATCAAAGAAATTCAATTTTGACAGTTTTGTTATCACGCTCAGAAATAAAACTTATTTCTTTATTATATTGCTTTAATCGCAAAATAAAACTCAAAATAGAGTTGATATTAGAAGACATCAGCAATTGATTGAAGTGGTCTTTAGGATTTTGAATTTTTTGCTTATAGAGCGGACCCCCAGTAATACAGTCGGATGAGCGAATTTTTCATACTTTAGAATACTACTAACGACCGCTTGTAGTCCGAAACTTTTTTGAAAAGTAATACCTTGAAATCCAACTAATGACATACATGCACTGAACACATTGACGACGACACGACTTTACGACACGACATGAAGAAAGAGTCAACAATCTGGAAATATCATACGATTGCTTCATTCACTCATACACAAACTCTTATATTTGCTCTTTTGTCGCTCGTCAAATTAGAAATAATTCTATATCGGCGTCAGCAGCATTTCTATGTCGCCGGGCGATTTTCACCACATTCAACTCATAAGAAAAGCATGTAAAAAAAATTTGAGAGATGTCGCAATGTCGTTCCCGTCGTCAATGTGTTTAGTGCAACATCTATATATAAATAAGCCTAGGTTAAGCAGTTAAGAACTATTTTCTCCCATATTTCCCAACCGATTTTGATATTTCGTTTTTTTTTTCGAAGTGAAAAATTCTTTTGGCGCGTCGAGCACTTTTTGGTAGAGGGTAAAACAATAGATTCGCGATATCATCACGCTGTAAGCAACATAACGTTGCTAATAGCAAGAACGAATTTGTTTTGTATTTACGCATCATCGATCGTCGCAATCTCACGTTTGCATGTTGTTGTTTTTGCATCCAGCTGTTGCTAACATGCGTGTTTGTGCTTTTTTTGTGCGTGATACAAACATACATATAAGAACTTGTGCGCCAACATGTTCGGTGAGCTTTTTTGTTGTTACTCTTTTCTGCTCAAACGTTTGTTTAGTGGTTATGCTTTGTTTGCTGTTCAGTTGCATTAAAAATAATTTCATGACAGAAAACTCAAAAACAAAAATAAAAACGGGTTCAGAAATTCGAAGATTCTGAAATGTTGGCTTGCTTGCTGTTTCAAACAGCAAACAAAAATTTTTGGCGTGAGAGTACACTAATGGAAAAAAATATTAAATTAATCCAAAAATTTTTTTTTATTTATCCAAAAAGCGAGTCATTTTTGCACCAATAACGCATTTACTTAAATCGCCTACGTAAATATTTAAAATTTACTTTAATACTTTTTTAATTAAATAAAATATTAAACTATTTAAACAGAATTAGTAAAAAATATATTAAAGTTATGCACGAATATATTTAAATATCTTTCAAATATTTACTATTTGAAAATAAAACTATCGCATTTAAGGTAAATTTATATAAAAATATTGAAATTGAAAAACAATTTATTTGAATATTTCACACGAGCTGCGTCCATATCAAATGCCATTTAGTGGTATATTTTATTTTATTTTTGTGAAAATATGATTTGTGAGTACGGTGGTGAGTGCGATGCATGATAAAATCATGTAGAATGGAGTAACATTCTTGAGAAAATACCGAGTTGTCACTCCACCCTACATGATTTCATAATGTATCGCACTCACAAATCACATTTGCCAAATATCCATGCTATATTACCCTTGCAACATTAACTAAATGAGAACTATAAGAAACCTGCAACTGCAAGAAATAAACTGAAGGAACAGAGTGCGATGCTGTTGCTGCTTGTCGGAATATGTGTGCACGTGTGCGATGCTGTTGCTGCTTGCTTGTATGGAATATGTGTGTACTTGTGTGGTATAAATAAAATTAAATTACGGGAAAAAAACGAGTTGTAAGGAAAACATTTGATTTATACACGTAAATATATAAATAAAATTTATACCCAGGCGTGGATAATGCTAATATGCGTTATTTCCCTTAGTGAAGGGTTGCAAGATTTTAATGTTGTAATATCAGTACATTTCTAATTTTGTGGCTAAAAAAAATCGGTACTTTTTTAATAAAATCAGTACACATTTTTAACAGAAAAAAATATTTTTATTTATTTTTAGAATTGAAAAGAAAAACAATTCACAGTTGCATAAATAAACAACAATTAAAATAAAACCACAACATTAAGCTTTATAAAAAAAATTCATTTAAAAAAACAAAAACTTAATATCCACCTACATATAATGAAATGGACTAAAATCGTGAAACATAAGACATATTCACATTTTTTAAATGCGTGTTTTGCCTAGCATAACCACGCCTAGCATAACCACGGCATTACGCATAAATAGGTTGAGCCTTTAAAAATACTTTCAAGATTCAAAAACAAAACCACTGCTATTTAGGGATATAACCCAGCAAACACAAGTCAAAGGTTTGAGAATTTTTTTTTTAGTGAACAGTTTGAAAATCACGTTTGAAACAGGTTTGAAATCAACGTTTTATATCAATTTGAGAATAAACCTATTTCTCAATTTGAGAATAAACCTATTTCTCAATTTGAGTATAAAGTCCCCTTTTTGTTGAGAATGCTATTATTCTCAAATCAATCTCAAATCGATATCAAACGTTTGACATTTGAGAAATACATTTCATATCAAATCATTCTGAAGCTAGGAAGTTTTCACTTCGAACGGAAAAACAAAGAGTATAAACAGATTTTTTTTGTGTGTGTGTATATATGTACCGCAAACCATACACACAAAGGAAGTTCCATACACTAAGGGAACTAACTCATATTAGCATTATCGACGCCTGGGTATAAATTTTATTTAAATATTTACGTGGATAAATCAAATGTTTTCCTTACAACTCGTTTTTTTCCGTATTTGAATTTTATTTATACCACACATACATATTCCATACAAGCAATCAGCAACAGCATCGCACTCTGTTCCTGCAGTTTATTTCTTGCAGTTGCAGGTTTCTTATAGTTCTCATTTAGTTATTGTTGCAAGGGTAGTATAGCATGCATGTTTGGCAAAGAAATGAAATGATGTAGGGTGGAGTGACAAATTGATATTTTCTCTAAAATATCTTGCACCGGTTGTCATTTACCTACATATTTTGCTTCTACCTACATATATTTTGTATATTATTTTTCTTTTGAGAGTTTATACTATTTTTGACATTTGGTGCCCTAATATTGCACCAACTGTCAAAAATAGTATAAATTAGAGAACGAAAAAAGTGAAGCGAGAATAAGTAGTACAGGCAAATGGCATTTGATGGACGCAATATGAAGAAAATAATACCATTAATAACATATTCAATTTAAATATGTTGTTTTTTAAATTCAATATTTTTATATAAATTTTCTTTAAATGCGATAGTTTTATTTTCAAATAGTAAATATTTGAAAGATATTTTACAAAAATCGTACATAATTTTAATATATTTTTTATTAATTCTGCTTAAATATTTAAATATTTAATTTAATTAAAAAAGTATTCAAATACATTTTAAATATTTACGTAGTCGATTTATGCAAATACGTTATTGGTGCAAAATTGACTCGCTTTTTGGATAAGTTAAAAAAGTTTTTGGATAAATTTAATATTTTTTTCTCTTAGTGTATAAACGATCAGCACAAAGTGAAGACCAAAAAAGCTTGGCTATTTTTCTATTCTCAGTATGTCGCTCACGTTGCTTTCTGTTCTGGGCGAGTGAACTGGTGGCGAATTCATTAGGAAAGTAAAAGTGAGAAGCAATTTTTATGGAAAAACATATGTTTTTCACATTAATTTTGTAATAAATTTTATTATTTCAATGCAATTAAAATTTAGAATTTGTTTTTTATTTTAATAAAATGCGTTGGAAAGTCGAATTCTTCTGGAAAATTTATTGTTGCCAATCCAGAAGACTATGAAACCTAAATATAAACAACAGTTCAATATTATTTTTTCAATATAATCTTTACGAAATAAATCAAACTAATCCTTGATTCATTTCAATAACAATATATTTTAATTTCATTCATTGTATTACCCTTAACTATTTCTTAATTTAAGAATTTTTAACTTTGCCAAACATTTTTCAATAAAAATAAAAAAAAAAACAAAACAAATACCGATTTTTATAGGGTCGAATTTCGACCACATGCGATACTAGTACTTATAATAATGTTAAAGTCACGCATTAACATTATATTAACATTAACATTAAAGTAACAGGGACTCCATCTTCAAAACAGACACAACTCAAAATTTCAAAATATTCAAGAGAAGCAAACAATCAGTTTGTTTTTCTAAGGAATCCATGCAAAACAAGGAGGCAAAACGGTTTTTTTCTTATTAAAGAGTAAAAAGATGAGAGCAAATTTTTGATAGTTGATGGAGGTTATCACTACGAATAGTTTAACATTTAAAAGTAAAAAAATTTGGAAATTTTGAGTTGTGCCTGTTTTGAGGAGGGAGTGCGATATGTCTTTTGATCCATCCTCATTAAAAAAAAAACGTTATATGTCCACTTTGTATACGCCTCCTAATATAAAAATTTGTAAGCTAGTCGGTTTTTTTTATGGCTACCAAAAATTAAAAATTTTATGAGAAAGTTTTCAATACTTGTTTTTCAAACATATTATGAAAAGACCTTTGCTGCTTTAATAACAAGCTTGTTTGCATAACGCTTTGCCCTTCAGAGCATAGATACAATTATTCTGACATGGTTAATTTAATAACCACCTTTGCTGCCGGCATCACGTCTGACACTCCACTCCTCTCCACGCACACATACAAAGTGGTATGTATTTTTACCATTTTTTTAGTGCTACATACTATATGGTGATGGTGTTAAGTTGCATGATTTGATTACAAATTGATACAATTAAAACTTTTATTTTAATTGAAACTTTTATTTTATAAAGTTTAAGTAAGTTATCGCTGAGCTGTTGTTGAAAATTGTAATTATCACCAATCGATCGAGTTACCTTTTGTCTACAATTATGCTAAGTGAAATTTTTTTTATTTAAAAAAGTAAAAGTTGATATTTTATCAAAACTGTGAGTAATTATTAAGTACATATTAGTTGTAGCAGGTGTATAAAAAAGTTTTAAACGTTTTTTTTTTATGATGGCATCACTACTATTAAATCGAATCGGAAAAAGTTGCAACATACTTCATTTTGAATCCTCATCATCATGCTTTCTTCTTTTTCAATATGTATCGTTTCGCTCAATTGTAAACAACAAAGTGTTTGTGGTCTCCGAATATATCAACTTTTGTCCCAACAAAACACAGTTTGCGGGAAAGTTTACTTTTCTGCTTTCATTTGAATAAAAATGCAGTTGATGGCCATCAAATACTGCAAGCAGCTTACGGGGAATATTCTTTATCGATTCCACATGTGAGTTTTTAATACCGATGACAAAGAGCGCGAAGGATGGCCAGAAAAGTTTGAGGATGCCGAATTGGAGGCTATATTGGATGAAGACTCGTGCCAAACGCAAGAAGAACTCGCAAAAGCATTGAGAGTGACTTAACAATCCCTATCTGTTCACTTAAAAACCACGAGAATGATCCAAAAGGTAGGATATTGGGAGCCGTATGAATTGAAGCCGAGCGACATCGAACGCCGCTTTTTCACTTGTAAGCACCTACTCCAACGGCAAAAAAAAGGGATTTTTGCATCGTATTGTGACTGGTGATGAAAAATGGGTTCAATACGATAACCCTAAGCGCAAAAAATCATACGGGCCGCCCGGCCATTCGGCAAAACCGACGCCAAAGCCGAATATTCACAGTGTTAAGGTCATGCTCTGTATTTGGTGGGACCAATTTTGAGCGTGGTGTACTATAAGCTGATACAACCGGGTGAAACCATCACATGCAACTCTACCAAACTAAATTTATGCGTTTGAGCCGAGCATTGAAGCCTAAAGCGGGAAGTTCATTCACTGCATATGCATATGCGTCCGTCTACTCGCTGAACGCAATGCAATTGAA
The DNA here is from genome assembly GCA_943735915.1 of Pherbina coryleti. Classification (NCBI taxonomy): domain Eukaryota; kingdom Metazoa; phylum Arthropoda; class Insecta; order Diptera; family Sciomyzidae; genus Pherbina; species Pherbina coryleti. The sequence goes on from OX030949.1 coordinate 17,568,788, forward strand.
ATATGTGAAAGCTTGTTTTGACAGCTTGTTACTTATAACGAACAGAGAGAAGAAATAAAAGAAACGAGTCAGAAACTCATTATTTTTAGGGATGGCTCTTCTAAATAAATCTTTAAAAATTAAAAATGTCTATAATTTTTTTCATTGTTAATTTCTCAAAAGAACTTTTTTATACTCAGGATTTAAGATTTTTTTAATAAGAAATGAAAACAATTTAAGTATTTTTGTGAAAATACAATAAGAAATTCCCATTAAGAACATACCAAATATTTTACAAGTTTGTAGCCCAGCTTATGGCTTCATTTTGTATTTCTATCCGATCAATCGTTTCGTTCACAACAGTGTTCGTTCGTGATTTTGGAATTTGTAATTCGAACAGAATCAAACAACGAAAACAGCTGATCAGCTAGCGAACGATGCCGTAGTACAGTTACATATTTGCAATATGTATTTCTAACGATCACTGAAACACCGAATTCAAACGTCAAAATCAAACGAATGCTTTCATGCTATCGTTGTGGTTGCAGTCGTTAATATTAAAGTTAAAAAATGGAAAATTCTGAACGAAAAGGTAAATATATTATGAAATATATAAATTAATACCAAAAATAAAAATGTTTGTATGTTTGCAGCAAAGAAAAAAACAACATCCAAACAGTTTGAGATGCTTGTAAAGCAGCTGGAGGCCAATCCGGACCTGGCAAGAGGTGCCCCCACGTTTGGAGCAGATAGGGTAACTGTCGACGAACTGTGGAAAAAAATTACAGCAAAGGTTAACTCCTACGGTCCACCTCAAAGAACTGCGTTGGAATGGAAGAAGGTAAGTCATATATTAAAAACAATGAATATCTTTGTTACCACTATTTTATTTTAGTTTCACTTTAGATTTGGGCTGGTGTCAAAAGCAGGACAAAAAAAAAAAAATTGCAGAGAACAACGCCAGTATTCATGCAACAGGTGGTGGCCCTTTTCAATGTACTCCACTAAGTGAATTGGAGGAAACCATCGACAGGATTCTGCTGATGTCAAAGGCAGCAGCACCGAGTGGCAAAATTCTTGGTTTTCCCACATTGCAGCCAATATCACAAGCTACCGCACAGTCTACAGCACAGTCTGCATCACAGCATAAGGCAGAGCATACACCACCATCACAGTCTACAGCACAGTCTACAGCACAGCCTACAGCACAGCCTGAAACGAACACAACACCTAAAAGACAAACAACGACAACAGATATAAATTTGACACCGACTAAACAAACGACGCCAATAGGGGTAGTTACACCATCAAGAACAACACCCGTAATAAGGTCCTCAAACACACCAAGCATTAGCCGAAATAACACACAATGCGTACGTAGGAAGAGAAACTTCCAGGAAGTAATTGGTGAATCTGCCAGAGAACAAGCCAAAGATGCTAAGATGCAAGCAGAAGCTGCGAAAGAAATTGCGATTGGTTCGAAAATGCAGGCTCAAGCTACCAAAAACATTTCTGATGCATTGGCTAAATTAGTTGAAATTACAACTCGCCAAACAGAGGCTTTTGAAGAATTTATTAAATTAATGAAAAACACTTGAGTTTTTTTTTTTTGACTAAACTGAAAACATCGCACACTGATTACAAACAGTCACAATTCAAACTTTTTAAATATCTAGGAGAAGCAAAAAAAAAAACAATTTTATTTTTGAAGGAACTCAATACAAAACAATGTGTACAAAATGTTGACACTCAAAGGAGATGGTCAGTTCGATTAGTTTTGCATTAAAAAGTCAAAATTTGTAAGTTTTGAGTTGTGCTGTTTTGTATTTAGTGTGCGATATAATTTAAAGTTCCTATTTAAAGTTCCCAATTTTCATCAATTGCTTTTTAATTTTAGTTTCATATATTTTTTTATAATGAATTGAGTCACTTTATTTTTTTTACTTTATTTTTATAATTTCTTTAATATAAGTGTTACACATGTACCTACCTTAATTAAATTAAAGTTTGATTAACTACCTTTTTTAAGATATAAAAAAGATATAAATATTGATCTCTATGAATATTCGTATTTTTTGTGACTCATAATAATCTTCGAAAATTGTTAGTCGTTTGAATACCAAAAATATGCGTCTCCAAAATTAAGCAAATTTTTAATGAACATTTTTGGGTCAATTGTAAATTATAATGAGGACTTAAGTCATTCAATTGAATATGAGGATTCAATCCTCATAATGAACATAACAACGTCATAACAATTAAAGTCATAATTTTTTAAGTTAATTCATTACTTTTTGAGATGTCTTTAACATAACATTAAATGATTTTAAATTTCTTGCAGTATTAAACAGTGCTGTTTCGTCGGCCGCCACACCAACTCATAAGCGGTCCCAGTGGTTCATAAACCACAAGCAGACCGGACAGCAGTTTTGTTGATCAATAGACCAACTCATCAGCAGTGTCATTTAAATAGATAGGTAGAGGTAGTGAGGAAATAATTATTGCAAAGAGTTTGCAATTCTCAATCTAATTTCTGCTGCTGCACTTTGTAAGCCTTCTGTTGTTTCAAAATCATCAGAGTTTTGAGAATCTTCGATAGCTGTTGTTTGATTCAGAGGAGGACACTCATGCTTGAAGAAAATACATGCATTATGAATTGCACTGCATGTATTCATAATTTTCGTCGCTTGCTCTGGCGAATAATGGAGTCCTCTTGAACCTGAAATGATGTTTTTATCGTGATTAAAAAATTTTGTCAATGAAATTTTAAATTTTAACCTATTATGCTGCGAAATCGATTTTTTAAAACACCAAAGCAGTGCTCAATAACATTGCGTGCCTTGCAATGCCTCTCATTGAAGCGCTTCTCTGATTCACTTATAGGATTCCTAAATGGGGTCATTAAAAATGGCTCCAACGGGTAGCCGGAATCACCTGAAATAGTTATTAATGATTTTATGTTGTTTTTTTTTTTTTTTTTTATTGTCTTACCTAGCAGCCAAGTATTCGTCTTTCCATTATTAAAATTAGCTTTTAAATACTTCTCTGCTGCACTGTATTTCCAAATGGAGGAATCATGATTTGCACCAGGGTTTCTTGCATCTACAAATGTTATGACCATGTTTAGATCACACACCTATTGAATATACAATTTTTTAGAATTATTTTCGGCAATGAATCAAGTTCTGGGAAATGTTATCTTAAAACAGAAAATTAGAAAAAAGTTTATACTTACTACCATCACATTTAAACTGTAGTATCCTTTTCTATTGGGGAGCAAATGTAATATGTGTTCCGTCCACACAACCAATTACGCCCGGAATTCCAAACTTATTGTAAAACTCCTCCTTTACAAAACTTTCCTCCTCCTCAGTCCTTTGGAAGCGCATCCATTTCTGGCAAAAGTGGTCCTCGAAAATGTTAAGGCACTCTGCTATCACTTTTGTGACCGTCGATTGGGACATGCATGACATGAATTCATTTCCCACAGACTTTTGATAGCTCCCAGTGGCCAGAAATCGGAGAAAAGTTTAAGTTGTGGTGGTAAATGAGTATTCCTGCATGTAATTTTCATGTGTGTGTTTACAAATATTTGCTGAAACACCTCCTTGCTTACACGAAAATTTGCAACAAACCTATTTTCAGAGCATGTAGTACGACTCATATTCTCCAATAATTACATTAATTACATTGCCTACAATCTGTGCAACTGACACTGGATTGATGAGGAGAAAATACCCTGCCCAGTGCCTGAAGCTCTTGAAATACATATAATAATAATAACTTACTCAGCATCTGCTAGCTCCAGAACATTTGTGCAGTCTAGCAACCTGCGCCTGTGCACCCTTAATTCGCTTCCATCCTGCTCGAAATCGAAAACTGCAATAGCTGCATACATTTTATTTTGATCACTTGAAATAATAACACATCAACTATAAACAATAATAACACAAACACTTCAATAAACCACTAAATTGCTCAAAATATATTTATTGAATATAATGAAAAACAGCTGTCTACACACATAAACAAACCGAACAAAGGCATTGCCAACAAATAAAAAACAATGCAAAATCTTTAAAAAATCTTTAAAGTAAGTAGACAAAATACGGAAAACTTCCCTAATGTTTGATATGGCAGTGCCACGTTTGACAACTGCTTGTGTATAACAGTTTGAGTGTAAAGGCCTGACCAAAATAGACAGAACGAGACATAACGAGTAAGTTCGAACAAATGGAAGACAATGTTAAAACCCAAAATGCACATACGTTACTGATCGAAACTGAACGAAACATTGCGACGAGACGTTCTGTTCCATAACAACCGAACTTTTAGCGTCTCAACTCGTCAACAACAGCTGTGCAAAGCAGTCTTCTTCTTGTTTCAGACGATTGGAGGTACTCTTTTCATTTTGGGTTAAATGTCAAAACGGACATAACGATTGCAAACGTTCGGCAAGTTGCAATCGTCTCGTTTCGTCTATTTTGGTCAGGCCTTAAGTAGCAAACATAAGCTCGTCGAATTGTTAACGATAAGCTATGTTCGAAATACATATTTCAATTTCAATGCAACTTCGTTCGCATAGTCATCGTTCGTTGAACTCTTCGTTAGAAATACATAATGAAGCAATTAGTCTGAACGTAAAACGTAATCATTGAACTCTGCCATAATTTTCTTGCGTAAGTTGTACCAGCGAGTGAATGAACTTCTCGCTTTAAGCCCAAGAATACGAGCAAAGGCACGACAAGGTAATGCTCGGCCACATGTTGCGCAGCCAGTCAAAACTTACTTTGAAACGCTGAAATGGGAAGTCCTACCTCACCTGCTGTATAGCCCAGACATTGCCCCTTCCGATTACTAATTATTTTTGTCGATAACGCATGTTCTTGAGGATCAGCACTTTCGCTCTTTTGAAGAACTCCAAAATTGCATCGATTCATGGATCGCATAAAAAGACTGATGGTTTTTTCGAGATGGTATCCAAAAATTGTCAGAAACATGGGAACAAGTATTAGCTAGCTATGGACAATATTTGATATGTTCTTATTACAATCGCCGTGGGTAGAGGTAGTAAGACTCGCACTACAAACAAGCGTAAATTGTATGTTCTGTTAACTGTACTTATACTTTTTCCATTCTCCATATATCAACTTGAGGCCCTCCCCCCCTGGGTCATCGGATGGGGACGCTCTTGGTCGCACCTTTCAATTTTTTTATCAGAATGTTTACAAAGATTTTACTCTTTAATTAATTAACAAAATTAATTCTTTAATTAACAAAAAGCTATCATTAGTTTCTCTAGTTTCCTCTTCAGTGATCAAATATGGCTGACTTAATTGCTGCTTTGTTAATTTTTTATTGATTGCAAATGCTTTCTGTACACTTTCAATAACACCAGTTGGAATGAACCTTAGGAGGGAAACAGCTCGTTGACATTTAAAGATTTTTTTTTTACACACATTTCCGCCAATTCGTTGAGCTATGTTTCCGTTTCAATCACAATAAGTTGCCGCTTCCAGCACGTTACATTGAGTGTCAGAGCATTAATGAGGCAGCACAGCACAGCACAACAACTGACAACAACAAATTTACTTATAATGAGCGCTCTATTTACAGAGCTGCCAAGTTGTTGAAAATTGATGTGCTAAACTTTTTCGCATGGAATGAAAATGGGGATTTTAAATTTTTTCTTTTTTTTTTCCTGCCGGAACAAAACTTTTACCTACCTACTGTTGCTGCAGTCTCGCCAGAGTTGGCTCGTTAAGGATGTGCGTGCGCTAGTGCTGGTGCAGGAACTTACTAATATGCAGTAAATTTTGTTTAAAAACTTTGCCGCTTTTTGCTACATTTGCTGCATAATTTATGGCCGCTGCAGCAAGAAGAAGAAAAAGAGCGGGTATAGAAGAAGAAGAAAAAGCAGTGAACAAAGAAGATGATGAAGTAGAGCACGAGCACAGCATGAAGAATTAAGTGCATCCATGCCTCAACAAGTATTGTTATGATTTTCATTATCATTTAATTATGACTTTGGCGCCTGATAAGGATAATCCTTGATTTTATAGCCTGCAGCCTAGTTAGTAGAACTATTTAATTAACACAATCTCGTCATCATCCTTGAGCCATAATTATTTATGTGTGTTTGTGTGTGTGTGAAAGTCGGTGTGTCTCCTTGTAACGTTATGTAAGTGAATATTTACAACGTTTTAAGTGCACTCGAGAGAATTTTTATGGAATTTTATAGATGCGACGAAGCAGAAGCTTTGTTGTTGTCATAAAATATTTATACGTTTATAATTTATGTGTGCGGCGTTTATGTAAACTATGCGAGTTGGCAAGCTTTAGCAAACTAGCTATATCCTTTAGATTGTCACTTACACTTACTTACGGAGCGAAGTGATAAAGAAACAATGCAGAAAATTCCAAATTTTAGAAAATGTTGTAAAGGAGTGTCCTATCACGGAAGGAAGTTCTTTTGTCAAAGCGTTTATTGCTTTTGGTGGACATAAATGGATACTAGTTTCTAGTTTCAGATAAAATTTATGATTAAATTCTATGATGAATAATTAAGAAATTTTTTGTGAGCAATAGCAATCACACTTTTTTTTAATTTTTGTCTTTGTTTTCCTTTTTTTCTCACGCTTTTTTAACACGTGATACACTTTTTTACACATACATGCACAGTTTTTTGTTGTGGTTTCTTAAAAAAATCATGTATCAATCAAACTTTATAAAAAAATTTTTTGAATTCTGTCAAAAACTTGAAAACTTTCAATTGAAGGTGAAAAAAAATTTGTTTAAAAAAAAAACGAAATAGTTCCAATTATCCATTCCATATAATATTAAAAATTATAAAAAAAAAAAAATGTATTGACATTGTTGAGGCTCGAACTCACAACCTCACAATTATAAAGCAGCCTCCGTGTGCTCTGAGCTAAATACTCATGAGTAATTGAGCTCAATTCACATAGAAAAATTATCTACAGTAGCACAACTTTATAATGGAACAAACTGAAAAATTTCATTCAAATCCAAATTTAAGTTATTTTTATAGTACAAAGGGCGAGTATTTGTATATTTTCAAAAGAGTTTGATGTGGTGAACATAAAATTGTAATAATTATAAATGAAAAGAATTAACAGTTCATTAAAGTTATAAAATTAATTTACTAAATTAATTACAAAAACGAACCTCAAAGTACTTATGGAACACCCTATGATTTCCTTCTCAATTTGTCTCAAAACCTGCAGCTTAAAATTGTGGTAAATAGGCTCGCGATGGTCATTTTTTATTTCAAATATAACTGTTTTAAATAAATTATTCTGTACAAATTGCATAATGACACCGCGTAGCAAAATAACATGAGTTAAACTGAGAAAATCTATAAAACGATTATCCGAAAATAGCAAAACAGTCATTGGGCTCTAACTATTGTATTTAACATAATAAAACGGTATAAAAATGAGACCGACTTCAAAAATAAGCCTTAACCCAATAAGAGGAAAATATTTAATGACGCTGATGAAAAGTGGCTCTGACAAATTAAGCGAAAACGTAATTTGAGCGCTTCAAAATTAGCTGCTGAGGCTGAGAAATATTTGGGAAAAAAGGCTGATCCAGAAACTATGCGGATCATCTTACAAAAGCACCAGTTTCATGGTAGCACTGCTAGGAGGAAGCCGTTTATAAGCGAGGTGAATAAAAAAAAAACGCATCATATATACCAAAATATACCGTGACAAGGATTTTTCTTATTGGGAGCAAGTTCTCTTTACGGATAAAAGTAACAGACCTATTCCGGCGAGTTGACAAAGTTCAACATATTAACAATAGTAAATATATTGACAACTGTAAATATTTCTTATTCTCGTTCAATTCTAAAAGCTCCTTTCTTGACTCTGTTGTCAATAGCAAAAGAAATGCTGACAGTGAATTTTTTATGTAGAAATCCAGCTTACGCTGGGTTATTCACTCATATTTTTCTCGCCAAAAAAAATAAATGATTATAAATGTTTAATAATATATAATACATATTAATAAAGCAATAATAACTAAATAATAAAAATAAAAATAAAGAACAATAAGAATAAAAATTATTTCGTCCATTTTCTCGAAATAATTTAAACACTGTCAAAACAAAGTGTTGACTCCTGTAAACAGTATTGATTAAATATGTTGTGGGGGATAATTCAAGTACAAAATTAAATTTTTATGTTTTTGTTTCTTTAAATATTTGTAAATGATAACAAATATTGAAGCGTTTAAAAAGATTGTGAAAAGAAAAAATGTAGTTCTCTTTTGATTTAGAATATATAGTGGTTAAAAGTTCCATCTTAAAAGTGTGCTCTCTCTGAAAGTTTCGAAGATATTTCATCACTTCTGGCATCATTGAAAAGGTAAATTGATTACCTTAATTATACTTGTTAAAATTTTTATTTAAGTTCTTGATAGTTTTTCAGATATAACGATTTTAGTTTTTTTTAAGATTTGTTATTTTAATAAACTTATTTTAAAGAAACAAATTCATTATTATGGAAGTCTTTTATTATTAAAATAAAAAAGTCATATTTTTATCCTTCAATTTGGTATATATTTTTTATAGTTACTGTTAAACTCTCAGAGTTATCACATTTTTAAGAAATAACTTTAAACCAATGTAAGTTCTAAAAGAAAAGAGAAAAACATTTTTTTGTGCCATTGTTTTAAAGGCTTCAATATTTAAATACACAATATCAAAAGGACTAACCGATTCTCAACCATTAATTCATATTTTCATTTTAAAAAAGATACTTAACAAAATTGGTGTAATTTTTTCAATAAAAGTGGAACACTTAACAGCTGCTTTCTGACAACATGCTTTTCACCTTCCTGTGGTGAATTAATAAAGCGTTTCATTTGTCAAGTGTTTGCCTGAAAAGGTTTTACAAGTCCGGTAGACAAAATTTTGACAAATTATTTCTAGTAAATTGACAGCCAGAATGTAAATGTAAAGTCTGTAAATTTAATGTTTTCCGGTCAGATAGTCGATCCTACGTGTGGAGCTTGATAAAAACAACCTTCACCCCACAATAATGCACGGTATGAGTTCAGTGATGGTATGGGGTTCCAATGTTAGCTGCAGGTCCTGGAAAGCTTCACATCATCGATGGTATAATGGACCAACACGTATACCTTAATATTCTGAAGAATAATTTGAAGGAAAGTGTGAGAAAATTGGACATATAGAGTTAATTTTCATTTTATTAGGACAACGATCCAAAATACAAAGCCTATAATGTGACAAGTTGGGTTCTTTATAATTGCCCACATGGAAACTCCACCCCAATCTGCAGACCTCAATTCCATTGAGTACGCATGGAGTTACCTGGAGGAAAAGTTGAAAAATCACTCAATTTCTACACGTGATCAACTAAAAGCAGCCCTCATTGAAGAGTGGGAGAATATGGAGTCGTCCTACTGCCGAATACTGGTACAATCAATGCCAAATCGTTTGGAAGCGGTTATTAAACAGAAAGGCTTACCAACTTAATATTTCCCCTGTTTTTTAATTTTATTTTGCTTATCTTAAGCTGTTTGTTCGGATGCTTAAAACTTGAAAACGACTGGACCGAATTGGATACTTTCTTCTATGAGTTTGTTCGTAATAGTTCCGCGAAGGTTTTGGAATAAGTTCACGGAACATTGGACAAGGGGGCGTGACACCTCCCATATAACCCAAATCTACGATAGCGAATAGCTTTGAAATTATAGGTCTCATAGCATCGGAATTCGGTGCTCTACCTCAATTTACAAGTGCCGTGCCACAGGTAAAATTTTATGGGCGTTGGACGTGGGGCGTGGCAATTTTTCAGCAGACCAAATTTTCGGTATAACTTTCAAGCTATAAGTTACACATCAATGAAACTTGGTAAGAGCGTACTATTTAGTCGCATGCTTCGACTAGCAAAATTGAACAAGCATTGGAAAAGAGGGTGTGGCACCGCCCATATAATTCAAAAATATGATATCGAATAGCTTTGGAAATAAATGTCGCATAACAATAAAGCTCAGAATGGAATTACTATTGGGTGATGTCCTCGATTTTAAAAATTTTGAGCTTGATAGATTCGTATTTTTGCCACAGCTCCTTTTACCGCCCACAAATCAATAAAAATTCTATACTTGCGACGGTTTTGGTCGTATTAGACTACAATTTGTTAACTTATTTTGTAGTTTAGTTTGTAATTTGCTCACTGTCAGCAACTGTACTAAAATTGGGTTGCCACACCCCATTTTACCGCCCATAAATAAATAAAAATTCTATATATCTGAATATTTTAGAGATATTATACTTAAATTTGATAAATTAGATTGTATGCTCACTGCCGGCAACCGTACTAAAAATGGGTTACCACACCCCCTTTTACCGCCCACAAATCAATAAAAATGCTATCTTTCCTATGATTTTGGCCGTATTAGGCTGCAATTTGGTAATTTATTTTGTATTCTCACTGTCGGCAACTGAACTAGAACTGGATAATGTCCATCTACTAGAAAACTGGGATGAACATTTTATAAGGGGGTGTAAAGTCATCCATATAATTGAAATTTGTTATATCACATAGCTTTGCAAGTAAAAGTAACAGTACTTACATACAAACTCAAAATGAAGTTACTATTTGCTACTGTTGCTACTGAGAAACTGTAACGGGCAGTAAAAAATGACAGTTGTGTCAAACTATGATTAAGAAAAGCTTTGAATATACTTATTCTGTATCCATATAGCTGTAGGGTGCAGCAACGCGCGCCGGTGATTTTATAATTAAAAATTGTGTTCCTTGATTACTTTGAAGTTTGGTCTTTTAATTCATTTTGTTTTTTTGTTTTTTTTTTTTAATCACTAAACTGTTAATTTATAATTATTTAAATTATGTTATGTTAACCACATCCAAATCTATTGCAAATATACTAATATTTACCAGTTGGACCATCAAAATAAATTAACTTTGGATTTGAATGAAAGTTTTAAGTTTGTTCCATTATTACTTTGAGCCACTGTAAATGTCAATAAATCAAACAAACTACTTTTTAACCAATTTATTTTTTATTACCTTCAGTGGGGAATTTTCGTTAATTTGAATTTGTTTCATAAAAAAAAAAAAGAAATCCGAAGACACTGTTGAGGCTCAAACTCACTAACTCGCGGTTATAAAAAACCGATTTACGCTCTGATCTACAAACCTCACATCAAAATACTTTCTAATTGAGGCAATATATAAAAGCTTTTCCGATTTTTATTTATTTATTTATAGTGAAAAGGTTTTCCGTTTTTTTTTTTTGTTTGAGTTTTAATATGTATCGAATAATTTCGGATTTTTGCCAAACAAGCAAATGAATAGACAAGAAAATAAGTTCATATTGTGTTGTCATCTTTGAGCTACATTTTAAGTTTCAAAACTCTAACTCATCGGGAAGTAGAGTAGTTTTCAAGCTCTAACACTCCCATAGATGACTCCATCTTACGGTATGTCACATGCCGGTCTGCTTCCACGGTCCGCTTCACGTACAGCATTGATGTTTTCTGCCACAAAATCCGTTCTTGGAAGACCTTCACGAAATCCGTCTCTTGGTAAGAACGACGACCACTCTTGAACTCATTGAACTTAATAGTCGCTGGATGTGGTGCTCTATTAACAAAAGTCGAACTAAGTTGATGAATGCATTCTTTTCTTGTTAATCAACTTCGAAAATCGTAAAAAATCATCACCCAAAAATGTTCACGTGTTATTTATATTTTTTTTTGCTGAAATACAATTCTCAAACCACTGTAAACAAGACAATAAACGCACATACACCAAAATGGTGTGAGTACGGTTATGCTAGAAAATGTTAAATTTTCGAATGGAACTGTCAAAGTTCATCTGGACGAAAGTAACATTTTGATATGGACTTGTTTTTTTCTCGAGAGCTATTTAAGAGTTTAAGATTGCAAAACAACTGCCTCAGAGCATCCTTATGGGCAGTTATTCTTAACCCTAGAGGGTTGAATGACAAATCAAAAATGGCCAAGCTAACTTTATGCATTTCAAATAAAAGACTCAATATTTTAAAGGAACTGATTTTGTAGCCACTATCCTCTATCGATTATCGGCCTAGACTCAGTGCATATACTCAGGGGCAAACTTGATGCACATTAAATTTTCGTTAACAAACACTGACAGTTGCAACTTTTGCCTGAATTGCTCTTGCATTAATATTTATATAATTTCTTGTATCTTTATTTTACATTCGATAAATGCATCGCTCTACATACAACAGTCCCATATAGTTCTTTGTTGTCGGCACATTTTTATTCCCCCCGGTCATGAAAAACTGCCAATGTTCGGCAATAAAATTTCGAACAGCTAGCATTTCGAAGGACTAGCATTTTGTGTCAAGTTGATAGTCGAAAGCTTGTCGAATAAAATTTAGTCGTATTTTTGGTTAGAATACAACAACAGCTACGGCATAAAAGTTTAATTCACTCTCTGACATACAGACAAACATATAATCCAAGAGATATACAGACAGTCACACAGGCACTCAGTTGAGTGCATAGGAACTAACAATAGCACAGGAAGAGGTACAACAATAAAACAGCTCCTTAGATTTGACAGCCCAGCAACTTTTGGCAAGTTGAGGACTAATGAGCAAGCAGCAGCAAGTGGATCGACTTGCAATGAGCTAAAAAGTAAAGTTGTTGTAACGTTTTAATTTTTTTTTTTTTATATTTTTACATTTACTCTTTTGACTTGAACATGAATTTGCACTTAAACGGAATAAAATGTCGGATGTTGAAATAGAAACAGAATATTTTTCAAGGCAAATCAATAGTGGCCGAAAGGGCAGATGATGCCGACACTAGTGTGTGTAAATGTGTTTGTGTGAGATTATTCTTGTGCACGTGTGTAAATTTGAAGTGACTTTTAAGCTTAGTTAAATTCTCAAAAATCAACTTGTGCGGCTTAGCAGTTCAAATAAGTGGCAAACGAAAAAGGACATTGAAGCTTTTACAGAAAAAAAAAAAATATGTTTATATTTTTCAACACACGACCTTTAAAGTTCCGCAGGTTTTAAGTCATTTTTCAGTATTTTATGTTAAAAACTAGCCAATAAAATATTTGCCCTTTCCATAACACTTCTCTGGGTAAACAAGCTCAATGATGCTTTTTGAGAGCTTTTTGTGCTTACATTCTTGGCACTTCTATGACTAGTTTAATAACTTTTCGTGACAACACCACGTTCTACACTTTAACGAAGAATATTGATAAGGAATCTGTCCGTATACTTTCGACCTTACAGTGTTAAGCACCCACATGTATTAATTTTTTAAAGCAAAAAATCGTTTTTTTTTCACCAACCTACTCTTCAACTTTTAGTTGCAAAGGCTGCCAACAAATAATAATTTTGATTTTCCTTTTTTTATTCAATATCCTTTCAGAGAACTAGCACTTCATTGTGGGGCGAATGGATGGGCGTATTGCATGGTGATGAGATCGAGTACTTCTTTGGACAACCGCTGAACACATCGCTGCAGTATCGTCAAGTGGAACGCGAACTTGGCAAAAGAATGCTTAACTCAGTTATTGAGTTCGCAAAAACGGGGTAAGTGTTTGTTTAGTGCTTTCGGTTCATATTTTTGTTGAGTTTATCTCAACAGCAATTATGCAATATTATCCTATATGGCTGAAAGACTGATTTTTATGAAGATACAACTAGCAGAGAGTATCCGGGGTTAGTTTCATGCGTAACCAACAATTAACTTCTACTTTCGCGAATATAAGAGCTTTTTCGATATAACTATTAGGACACTTGGGAATAGCCTCAATAATCGAAGTATTTCGTTGGTACTTAACAGGCAAGTCAAAAATTTTGATAAGCAAGCTTTAAGTAGCTTGCTTTGCGAGAAGCTCCATCTGTCCATATTTTTCGAAAAAAATGCTATTCAAAAGCATTTGAGGCGTCGCTGGGACGAGAAGCCTCTCTGAACTTGTGAGAGAATGTATTTTCTCCCTCCATCATGGTTGAATAAATAAGGTTTTCGCATGGCTGAGAGCGAGTTCCCATAAATGTCAAATCGAAGTTGACAGCTCAGACAAAATCTGAAAGCGAAAGTTGATAACATGTAAAGCTGATGAAGTTGTTGTTGTTGCTTTTGATTGATTTTGACAACTATGGTTACTGAGAAGAGAGTACGATGAGCCAGAGACAACCTTATTTATTCAACCATGTCCTCGATATTACTACAAGTTTTTGTAGTTTTGTGCACAAGAGGACAAGTTTCTAATTATCGTGAGTGAGTTTATATTGCTTGCTTCGCGAGAAGTTCATCTAAAATATTTTAACGAAGTTATTTCCAGTATGAATTGATACGAATTCAATACTACAAAAACTATAAAAAAAAGATGTCTGTATCGTGGATATATACATAGGTTTTGACATAACAGCGTATTTCTGTCCATATCCTAATCTTGTCCCTAACCTTTCCTTTGTTCCAAACTTGTCCTGATCTTTATCCTCATTCTAATATTTATCATAAAAATTGTCCCACTTCTTGTCGAAACTTTTGTTTTCATTCATTTCCCAATTGCTTACCTTATCCTTTTCTAAATATTTGTCGAAGTCCTTTTCCCAATCCTTATATGAATTTTTGTCCAATTCCACGTTCTTATCTTTGTCCAAGTCTTTGTACAACTCCTTATCTTAACTCTGGTCCTAATCTTTGTCAAAATTCTTGTCCTACTCCTTATTTTACTCCTGGTCCTAATCTTTGTCCAAATCCTTGACCTTATCCGTTTTCTAATCCTTATCTCAATCCAAGTAACCAAGTAACAATCCAAGTACTTAACCTTATTTTTATTTTTAACAGATTTTGCTGTTGCATTTGGTACTGCTTCTGCTATTGTTGCATATATGTATGCTACTTAAACGGCTTCCCTGAGAAACCTCATGCCGCCATTAAGTTAATTTTTTTTATTTTTATCATGTGACCGGAAACCTCAACTTAACTATCGTTCCATAAAATTTACCGTAGTTCCAATAGTCACGGATTAACAATTGCATGCAGCGTTTTTTCATTGTTTCATTTGCACCGCATTAAGCTGTTGCCTGCATAGTGTCGTTGCTCCATAAAAATTTTTTTTCATTTTAATTATGAGGTCAAAGAACTATTTTTTGTTGTTGTAAAATAAAGTTTTTCTTAGCGCTTCTTCTCTGCGAGTAATAATTCCATGCAACAGTAATGAATTTTTGTTGCATAAACTGCTACCTCTGGGACTTGACTATGTCAGAATTTATTTTTTATTTTTGTCATAAGACTACATATAAATTTAGCAGTAAGCGTGCTAGACTGCCATCCCAGAGGTCCCGGGTTCGAATCCCGGTTAGGCCATGGCCCTGAGCTTTAACCTTTCGTCATTTTCTATCCTCATTTCTAATCAACTGAAATTGAAAAATCATCAATACTCGTATATGTGAATTGGAAATCGAGCACGCACTCGACTACTGCAGTGGATTGCAAAGTTTGCAAATTCATTTTGAAACTTATAGTTCATCCATGCAACTAATTGCATTAACCATGGATCGTTTTCGAACCACGCATGCTCAAAATGATAATTCATATCTGCAGAAAAGTCGTACAGTGGGCACTAAAGAAACACTTGCTGCTGTAGAACGTAGTGAGGAGACGTCAAAAATTGGACTTCCAGAATGCTACTCTACCGGCGACCGATATGTAAACAATAATGACATTAAATTATCTTTCTAACAAAGTCAATTTTCAGTTTGGAGTTATGTCATCTCAGTATTTTATTGCAATCAAAAGTTCTACACCACTTGGAAAATTCCCTATATCACTTATGCTATATCATAACCTCGATAATCGACCACTCGATGAAATCTTTATCTTTTAATAGCCTCCTGTATCTGAAATACGTACACATTGCAGTGAAAAAAGATAATTTTACCAGGGTATACCCAGAACTATCCGACTTAACAAAGGAAACACCAAAAATTTGGAAAAAACTATCTTTATTTCTCTACATAGTTTCCTTTCAGCTCTTTACATTTTTCTCAGCAATATTCAATAACTTCGATTCTACGTATATAGTGAGAATCGTCCAGCTCTCAAAATAGCCATAAACCGAAGGCTTCACCTCTTTATTATTGGCAAATCTTTTACTAACGAGCCATTTTTTCAAGATTGGAAACAGAAAATAATACGAGGAGGCTAAATCTGGTGAGTAGGCTGCGTGAAAAAGCAATTCGAACTTGAACTCATTGATTACTGCACGGATTCTGGTGCATTTTGTTGATGAAACAAAACTTTATTTTTCGCCAAATGCGCCCGTTTTTTCTTGACTTCCGTGCATCACTCAAACGATAAGTTCGCTAATACTCGCCATTGATTGTTTTTCCTTTCTGAAGATAATCAATGAAAATTATCCCAAAAACTGACGCCATGACTTTGCCTACAGATGGAACGGTCTTCGTCTTTTTTGAAACAGGTTTCCCCCTTTCAGTCCATTGTTTTGACTGTTCCTTTGTCTGAGGTGTGAAGTGATGGATCCGTCTTGTTTGAAACAGATTATCCCCTTTCAACTGAAGTTCATTGTTTTGACCGTTCCTTTGTCTGAGGTGTGAAGTTATGGACTCGTGTTTTATCCACGGTTATGAATCGACTCTGCTTTATTGCCCAAAAAACTTCGCCAAACACTCGATTGAAAAATCCTCACGACGCTGATTGTGTTTGATTGTGAGTAATCGCGGCACGCATGTTGCGGACAACTTTATCATATCCAAATTTTCAATTCAATATGCGAGGTATACCACTTTTTGAAATGCCTATTATATCTGTTATCTCGAGGACTTTCAGTCGTTGGTCATCCAATTGACCATTTGGTGGATTTTCTTAACCATTTCTGGGGTGGTCTCCTTATTTGTTTGACCACCGCGATGTTCGACCATAATTAAACTCTGCCACCCAATATTTTAGTGTTGTTAACGAAGGAGCAGACTCTCCCAAAGTAGAATCTAGCTCCGCTTTGATATTGCTTGGACTGAGACCCTTCAAATGAAAATATTGTACCACATAACGATGACCAGGTAACTTAAGTAGGTCCAAATTCAACCTTGCTTGGTTAAAGCAAAATGTAAAAGCTTCAACGTTTCTTCTTATCATTCACTTCTTTTTTTTCTGTTGTGGTTTTTTATTAAAAAATATAACGTTCAGATTGTACAGTTGTATTGATTGAAAACATTGATTTTTTTTGTTTTATTTGGTTCAAATTCCACAAAGGGTGACCCCGCAAAATTCTCGTTTGGGAGATTGAAGCCTTTTGTGGAACGAGACCCAGATATAGTACAAGTGCCACTTCGACTCTACAGTAAAAAAACAAAAATCGGTGTAATTTGGGGAGACCCAAAGCAATCGTGATTATATCACTGGGGGAGAGAATCTGTAACGGTGCCGATATTTAGTAATTCCGACTGCAACCCTGCTTGGTTAAAGCAACCTATAATAACTTTGACATTTATTTTTATCATTCACTTCTTTTGTGAGTTTTTAAAATAAAACGTGGTTCAAATTTCACAATTTTTAAACAACAACCGCCATCTAATACGTCAGGTCGGGTACTTCTGGGAGTACCCTTGTGTACTCACAAAACCAAGAATAAAATCTGCGTCCTCAATAATATATAAATGTGAACAAGAAGTGCTAAAATATTAATATAAGAAGTATTCCTTGAAGTTATGTTTGCTGGGTTAAAGCAGAGAGGTTGTTGTATGTGCTAAGCTCTGTTAAACGGTAATTTGGATACAACAAAAAGCACAACAAATGTGTCTTAGCTTTAACTTGAACCTTAGGATATCTCTTTCATGTTGCTTTAACGCGTTGAGTTACAACAAAAAAGCTTTAAGCATAAAAGCTTTTGACTGCACCTGAAACAACTCAAGTGTTGTGAACGTTAAATCGTTTGGTTGCTGTAGCTTTTAAACGAAGCTATAGCCTTAGGAAAGCTTTTGCAAATGTTTTTATTTTTCTTCACACACTCTTGCAGAAATCCATCACCAGATGGCGAGGATTGGCCAAACTTTTCCAAGGAGGACCCAGTCTATTATACCTTCAGCTCTGATGACAAAATCGAAAAATTACAACGTGGACCGTTGGCAGCACGTTGTTCGTTCTGGAATGAATATCTGCCGAAAGTTCGAAGTTGGGCAGGTAAGTGCAAGTTGCTTATATATGATGCTTATTTAGAACTTCCTTGAGTAACTGTGTTATTGTATATTTCTATTTATGTTTGTTAAATACCGACACCAACATTAATGCACGCAATACACTAGCGCACAAACACACTCACACACACACACACACACACTCTATAGCAGAGATAATCAGTTAAGTAGATGTTGTTAGGAACAGAAAAAAATAATGATAAGAAAAAAAAAAAAAAAATTAAAAATCTATTTGATGTTTGGATGGATGGTATCGCGCATTGGTAATCTTCAAATCTTGTCGGTCTTTTGATGACTTTCGATCAACTAAATACATCTTAAAAATAATGTTCAAGAAATTAAGAAGGAAGTCTTCAAGTGATTGTCAATGTACGTGTTAACACAGAGAGAGAAAGAGCCTCGAGGCATTTGAGTGTCAAACATTAGCCAAATTTGTCAAATTAATATTTGCTAAAAACTACTGAATGGTTTCGTCATAAGATTGAGGGTGTTGCAAAAAGTATATTTTTAAATATATGACCAACGAAAGCTTTAACTTAAGCTTATAATAAGACAAAGCTGTTTGCAACTTTGACATCAATATCCTTTAAATGTGAACTAAAAATTTAATTGCAGAGAGTTAATGAATTTATGAGAGTTGAACTTATACAGTGCTACTTTTAAACTTTAAAAATTGTGTCGAAAATATATATTTTTTCTTAAATTGACATATATTTTTGACCTACGATTAATTCAGTAGAATAAATTTGCTTTCATTCAAACAATTGACTTAAAAACTTAAAACTTATATGTTTTTGCACAACAATAAGAATTGAATGTATCGTCACATTGCTTCTAGCCAATCTCTGTTAATTCGATCCGAATTCAAAAGAACAAAAACCCTGGAAAAAATCTCAAACAATGAAACTAGTGACTTAACTCGAATTTTGCTTCAAATTAGCAAAAGTTGAATATGTATTTAAAATATTTAAATAAATTAAAAACTTAATTTATACAAATTGAATGAATATAAAATAAAAAAAAAAAAAAAAAGAATTCTAAAAAGAAGAAACAAACCTCAACGCGAGTCGAATTCGACAAAAAGTCTTTAGAATTAATAGCGTCGAAAGGCAAATGACTCATGGTCAGATTAATGATGAGGCGATGTGTTGATCATAATTCAGAGGTTTTAACTCTGGCCTGCCTTTGGCTTGAAATCATCTTTTAATGTGAAAGTTGCAATGTTGACAAATTATAAATGAGTCGCTTTAATAAGATTTATTTCTGTGTCATTTCTAGAAAATTATCTATAAATCAATGTTAACCTGAATATATGAATCCTACAGGTTAAGAAAATGATATTGATTTTAATCTGTAGATGACGATAACCGCTCTATGCAAAATATGTCTTAGTCATTTGTGTAGAATAATCTTCATACCGCGAGCTGTCAAAGTGCTTCAGAGGCAAAGAATTTAAATTCGATTTTTTGTCTTATGACAAATTAACCTGTTGATGTCCGATCATAAATTCAAATTCACTTTGTTTTAGGGATGCCCGATAATATATTAAAATTAAAGTCTTGATATTGAAATAATATACATATTTTTATATATAATATATACAATAATATTTTCTTCTCTTTTCCAAAAATTTTTCAAAAATTTGAAACATGCCCTTATGAACTTAATTTTGATGAACTTACTCGTATATCCTATCTCTTTAAGTATAAAAGTTGCCGAGTAAGTCAATTCATAGCAAAAGTGTTAAAGTGCAAATTGTTGATGAGCAATGAAAGCTTGGTTTAAGAACGGAAAATGAGATAATTAATTAAAAAAAAGTTCATTCAGAATCAAAGTGAGCGTTAAAACAAACTGTACACAATATTTATTAATACTTTTTACTTTATTTCAATATTTTAAAAAGCAGTTTTATAAAAAATTTTAGTATTTTTGGAATTAATAATTTAGGCTCTTATTATATAATAACTAAAAATATAAAATATTATATAATAACTAAAAATATAAAATATTTTACAACAAATTTTCACATATTTCAAAAACGAAAAATACTCCATTTTCTTCGAGTCCTTTATTAATATTTCAAACTTTAAGTCCGACTTAATAACTTCAGTCCAATTATTAATATTTTTTTGTTTTCCTCGTGATGAAATTACAGCTTTCAAACGTCTTGGAATTGATTCCACAAATTTAGTTGTAACGTTTGATGAAATTTTGTGCCATTCTTCGAGTTAAACGGCTTTCAGCGAGTCCTTACTGAATATCGTCCTATTTTTATTTGTCTAGTCAGATGTTTCTACAAATATTCTATTGGGTTGAGGTCCGGTGATTATGGGGGGGTAATCCAGCTGTTTTGGAGTTTTGCACAGCAACCATTCCTCCACTACCTTGGCTGTATGAAACATCTACAAGCGATACAGTCCTAATATGTTAACACTGACCGGCAAATGTTCTTTTAAAATATTAAAGTAATCGAATTTATTCATTGTACTGTCAATAAACGTTTAATTTCCTTCTCCGTTTGCCGTCATACACTCGCACACCATCACCGAGCCCCCACCATGCTTTGGTACCATGGGGTAAGGTTTGACAACTTTTTTTCCATTTTTTTGTACTTTTGTTTCTGAAAGTACAACATCTGAAGAATAATGTATTAAATTTTTAGGTCATTCGGAGCAAAACTAACGAAGTTACAGTAGGTTGAATGACCGCACCTCTAACTTAGTTAGTCAGTGTACAAAACTTTAAATCGATTTTCCCAGACATGTAATTTTTAAAGTCGGTGACCAGCCTGCAGAAAAAACTACTGAACCGATCGTTTTGAAATTTTGCTTTTTTTAAATAGCTTTCTAGTGACGTTTTTAAATTTTTTAATTACTAACAATTTTACAACAACAAATAGGTCGATTTTTTCGTCAAAAAGCGTCATTTTGGCTTCAAAATGATGCCAAAAATTGAAAAATTTAACAATTAAAAAAAGCTCGTGAATTTAAATTTAAAAGGAGTGTATTAAGAATAAATGCTTCAATACGATAGTGTTTTCAAAACGCCAAAAAAATAGTGGTGCTGACCATGAAAAATGTGAATGAACTTTTAAGAAGCTAAAAAAATTCAAATTTTTTATGAAAGTGTTAGGAGATGAATACACCAAAAGGAAACCAATTCAAGATCTTTGAAATAAGTGTTCATAATTTTTTTGTAGGAATAACGGTTTTATAGATATAGTTATTTGACTACATGTCCTATTCACAAATTTTGATAATTTTTTTAATTTTCCACTGTGTATAACTTGCAAAAAAACAAAAAAAAATTTTATAAAAAAAATATGCAAATATTTTTATTTTTTAAAAGTCTGTCGACGTGAAGAATTTGAAAAAAGTCGGCGTCATTAAAATCCGTTTTTAGAGAAAAGCGTCCGATTTGAGATGGAATCACTGATATGCTTTCGTCACTGAAAACTATGTTTTTTGACAATTTCTTAATTTTCATACTTTTAAGCAAAATCCATGCGTAGCCTTTGACTTTTCCTTGATACGGCGTTTTTCGAGGGACTCTTGCAAATAGACCATTTGCATTTAATGCACGTCTTATTGTACTGGCACTAACGTTAGTTCTGATGATACAAAAAGATCATCCGCTATTTTCACTGCGCTTGCAGTTGGATATTTTCACACTATTCTGAATACTGATCGTATTGCGGTTTCACAGAGTTGTTTTGGTCTGCCAGCAGATGGTCGATTTTCCAATGCTCCAAATTTTTTGTATTTGTCAATGATTGTCTTTATAGTATTATGACCTCCATCAAAAATTTAAGTTATTTTACGAAATGATTTTCCTGCTCTATGGAATTTTATGGTTAACTCCCGTGTTTCAATAGACGTCTAACTACGTATTATAAAAAAGTTTTCTTACAACTGACTTCCTCACTTTACCAAAGGCGAATGATGCAGAAACATTAACTAACATCATAATTAATCAATTTGAGAGAGATACCGTTGCAGATGTACACTTTTTTTTTACGCGATAAATATGAACTTTTTTTGTTTTTATTAAAAATTTTGTTGTGGTAAATTATTTTCAAGACTTTATACTTCACAGTATTGAAGACTTATATGTGGTATAACTCGTGGCCTAAAAAAGTGTACACTTTGTTTTGACGCTCACAGTATATCAGTGGGGCAATTATCCAACAGTTTGGATCCAATTTTCGAAATCTTGAATTCAGTGAATTTTTCAAGTCTACGATAGCCATTATCTTATGCTTAAAATAGATAAACCTCCATAATCATGGACTTCCACTTCTTTGCAACAGAAGTAGATATCGAATTAAACAACTTCCACTTACCATACTAACGCTTCCATTCTTCAACATTTTTTATTCCAAGAATTCCAGTGAATACAACCGATTTACCTTTTCAAAAACAAATCTATCCATTATATAGTCAAGGTTAGTTTTTCAATGACAATAGATGACAAACAAGAGCAATCCGTTAATGTGGATGAGGTAGATGAGATCCCAATTCTAATTTTGTTTTTCAATTAGCAAAAAAAATAGAACTTGTGTTTAAATAAATACTTCGCAGCAAGGCGTAATCGTTCGGCAACACTTCCTTACAACGACAAAACTTAATTAGTTTAACCCTTAAATGCACAAGACCCCCGATTTTTACCGAAAAAATATATTTAATGCAAAATTGAGTAAAAATAAAAACTGCATTTTTAGTTTTTTAAAAAAAAAATGGTTGTATCTACAAAGATACAATGGGATTTTATCCACATCTAAAATCCCTATTAAAATATATCATAATAAAAGAAATGTGTTCCGAAATTTTTATTAATTCTTTTATTTTAAAAAGTTAAAATTATCAAAAATTGCAGGGAGTGCACACTGTATCTTTAAAGATACAACCAACTAAAGTGACCCAGTGAGGTGTCAAATGATCGAAATTTTTTCGAATCACTTAAAATCACGAAAGGACATGTTTTGAAAGCAGTCAGTATTTTTTCCTAATCAAAATTATTTATCTGTCCCTAGAAGTTAAACTGTTAAAAATAGTGTTTATTTAATTTTTTTTTGACTTTGTACATAATTTTTTTAAAAAGTATGACAAATAGAAGTAAAAACTATTTTTTATTTAAGACTTATAATATTTTAAATAATATAGAACCAATTTGAAAAAAATCAAACCGAAAATATAGCCGTAGGAATTTTTAATGGTTGTATCTTTAAAGATAAACGGTGCATTTAAGGGTTAACTAATAAATCACAACTAGCGTATAAATTACAAGATGTAATTTCAAAATTTTCATAAGAAGCAAAAAAACAGTTTGTTTTTCAAAGGAATCCATACAAAACAAGGAGACTAAACGATTTTTTTTAATTAAAGAGTAAAAAGATGAGTGCAGAATTTTGATAGTTGATGGAGATTAACACTACGAATAGTTTAACATTAAAAAGTAAAAATTTGTAAATTTTGAGTTGTGTCTAATTTGTGAAGATGAAGTGCGATATATCCGAAATTTAAAATAAGAGCTGACTGTTTTCGAATTTGGAAGCTATACATCGTTAACATAAGACGCTACTATTAAGACAGTAAAGAATACGTATAATACGTTACCAAAATTATTTGTTATTACTTTGTGTGACGTAGGCGTCCAGACAGTTTACAATACACTCACTTGACGAAATACTCGAAGCAATCAGTGCAAATTCTCCAAAATTGTTATTTGTTTTTCACTCGCTATTCAACTTGTCTAACAAATTGTTTTGGAGATGTCTCAAGCAGACTGGAATAAATGTTATAACAAATGGTTTGAACGCATGGGAAAATGTGTTAGTCATAAAGGAAAAAAGCTGTTCATTCAAGACGATATGTTTAAATACAAAAGAATTTATTTTGTGAAGAAAAATATGAACAAAAAATCTGGCTAAATTTCAAATAAGCCATATTGTTTAAAAAGCGATGCATCGGCTTACTATTTAATGTTGGCTTAATATTTTCTCCACGCCAGACGCTAAGTTCAATTTTTGCCAAGTTTTCAAAAATCTTAAGAGGTGCTTGCTTTCGTGAGTGTTAAAACGGAACTGAATCAAGTATCAGTCTTAATTTGAATATGTTCTAGTTAAACATGTAACTGTACAAATGCCAGATAGGATTTACAATTGTGGCGCCATTTGTTTAATTTTTCAGAAACCTTTACCTTTGTTCTCGTCCATGGTAGAATAAACAAGGTAGACTCACGGCTTAGAACCAAGATTCATAATTGTAAAAAAAAAAACACCAAACTACAAACAACAGCAAAAATAAGCAAACAAATATTTGTACTATTATTGCCTGTGGTTGAAATTGTGGATACGTAATTTTGACGTATGTATTTTAAGCTCAAATGACGATTGACGTATTTTGAAGCATATTTGACGTATTTAATAGACACAATAGTTTTCATTATATCAAAAAATCTTGAAGGTAGAATGTGAACGTATGAACATTTGTAACGAACTTTGTAGCCGGGGTTAGCTCGCCGGATAGCCGAGGTTCGTACAAAAAATTTATTTCCGTAGTTTTAAAATTATAAATACAAGGGTTCATTTAACTTCACTATTTAAGTCTTTATTTCAAATGTTCGTTTTCACAAAAGAAAAAATCATTTCACATTTTTTTATTCATTTGCTAAATAATCTCCATTGCTCCTAATTTCCCTCGAAGTCCTGCGAAGTAGGATCCGTGAATTCCGTTTGTTTGTCTGTCCTCTGAGTATTTACGATGGGCCATCCGGTATAGAACCACTCGGGCCAGGTGTAAGCTTGGTCGTTATCCTTGTACAAAAATATGATCTGAGCCCAAGTGGGCAATCGACTTGGATGCTTTTAGAGCAGACCGTCCGGTATGAAACCACTCGAGTCGACAGAAGAAACAACTTTCGTGATGCCAATGGTATGTTTTATGACCGTCCGTCCGATATGAAACCACTCGGGCCGACAAGAAACACTGTCTCACTACTGCCTTTAGTCACTCGTGCTTAGTCACTTGTACACTTGTTCACTTTGTTACTTGTTCACTGGGTCACTTGTTCACTCTGTTACTTGTTCACTTGACTCACCGATGGGCGTTGTTCGCGTGTTGACTTCAAAACAGACCAACTGTTGGTTCGCAGACTCCTTTTATCCCCAAAAAGGGTAACGGGACCTTGTTTGTGTCGCCAATTTCCATCTGATGTCGACCTTGAATTTTTCTCGCCTAGAAATAGCGGCAACCTTTTGCCTTGCATGTTATTGTTGTCATAGTCGCTCTTTAATGACCCCTATGTGTTTTGTTATTGCCACGTGTGGGTGCATAGAATGCATGTTGTTTGTGTGTTTGGCTTGTGACTTCGTTATATTGTTTTGTTGTTGTGATAATTGATCAGGCCACTGGCTTGCTATATGTGTTGTTATTGTTTGTTTGCGGGTCACAAACATTTCATCGTTTGTTGTTGTTGTGCTGTTTTGATCAGGCTACTGGCTTGCTGTATGCTTTGTTGTTGTTCGATTGCGGGTCGCCCAGCTGCGTGTTTTATGGACATGGGCGATTCGCGGGTTCTTGTCCAGGTGCGGTTTAGGGTTGCAGGGTGGGTTCGTGGTTTTCGGGGCCCTTTGTGCAGCGGTGGTTTACTGGGAACTGTAAGGCATAAATTTCCCAAATTTATGTTTCCTTACACATTGATATATGATATGGAACACTCCTTGCATAGTATACATGGAACACTCCTACATAAGTGATAATGTTATCGACTTTATTGTCATCGCAAGTGTTTCTTAGCATCGTGATATTTTTTAATGTATTCAACGAGCATGTAGTTTGCAGCTAAATAAAACAAATGGAGGGCTATTTTCAGCTTCAATATTTAACTGACGTTTTTTTCTATTGAAATTACGTATTTTAAATCTGAAAATGACGATTTTGAATCACAGTTTTCTGCCAACAATGCCACACAGCTTTAATTTTTGTTTGACAAAGTAATATGCGATAAGTAAAGAGAGAAAAAGAGAGAGAGATAGGGAGGGAGAGAGAGAGCAGCAACAATCGTTTGCAAAACTTGAAAGGGAGAGAGATTCAAACTACAGCCATGGGTATAAGAATGCATACATTTATTTTGAAAAGCAATTATCACATAATATTTTTAATTTTTTTGTTGTTTTTATTTTTTAGTATATCTGTGGCATAATACCTTTCGAATGGTATAAGTTTGATTCCCTGTTTTTTTATTATAAATATTAAAAAATTTACGACAATATTCGATGTTTACGTGTTAATATATTGTGGCGTCCGTGCCGTAGTTGGTTAAAGTGCGTGGCCGCTATGTCAAAGAACCTGGAGACCCGGGTTCGAACCCCAGCAGCGACAGAAAATTATTTGAATTAAAATGATTTTTCTGTACGGCCGCCACCTCTCTGCAGACAATGGCAAACCTCAGAGAGTAATAAAAATGCCATGTAAAGCTTCTTGAGAATAAGAACATTCCGTTCATCGCCGTTCGGAGTCGACGTTAAGCCTGTAGGTCCATTTCTCGGTCAATTATGTACAAGGTGGCGCAAAAGTAATCCTCCTATCAGAAAATGCTATAAATTTTGCGATTGGTCCCTAATGTCAGTTCTGTTTTGTCATTTGTTTAGTAAACACATGCGAAATACACGTTAAACAATAAACAATGTTACGCTACACTGCTCCAGAACGCGGAATATTGCTGACTATTTATTTGACCAATAATCGGTCGGTGACTTTGGCACAACGTGAATTTCGCCGCAGATTTCCGGGCCGTCCAACGCCTACTGGTGAAACACTGCGACGTTTAGCCGCTCGCCTCGAAAAGACTGGCACAACACGAGATGCTGCCAGGCGTGGCAGACCCCGGAGTAGCCGTTCTGCAGAGAATATTGATGCTGTAGCCGAGGATGTTATGGAATCGACCAGACGACGTGCCACGCAAATGGGTATCAGTCGACGGTCTTTACAGCGAATTTTGGTACTAGATTTGAAGATGTTTCCGTACAAAGTCCAGACGGTGCATCAGCTGTTAGCTGCTGACCGCCAATCGAGTCTAACATACGCTCAAGCTATCCTTAATCACCACCAAGAGGAAGATGATTTTTCATCAAAAATAATCATGAGTGATGAGGCCCATTTCCATCTTAGCGGGTACGTAAATAAGCAAAATTTTCGCTTCTGGGGCACTGAAAATCCGCGTATAACCCACGAAGAGCCATTACACCCGCTCAAAGTTACTGTATGGTGTGCTGTTTTCGCTGGAGGAGTCATCGGACCTTTTTTCTTCGAAGACGTCGCGGACCAAACGGTTACTGTGAATGGTGAGCGCTACAGATCAACGAGTTCTTTTTGCCGCAACTTGATGAATTGGGATTGGAAAACATGTGGTTCTAACAGGACGGTGCAACGGCACACACTGCACGTGCCACAACCGATATGCTGAAGGATGCATTTCCCGGGCGCCTAATCTCCCGATTTGGCGATTTGCACTGGCCAGCAAGATCGCCTGATTTGACCGCTCCAGACTTCTTTTTGTGGGGCTTTTTGAAGTCGCGGGTTTATGTCAACAAGCCTCAGACTCTTGCAGCTCTTAAAGACAATATCCGTCAAGAATGTGAGGACCTATCGCCGGAAGTTTTGGCCAAAGTGATAGCAATGCCATAAAAAGGGCTCAAATGACAATCAACTGTGGCGGCGGCCATTTACATGACATCATATTCTCGACTTGATGTAAAAAAAATTAAAAGACCAAATAAAAATAATCCACAAGAAGAATCAAAGTTTTTCATGTTTTTTTTAAATTACAGCCAAAAAACTTCGGAAGGTTATTTTTGCGCCACCTTGTACAAACTTAATAACACGCACAACACAATTGATCATAAGAAGCTAGGTCAAAGTCCTTTCAAGGGCTGAAATGACCAGTTATTTATTTATTTTATTTTTACGTGTTAATATATAATATTAATTTTGGCAGTTTCGATCCAGAGGGAGAGAGGATTTTCAGCCGCTAGATTACCATATTTATTCTACCATGTTCTCGTCAGTTAAGGCCCAGTTTCAATTTTTTTTTATAAATTTTCAAACTTTTTTTTTTATTTTTTTCAAAAACATCCTAGGAATGTGTAAAAAAATTTCAGAATAAAATTCAAAGCCGTTTAAGACATACACCTTGTTCCAGTTCTATAAGATAGCTTGATTATTGGCTCTTATTACTATTTGATTTAGTTTTTCTCGAAATGACATTTTATGAAACGGCTTGCACTCTTACTTGAAAAATATATGTCCGATTAACTAAAATCTTTTTTCATTTTGTAAAATAATTGAATACGCAGCAGTGCGTGAACCCACAAAATCAAATAAAAAAATATTTTTTTCTGCTTTTTTCTGCAAATTTCGTATACGAAAAATATAGTTCTTTTTTCTTTTATGCGGCATTTTTTTATTTTTATTAATTTGACACTTTTTGTTGGTTCAAGCATAAGACAAAATTGTTATAAAATTTTGGTGTTTTTTTTTTTTTTTTATCAAATCACCTGAAGAGGTGATATCGTGCAAGCTACAAGAGGCCTCGTGTTCGCGACCTCAACTTTTACGCGTTGTATAACCGTAAATATGGCTGCAAAAAAAAAAAAACAAAAAAAAAATTGTTAATCTAAGACTGAAATAAAAATAAAAATAAAACAATTATTTTTTGATATTTAATAAAATAAAAAAATACAGGCATTTAAACAAGCCCGTTTTTTACTCAAAAAATTGAAACTGGGCCTTAACTAGAATGATAGCATAGTATTGTCAAACGATTATATTTAATCAGTAAAAGCTACATCAATCCCTTAACGGTACTGTAAGGAATCTGAAGTATTTGAAAATTATTCTTTTCTGTATAGTTGAGAAATTTTGAGAAATCGTGAGAACTATTTGAGAATACTGTGTTCATTGAAGGAAAAACGATTTTTATATAAACAATTCCCAAAATATATTGAGTATGCTCTATTGAGTATGAATCTCTTTGTGATGACTCGATTATAAGCAATTCCAATGTCTGGATGTTTTATGCAACGGCTTTAAAAGAGTTTTTGAAATAGAGATTTGGGTGGAAAATAGAGAAGGCTTGCATTTTTAGAACACTGCTGCGGTACCTCTAAATTTTGTATAAGTTTTCGACAGGAAGTGTCGGACTTAAGGACTTCTAGAATGTTTCAGATAATCTAAAAAAAAAAAAAAAAAAAATCAAGTATTAATCATTTTCCAAATAACTGCACTGTTAGTGAAAACCTGGCGTAATCCAACGATGAGTCTAAGTATAATTTTAAAACTATTGTCAACAAAACATATTTCTCTCCAGTTTAACACAAGATGAAAGCTCTTTGAGGAGTTTGACAATCATTACTTTTTTTCACTTATCAGAAAGTCTTTACACTCCCAAAATCACTCAGAAAGAACAATGTAAGACATAAAAAGGCGTCCTTCACTGGAGAATAAACGGTTTTAATTTACAGAAAAATGTTCTTTTCATTTTCTAAACTCGATCTCATATAATACCAGAGAGCCGTTTGAATCTTTTATCGTATATTTCTTAAAACTGACAACACATCATGCATTTAATACTTCAAAAGGTAATTTTGAAATATTTGCTAATAAAATTAATAAGTAAACCCTCCCAACCTACTATTTCCAAAAAATATTTTTATATTATATCTCTTTTATTTCGATACGTTATACGGTCTGCATTTAAATTTACGACACGATATTAATTTACGATATTATAAAATAGGGTTATTCAAGATTAACCTTTAATAAAGTCAAAACTTTTATTAGCCCAAATGACGCCGTTCATGCAACGCTCTTGTTTGCAGACGACAAAAAGTCTAGCTTAATCGCCGATTGAATTCAGAGAAACGGAGATTTAGCACACAGATTATTATTTATCTTTCTAATTTTGCGGTTTCAAGTTGAAATTCAAGTTTTTTTGGCATGCAATTAAATAAAATATCTCACACATTAGCTTGCGATACGAAAATTAAAGAAACGTTAGAGTAGCATTTGAATATATATTTACAACAACAACTCGAAACGGTTTTCAATAAATTATTCAAATATCGCGGTTGACTTGTGGTCACCAACATCATCATTGTTGTTTTTGTTATTGCTGTTATTGCTATTAGCACAAGATGTTAAAGATATGCCAAAAATACAAACAAAAAATAAAAATCCAAAAAAAAAAGAAGCTAAATTAATAAAGCCAATCAAAGCAATAAATTAACTAGGAGTAGATTTGGTGTGGTAACAACGGTTAAAAAGCAGGTGTAAAAGTGGGTATGAAAAAATGAAACCCATCAAGTTAAACAACATTTATATAAGATCAGATAAGATTAACGATTAAGCATAAATTAAAGTCATTATAAAGCCAATCATTATAAAAGTTTTCGCGGATGAAAAGATTCGCTAATTGAATGGTTTAAGAAATGAACAATTAAAGGTAAAGAATGGTAATAAAATAATAACTCAGTAGGTGGCAGTTAAAATAAAACTAAATTAAAAAAAATAAAACTGGTAGGAAAGTTCAAAAGAACACTTTCTTTTCAAAAGTTGTGTTTTAAAAAGATATCTAAAAGCATATTTTAAAATAACTAAAACTAGAAGTGGAAGGAGGATTATTTTGTGCCAAAACTCTCGAACTTTCTCGAATACCGTGAACTATATACATACATAGCCACTTATGTGTGAACATCTTTGTATTTATAACAGTTCATTGGGATCAGTGCTTGAGACCATGTTCGTTTTTTTTTTCTTTATTTCTTAGAAAAACTAAAAGTTTTTGATTAATTATACATTCGTGCGATAAACTTTTAGATAAAGCTTTAAATTAAAGTAATTAATAAAAACTAAAAACGTGTTCAAAATAGCAGCAAAAGAAAGTTTTTTGTGTAATCATAGTTTATATGCCTTTTTGCTATTCGTTGCCTTAATTTAAATCAGAGGCAAAGGTGAATCCCCATAGAACAGTGTTTCTCAACATAAATGAGCGTGGAGAATAAAGTTAGATAAGATTGTTGAGTGAGCCTTATAAATTTAAGTTGTATGAGCTTGACTTACTTGTGGCGTCCGTGGCGTAGTTGGTTAAAGTGCGTGGCCGCTATGTTAACGAACTTGGAGACCCAGGTTCGAACCCCAGCAGCGACAGAAAATTATTTGAATTAAAATAATTTTTCTGTACGGCCGCCACCTCTCTGTAGACAATGGCAAACCTCAGAGAGTATTCAAAATGCCATGTAAAGCTTCTTGAGAACAAGAACATTCCGTTCATCGCCGTTCTGAGTCGGCGTTAAACACGTAGGTCCGGTTTTCGGTCAATTGTGTACAAACTTAATAATACGCACAACACAATTGATAATTAGAAGCTAGGTCAAAGTCCTTTCAAGGGCTGAAATGGTCAGTTATTTATTTATATTATGAGCTTGACTTTGAACTTTAGAATAGGCTATCGCACTATACAGTCCAGTTACTTTTTCAAAAGTCAATTTTTGACTCCGTTTATTGTTGATAATTTGATTAATGTAGACAAATTTCTAGCCATTAGCACAAATACTCATTAGTTTCAGAACTACTGCTTCATCCACGGACCATTTATTTATTTCTGATCAAGAAACTTGTACGGTTGTGCTCGTTGATAATGATTAATATTGCACTGGTTTTAGCAAGAAAATAAATAAAAATATAAACCAAAAATACTGGTCAGCAACAGCCTCGGGTGAGAGATGATTTGGCAGTCAATTCTGGGATTTAGTTTCTTGATCTCCTGGTTTATTGCTTTTGTGGTTATCACTGTTGTTGTTTCTGTTGAGAATGTTGCAAATTCAGCGCCTAACTGTCTGCCGTGCCTGGTGCTACTTTCGGAATCATTATGTTTTTTTCGTTTTTTTTTTTTTTGTTATATTTTAAATTTACCTGCTAATCAAGTGGAAATTGTTCGTATATAATTATATGCTAATTTTATGATTAAGTGTTTAGTGTTGAATTTTTATTTATTGGTTTTATATCCAATCATTAACATAAATGAAACGAGCTGATATAAAATGGCTAAAAAAGTCAACCGTAAAAAATGGTTGACATTATTTTTAGTCTATTTTGGTTTAATTGCAGTGACTAAAGAAAAAAGGTGATTGCCCTTATTCGTAGCTGACCATTTTCTAAACCATTTTCGACAATTTTCTAAAGAAATAATATTTTGAACATTATAAGCATTAAAAACATAAAAATGATTAAAACCAATTTAAACCTTATAAACATTTTAAACATTATAAACATTATAAACATTATAAACATTATAAACATTATAAACATAAACATTATAAACATTACAAACATTATAAACATTATATAAATTATAAACATTATAAACATTATAAACATTATAAACATTATAAACATTATAAACATTATAAACATTATTAACATTATAAACATTATAAACATTATAAACATTATAAACATTATAAACATTATAAACATTATAAACATTATAAACATTATAAACATTATAAACATTAAAAACATTATAAAAATTATAAACATTATAAACATTATAAACATTATAAACATTATAAACATTATAAACATTATAAACATTATAAACATTATAAACATTATAAACATTATAAACATTATAAACATTATAAACATTATAAACATTATAAACATTTTAAACATTTTAAACATTATAAACATTATTAACATTATAAACATTATAAACATTATAAACATTATAAACATTATAAGCATTATAAACATTATAAACATTTTAAACATTTTAAACATTATAAACATTATAAAAATAATAATTATTGTAAATATCCCATTGGAAACAGAAAACAATACGAGGCCGAATAGAGTGAGGAAGCGAACTGGTGCATTTTTTTAATGAAACTAAACTTTCTTTTTCGTCCAATGCGTCCGTTTTTTCATGACTTCAAACGCAACAATAAGTTCCCAGTTTTCTTTTTTTTAGATAAGCAATGAAAATTATCGCACGCTCATCCCACAAACACGACGCACTGACTTTGTCTGCAGAAGGAACTGACTTCGCCTCCTTTGGCGTCGATTCTCCCCTTTCAATCCATTACTTTGACTGCTCCTTCGTCTCAGGTGTAAAGTGATGGACCCATGTTTCATCCTGGGTTATGAATGAATCGACTCAAAAACTCTGCTTTATTGCCTCACGATGCTGTTATCGTTGCATTGTTAGTAAACGCGACAGTAATCCTGCAGATAGGTTTTTCATGTCTATATTTTCCGTTAAAATGCGATGTACAGCATTTTTTGTAAATATCTATAATATCTGATATCTCGAGTAATTTCAGTCGACGGACATCCAATACCATTTTGTGGATTTTATTAACCATTTCTGGGGTGGTCTTTCTAGGGTGGAAATATATCGAAGAAGCGGATATATTTACAAATTCACTGAAGGGGTTCACAATTGATGCCTGCTAAACAAATGCTGAGCAACGAAGCGTTGTCAAACTTCAAACTTACAGCTCTATTCTAACAAAGTCACAAAAGCCACCTCAGTATCAATTGATACAAATTCCTATACTGAGCATCATACAATTACATGGTAGGCTCATATTGGCGAGCAGGGTGAATCAGCTGAAAATTTTTAGTTTTTCTAATTGTTGTTGTTGCTTTTTTCGTTTGACTTTTGTAGCTCCTACAGCAAAATTTAACATTTAGGCAGCCATTTTAAAATGAGCCTGCCTTGTAATTGTATCATGATTCTGAGCACTTTTAAAAAGCTCTTCTGTATCAATAGTGATCAAAATAGTGACAATCAACTAAGCATGTTACAAGCGAAAAATATATTAAATAAAATTTTATAAAAAATAAAAACATTCTTAGCGAAATGGAGGAAGAATATTTTAAACTAAAAAACAAGAAGGAAACATCTTGAGAGAAGACGACTTCTTGAGCACCGAAAGAATTTTTGGTGCTCCTGTAATAAATAGCTCCTGTAATTTTAGAATTATAAAAAGTCAATGAATTAAAATTATAATTTTAGAATTACAAAAAAGTCAAATCTATTATATATAATATCTGCTATAGATATAATATCTGCTATAGTACGTAGGATATTTTTTATTATTGGTTTTTGGCCAAATGGCGCACTTTTAAAATGGAAAGTGAAAAATTTGGCTAAAAAACTCTGAAGAACTCCTCAATATAAAAAATATTCCTACGTACTTCCATAAACAATATATTTTTCAAGATATATTCCAAGTTTCAAGGGAATCGGTTGAAAATTGCCTGAGTTATGTTTCCGGCCAACTTAAAAAAATGTAGTTTTGTGTTAAACGAGGTTAAAGTTTTGTAAAACTACAGTAAAACTTCGATATAACTCAATATAACGAATTTTTTGCTGAGTCCCTTTAAAAAACCCCTTTATTGTAAAGTTTTCCATACCAAAATGCTCTATAGCTATAACGAAGAAACTCTGAGCTATAAAACCTCTATATAGCGAAGTATTCTTTCAAAAGCCTCTATACAACGAAATCAAAGTTGAGAAATATAACATTTTAAGTATGTAAGTCATTAAAGTCCCGTTATCAAAAGCCCCACATAACGAAGTGTTGATTCTATATCCAATATACAACGAAGTAATAATAAAGTAAAATTAAATTTTAAGCAACACAGGGAAGTCCCGTTTAAAAACAACGATATTTAAATGTTTTTGCAAGTGCATTTGTAATTTGGGCCATTGAGACATAATTTTTGAAGTCATAAGGGTCACAATTAAAACAAAAATCATATTAATTTTTCGAAAATTCTGGAGTATCCTAATCCCTTAAGATTCGTGGAAACTCTCTATTTTTATGCTAATGACTCTTATCAACAATA
Source organism: Pherbina coryleti (assembly GCA_943735915.1). NCBI lineage: Eukaryota > Metazoa > Arthropoda > Insecta > Diptera > Sciomyzidae > Pherbina > Pherbina coryleti. Next base: position 17,603,935 of record OX030949.1, read on the forward strand.
TTTCGGCTATTATTTTTCGGCCTCCATGAGTCAATAAACGGTATCCAATTCAGCATATCTCGTAGCTCATCTTTTCACAAAAATGTACCGAAGTTTATTTTCTAGTGATAGTTGATATGAAAAAGTGGCATATCAAAAGGAGGTGAGCAATTCAAAGGCTTTACAACATGATGTGGTAAATTTTTAAAGCTTTCTGCTTGTGACGACAGTTCATCCAGCATATGAATCAATAGAGACCGAATCAAAATGATCACAATTTTTCAGTATCAATTGATTGTGACGATTATGCCAGAATAGAGGTGTTAAGCTTTATAAGGTTGATACTTTCTACCATAGTCATTCTTTTCAAACAAATCCGCCATCTTAACTTCAGGTCGGGTACTTTTGCCACCATAGTTAAATTTTCCATGTTATTCTATACGAAATCGAAATCAATATTGCTCTCCACAAAACATAGGAGAAGTTGCTCTCGCGACAAAGATCTTAAACTTTAGTGATCTGTTGTGCTGGCTCTTTATGAAACGTAGGAATGAATTAAAATTAATGAAAAACCAAGTTAAAATTCTCAATTATATAAGAAATTATATTGAAGAACTAAACTCACCCCTCTCCAAAGATTTTCGATGAATTAATTCCTCTGGATGGATTTCACCACTGGTGAAAATCTCACTACTTTCGCCAACTAAACTTACCACTCTAATAAGAAAACCACGGCATACACATAGGGAAAAGCTAAAGTACAATTTTTGCTTAAACATTTTCATTCATATACAGGTAATAATAGTGTTTTTAATAAAAAGTTATAGATATAGCAACTCCATAGCTCCCTAGATTGACAATACATACATCATTGTATTGACAAAATTTCTTAATGAACTTTTATTAACAATATTCTTGTTCAGCTTAAAACAATTTTTTTTTTAAATGAGCAAACACAATTTTTGGGTGTATTATCTATTTTGACAGCTATGAGGTGAACTCACATACACAATACGTGAGTGCATAAGAAACTGAAAAACAAGCATTTTTTATGTAAAAAAAACAGAATTCACCATACAAACCGAGTGCGTTAAGAAATGCTTGAACCGAGGCCCAGCTGACACAGAAAGTTTATCAATTGAAATTAATTTTTGAACATTTCTAAAGAGACACTTTACAAATATAGAATTCAAAATAAAATTCAGTATATTTTCAATTGACCGTGGCGTAGTGGGTAAAGTGCGTGACCCATACGCCAGAGAACCTTGGTTTAATTCCATCTGACACAGAAAGTATTTTCAATTGAATTAATTTTTCTGTACAGCCGTCACCTCTCTGCAGACAATGGCAAACCTCAGAGAGTAAATAATACCATGGGCTGAGGTGAGACAGTGCTCGTTTGCTCGGCGTGCAAATGATTTTGTTGTTGTTTTCAATGCAAAACTGTCAAAAATTATTGAGACTGCGAGAGGATCACCACTTTGTAGACCGAGCAAATATGTTCATTTTTGAAATTTAAGATTTGGGCGTTTAAGTAGCTAAAAAGTACATTTTGTGATAATACTCACAACACAATTTGATCATAAGAAGTTCCTTCAAAGTCCTTTCAAAGGCTGAAATGGCCAGTTTATTTATATTTTCAATTAAAAATGTCAAAAAATATTATGAAAAAAAATAAAGCTTAGCAAAAGCTTGACTTTCAAAAAGATAATTAATTGTAAATTGAGATTAATTGGATGTATTTCATTTTGTTGTGTGTAGATCTTATCAACACACCAGAGCAAGCATAAATTTTTGTGGGCTTTTAAATTCAAATGTCAAATGATCAAAACATGAAATCTAATTTATAACACCTAATTAACCAAGACCAAATGTAGCGGTTGAACGCGATACACGTGTCTTTTGTTTTTTTTTTATTTTTTTTTTTTGGAGTCCATTGTTAACAATCAATTTTAAAAACTTAATCGACAGGTTCGAACGGTTTGTACAAGTATCGATTAATTAGATTGGAGATAACACAGCTACAAGCAACAAGTCAACAGCGAAGCGCTCTCATATGAACAGATGCATGCAATAATAACGAGAGAAGCGTAAAATTTATTCAAATAGCGATTTAATAGCGAGTTTAACCCGCGGCTGCAAAGTGTGTCAATTTTATAAAATGAATTGTTAACATATATATTGAAGTTAAACGTAACGCAACGCATTTAAATTAGTAAAATAATTAAATAAAAATTAAGGAATTAATGAGGCTGTGCACCATAGCTAAATAAAGCTTATAAAATATAATGATTAAAAAAAAAACGCTATTAAGCTATAAAAAAGCTAAACATGGCTAATAAGTGAGCGTATTTTTAATAAGCTTTGAGACTCATTCGCTTTTTTAACTACCATCAAATGTCAGGATGGTGCCAATTAAACGTACGTACAAGTGTGGCAACACCGTTAAACACCGTAAGATATGCAATAAAAGTGCAACTTTTTTAATGCTATCGATTTAATGAAGTTCGATCAGAGAGTTTGGCGCCATAATTATCGAAATGAACATGGGTTGCTTGCAGCCCGTTGTTATTGTTTTTTGCCCATAATTATAAGAAAATGCCATAAAATCTTCAACTGTTATTAACGACAAATTAACTTAACTTCAGCTCTTAACAATTTTTATGTTCAGGAAATAGCGTCAGCTAGAAAATACTAGAGAGCACATCATTAGTTACAGGTTGTAAAATAACATTTTATGCTTATTATCAGCTGTTTAAAGTAATGTTTCTTTTTTTTCAAGTTTTTATTATAATGAAATAAACGTAAATATTGACTTTGACAAAAAGTTTCCTGATTTCGTTCAGCTAGCAACAGCTGACAATTATAAAAAAATGCTTTTATATTTATCTGAATTTATTTGAATATTCATTTTACAACTAAATATTCACAGCCATTATTATGTTTGTTGGTATTTAATGGGCAAACATGCGTCCATTTGTGTCAATACACAAAAGAAAGATTTTTGGAAATATTTAAATTTTTTTTTTTTTTTTTTTTTGTATTTTTACTATCAAAAAATTAATGAGATTCGTTAAATCCAAAAACTTATCTCTTAAAGATTTTGAAAAATTTCCATGACACGCTTATATGTGAATTTGCAATGGCTTAAATAGGTGTGAATGTTTGTTGCCAAGAGCGCCATCGTTAAAAAAAGCTTGAACCCAAACTTGTTTAATTTGAATTGTGCTGGACAAGCTTCTCGAAATTTGGCAAAAAGTATAGAAAAAAAGAACTTGAATGCTAAAAGAGGAAATGAAGCGCTTAGAAGTTAATTGACATTTGCGTAAACCTGTCGTTTTGATGAATAAAAACAAATAAGACGAACATAAAACAAGTACGAAGAAATAAGAAAGGATTTGACAGAATAAGAACGAGTTCATGAAGTTCAAGTTTTCCTTGGCTTTCGGTGGCTTTTTGTAAAGCTATTAAAATTGCTCACAGCATAGTCAAATGTCAAAACTACTTATTTTAAAGAAGCTCGGTTAAGGTTCTTTCAAGAGCAAAAATGTGCAATTCGTTTTATTTTAGCAAACGTAGGATACAGTTTATTTTAATAGCTATAAATTAATTTAAATTAAATTTTGAAAAAAATGGTATCACGACCCGGAAACTCCATTTTAAGTTTCCAAATTTTGACTTTATAAAATTGCAATAAGCACTGTAACGAGCTTGAATGAAGCAGTGGCGGATCCTGACGCTTAAATTGGGGGGGGTGGGGGGTGCGATCGTAGTTCGTCAAATCAAATCAAAAGCAACAAAATATTCTGTAAAATGTAAAAATCGTTTTCTGGAATAACCCGAAAATGGCGACATTTTAAAAACCAATTTTTCGAATATATTAAATAAAAAGGAGTTAACCAGTTTTCAGTGACTTTATGTGTTCATGAATTAAAAAAACATTTTACATAACTTATATAAAAATTAAAAGGGAAATATAGAATTTTTTGCTTACATTTTTGGATTAAATGACGTAGTACATAATCTCCCGGTTTGAAAAATCTAATCACAACACGAAATCTAATCTATTCTTCCGTGTTTTGGCGTATTTATCGATGACTTGGTCCACAATCACATTAATGTCATAATGAATATTCAATCAAGCAAGTCCGTTCCATCTTTCTTCTGTTGTCGTAGATCTCAAATAGGTTTTAATTCTCTTCAATGTAGAAAATGATCTTTCAGCAGTTGCTTCACTTGAAAGCAATGTTATTAAAATTTTAAAAAGAGTATGAGTAAGAGGATATACTTCAGCATCACAGCCATGGGCGTCCGCAGGAATTTGTCGACGGGGGGGCAAAGGTATGCATTGGTGTGCACGTTTATGAAAATGAGCCTGGAATGTTACCTATGAAATTTTATTGCCTGAGATTTTCTGTGCAAACTTTGTAAACACTGTTATTATATGAAAATTTATATTTTTCAAGTTAACTTCCAGAATAACGAACTTTTGGTTTACAAAATCATACTTACATTTATTAAATGTATTTAGAAATATTTAAAATAATTGTCGTTCGTTTTTAAATATAGTAAAAGATCCGTACAGACTGAAAAAGATATTTTCAAGGCGTTTATTTTATTTTATTATCATTTAAAATAGCTTTATTGACTTTTTCTTTTGTTTGTATGAATGTGTGTTTGTGTGTGTGTATAATATAGTATATAAAAGAGTGCATGATTTTCTTGTGTTTGTGTTTTAAAAATTTTTTTATATTCGTTTTTCTTGAATGCTCTTGCAGTTATGAACAGAGCAACATGCTTAATGTTTTTTTAAGGTAGTATTACCGTCTAAAATTTTCAAAAAATGATTTTTTGTTTTTTTACATTTTTAGATTCTTTATACCTTCAATAATAACTGTCTAAAATTTAAAATCGAGATTCGAAGCCAATGCCGAGATATAACTGGCTCGCAGGTGTAAAAAAAACTTTACACGCATTTTTCTCGAGTTTAGGTTTTTTTAACTGGCGGATTAACTGTCCGGTCCGGATCTACTAGGCCGTTTTTAATAAACTTTGCAGCATTTTGTTTGTTTTCATATCCTGTGTGATAGTTTACCACAATTTAACCACAAAAAAATATATAAAATTTTTGAGTCTGAAAAAAGTTCGAAAAAAGGCGATTTTTGAAAAAATTTTCAAATGTCCGCCATTTTTTTATTTTTAATGCTTTTTCAATTTTTCTGGTAAACTATCACGTAAGAGCACTTCCTTTTTTAATTTTGTGTTTGAGACTTACCGTTCCAGATATTGAACGGTATTGAACGGTATGAGAAGAAAATTTGAGCGCCCTATATTAAATGTACAATTAATAGAAAATAAAAATAAAAAAATTATTCGCAATCTTCAAGAACTGTTTAATACTGTAAAAAAAGTTTGATAGCCATATATAATAAAGAGAGTGAAAAAAAAATTGTTGAATATATGTTAATTTTTAGCATTCTAGATAGTAATAGTACCTTAATTAGACATGAATGTTTATTATAATTTTTAAAATTTCTTTTGATTAGCCTTAGTTTAATGTGTTACATTCAGTCTATAGAGGGTCGGTAGAATAATTTTTATTTTTAAATCCTTCTGATGAGCTTAATTGGTGGTAAGCAAAAATAATTCTTAAAGGAAACGCACGCGCCTACACGGCTTTAACCAGGCATTAGGAAATAGGTCGTTTTCCACTTTTTTCATCGGGTTGAATATCTTTTTATAATTTTTCGGCTTCCTTAGTTCCTATTGTTAAGCTCCCACTTAGCAATGGGAAAATCCTATCCTAATATCGAAAATTTTTTTCATTAAACTCACCATTCTCTTTTTAAGATGAGCTTGTTTATATTAATATATGTATATTCAAAAAAATTTTTTATTTCAGATAGTAAATTATCTGTTTAATTTTTATTTTTATTCATTATTATTATTTATTATACATTGTTTACTATTTATAGTATATAATTTATTATTTCTCGTTAGTTTCTTATTTCTTTATTTTTTATCATACAGTTATTTATTAAAAATTTTTTTGTACATTACTTATGTCTATTTTTGGTATTTTTTATTTTATTATATATTTTTAATTTATTATATATATTATTACAAGTATATATAAGAACAGATCAAATTTTGATTAGTAAAAATAATTGACAGTAGCTAGACTTGGGATGAGAATGATTTTATTCTCATTTCAAGTAAACTAATACTCGGTGGGAGTAAGTCATTTTTGCTCTCACTTTGAGTGTAGTTAGATAACGACTCAGACATCATTAGACTCAGACGACTAGACAACGGACTCAGACAGGACTTATTGCCTTTTTTGAAACCGACCCGTCTATAGCTCCCTTTGGCAAAGTGCGTTGACACATTGTTAAAAATAATCAATATTGTTTTTAACAAAGGTTGCGGGCCGCCTCGCAACTTTTGGGAGGAACAAAGTGTTGATACACTTTGCCATTCACACATCAAAGAACTTCGTGTTGATTTCTCAAATAATATTTAGACTCCACATATACAGAACAATTAATAAAAACAAGAGTTGCACAACAGACGATAATTAGAGAACAAAATCGGTTGTTGATCGCTGCTCAGGGCTAGTTATGCAAACGTATCGGAGCGTGTGGTAGCGCTACTCAAATTTGCTATATGAACAATGCACATAAGTAGTTAATGAAATCTTAACAAAAAGTGACAAAACTCAGATAAAAATAAGTTTCGTAACACCTAAGAAATCAGAACTTAAGAGTTTAAAACTTTGTAAAATATAAACAAAAATGTAACATATACCCATAGGAAATAAAAATAAATAAAATTTTTCAGTTGAGGGGGGGGACACTTGCCCCCCGTCCCCCCCTGTGGACGCCCTTGATCACAGCAGTATAATCGTTGCATTGCACTGGTACTTGAATCATACTTTTCTCTTTCAAATTGCAAGTGCCACATGTCCAACTCATTACTCAAAGATCTTTCTAAAACCTCTGAAGATTCTTTGAAGAAAATGTAATATCTTTTACAAAGTTTTCTCACAGCTTGTATAGATAATGTAATGCTTTTCGAGGTAATGGAATAAGGAAACAGTACTAAAAATGAATACAAATCAAAAGTAGTTGTTGAAAATCGACTTTTTAAATCCATCATCACTTTATCCAGCATAGGAATATAAACAGCTTGTCTGAAATATGCTATGGGATCTTTTACTGGATAATTAGCGCGGTTCTTTTGAAAATGACACGTGGCATTTTAATTTCTTCTCAGATATTATTTGTAATGTTTTCAACTTCTTTAAAAAGAGTTTCAAATTTAATATCACAAGATTCTCGTTTCTTTTGTAATAAATTTAAAGTATCTTGAATCGTATTTTGCGCTGATTTAACACCAATTTGTTTTTTTTCTAAAGGAAACAGCTGATGGCTTGTGCGTTACTCAATATATCAGAAAGGCAAGCGACTCCAACTAAAAAATTTGTCTCACAAAGAACAATTCTCAAAGCGTTTGCTTTTGACGACGTTTTCGAATCATGCCACTGAGATATATGGTGTAGGGTTTCAATCATTTTCGGAAGCGCAAAATGAAATTGCAAAACTCCCTCATGTCTCTCGACCCATCTAGTTTCACACAAGCTAGATAACCAACTTGTGGCGTCCGTGGCGTAGTTGGTTAAAGTGCGTGGCCGCTATGTCAACGAACTTTGGAAACCCAGGTTTGAACCCCAGCAGCGACAGAAAATTATTTGAATTAAAATAATTTTTCTGTACGGTCGCCACCTCTCTGCAGACAATGGCAAACCTCAGAGAGTAATCAAAATGCCATGTAAAGCTTCTTGAGAACGAGAACATTCATCGTTCATCGCCGTTCGGAGTCGGCGTTAAGCATGTAGGTCCGGTTCTCGGTCAATTGTGTATAAACTTAATAACATGCACAACACAATTGATCATAGGAAGCTAGGTCAAAGTCCTTTCAAGGGCTGAAATGGCCAGTTATTTATTTTTTTTTTTTTTTAGATAACCAACTACCCATTCTTTTTTTAATGTATTGGAACGCTTCGCCGAGGCGTTAAGGAACGATATCGTTGCTTTCATAGTACCAACAGCATTTCGGATTATTTGAACATCTGAAGAAGCAGATAACGAATTGTTCAAAAAGTAATAGTACAAAGGCAGTATACGCTTAAATAAATACTCATGCACAAATGCTTTATTCTGAATATGTTCTGAGACTAGCTTAGAGAACTTGTAAATTCACAAAGCTTTGGGGGGGGGGGGGCGGTCGCCCTTATCACACCACCGTGGATCCGCGCTTGGTATGATGGCAAACTGATTTTATAACGTTTATATTTTAAGACCATTCCACTATAGAATGGAGAGTTAAACGAAATGTCATTACCAGATCCAGCCAGATGGGCATATGGCCAAAATTGTGTATAACATTTAATTGCAAAATGTATTCTCTCGATAGAATATAATTAATTTGCTATGTATGAAATTTCATGTGCTTTGTTCAAAATCAAAATGAATACAGGCTTAAAATGCACCCTTTACCTTTATTTAGATCACTCTGTATTTAAGGCTTGGGCACTATGAAATTAGTACACGAATTAACTCAAACAATTTTTAGACTAGTTAACAATAAAACAAAAAATATACTTTTTTCTAACAGAAATTTTATTCATGTTTACTTGTATTACAAATATGTTAAACATGATTGGTTTTTTATGAATAAATTGCTTTTTTCTGAAACACCTTTCATTAAACGTTTAATCGTGTCTTCAGAGATTTGTTTACTTGACACTACCCATTTTCTTGAAAAATGTGTGGTGTTTTTAGCAACCTGTTTTGTGTTCTTCATAATCCTAGAGTCCGATATCTTTCGATGGGTCTGAGCTCCGGGCAATTAGGAGGATTTGCATATTTAGGTACAAATTCTACATTTTTCTTTTCATACCAGTCAACTGTAGATTTCCTGTAATGGCATGAAGCCAAATCTGGCCAAAAAAAAGTTGAGACCTCATGCTGGCTAATAAATGGTAAAAGACGATTTTGCAAGCCCTCCTGGATGTATATTTCGGTGTTAATCATCCCAGTTGAAACAAGTGAACTGCTTGCCTTACCAAAAACTTCTTTGGAAACTCGTATTTTTTTGGGTCTTAGCTCTTCTTGAACATTTCCTCTATGATCTGTCTCAGTCTCATATTAGTCTCATTGTTCATAATGCAACAGTAAATTTTTTTAATGAATTTTCGGTAAAGTATTTTGGATCGCTTTCTTGCTTCAACTTTCTTTTTTTTAATTTCTGTCCGGAAGTCTCTGGACTTTAAATGACTTAAGCCCTTCCTCCTTTTTAACTTTTCTGACAAAAGCCTCAGTGCATTGGACTTTCTCAGCTACTTTTCTTCACGATAAATTGGGATTTTCCTAAAGAAGAGCTATCACCTTCTTGGCAGCATTAGTATTATCAAAACCTTTATTTTTTCAGTTCTTTTCTTTCAAATCACGGTCAGACGTTCCTTTTAGGTTTAATTGAGACGCGAAACGGTATTCCGCGAAACCTTAGCTTTTCTAGCAATTTCTTTGAAAGTTCAATTTGGATTTTCGTTAAATATTTTACAAATTTTTTCACGCACTTCTATTTCGCAGCTCATGGTGAAGCTAAAAATTAACTAATGATTTAAAACATTACCATGAAGATTTTTAAATGTTTACCAAAGGTAACTTGGTTAAAATTTTTTAGAATTTTTTGAATTTGAACAATTAACAAATAATAATGTGTGCACTTTCATCGTGCGCAAGCCTTAGCAAACCTAGGAATTCCTACAATTCAATATAAAAAATGAATTCAAAGAGAAAAGAGAATTTAAATTACGTGTTGCTACTACTTCCGGTCACATTTCTTCAAAAATCTGATAGCCCGGATTCTGAAATTTAAGCTTTTGATTTAAATAATTCTCTATCGTTGAGGCCAAACTTCTCTTAATAATTCTCCAAATAACTCAATGAGCAGCCCAACTTGTCACATATACAAAACTCACCACATAACTCAAATTGCTACTGAATTAAATAGGGGTATTCACACCGAACTCGTAAGTTTGTTATTTGTTTAGTTGTTACTTCATCAAATTTGTTAACTGTGAACACACCCTTTTGTTTAATCTCGTTAGCCTGGTAATTATAGTTGAATAACAGCTGATTTTGCTTTTCGTAAATTACAATTGCTAAAAATTAATAAGTAAAAAGTGTAAAGAATAGAGAAAAAAAATTCATTTATTTATGAAATACTTACTTTTCAACAAAAACTTCAATTTAATATGCGTTGGGTTCTATTTTTAATGCATTTAAATTTCATGCAATTTAAAATATGGAACAGCTGTTCGTATTTTGCCAACTAATGAAAAAATTATCAGGGTTGCTAAGTTGTTACTTTCTTACTCGGTAGTTCGATAATTTTACAAAATTAAAGTGCATGTAAACGAGTCCGGTGTGAATACCCCTAATATTTCACTGCACTGATTAACGGCCTTATGCTACAAAAATAGCGCAAAATGACGCAGTTGAGTTAGCGTAACATTTTTTTGTTCTGTTATCCATTTCAAAGAAGACCACGCCCCAAAAATATGAATACCTTTTTGACTACTCATTCTTATGATACAAGAATAGCCCAACATGGCGCAGTTGAGTTAGTACATTTCGCTAATATATTTACTTAACTGCGCATAAGTTAATATATTAACGCAGCATTTTAATTTGTTTTTGCGTTATCAATTTCTAGGAAGACCACACTCCAAAATAATGCATACTTTTTTGCTATTTAATTTCGTGTTAATAACCATTTTTACCCTAAAGCTTAAAAAAATTATAATAGATACTTACATATAAAGATACAATTTTAACCACCTATCACAAAAGTTATTGACACGTGTTCTCATAAGTATTTATTTTTTACGTAAATATACTCGTATCTCTTTCAAAATCTTGTATTTAGAACCAAAAGATTCTTATCCGTTTGACTGGTTTTTTTAAGTAAAAAAGACCAAAGTAGAAAAAATACAAAAAATTTGAATGAATTTTTGAAAACTAAGCAGAGCCGAAGATGTGCTGCGGTCGAGTAAAAAAAAAAAATTGAATAAATTCATCTCCTAAACGTTCCATTATTTTACAAAATAAATAAAAACTCATAAAAATTAGATAAATAAAACAACCGCAAAAAATTAAGCCATAACTAATTGCATTAAGATACAATTTATAACCGATTTTATTGCACTTGAGTGGAGTGACTCCAAGGTGTAAGGCTCTAAAAACAGCACCTTTGCATACCTTACACTCCCTAAACTTGTTACATAGAAGTGTGTTGGTTGAATAAATTTAAAACTCGTTCTTACTCTTCGTGCTACTAGTATTCGGTGGTGTGCACCAACAGCTCTAAAGCGACTTTCTAAAAAATTAATTTATAATTTTATTAAAAAAAAATTTTACGACACTATGAAATAATGATTGGCAAGAGAGACAATTGCCTGAATAGCTTTATAGCTTTTTGAATTGTGAATAGCTTTTTTATTCCAAATACTGCTAATGAACTGAAATGGCTCTTTCCGTTCTCGGAATTCTGTAAAGATGGCGGGACTTGCTGAGTTTAATAAGCGGCGGACCATTTGCGTTTTTTTTTTTTTTTTTTGTTATATTGACACTAATAATTTGAAACTTGATATATAGAATAATTTATGGAAGACAATAGGATATATTTTGCTCATAAAACTTTATAAAATTTACAGTAACGTTTGCATAAATTCACTTTGACACTGTTACGCTTACAAAGAACGGATATAGTTGAACTTTTTAACGAAAATATCTACAAACTTCTCTTGGGAAATTTTAACTATCAGTTCCTGGATATATTTTTATAACCTACTTTACAATGAGAAAAATCTCATATCCTTCGACTTAAATTAAAATCACTGACTTTGTTTAAAATCTGTGTCGTTCTTTCGTTAAGTTCTCTGAGGCAGTTAAGTTTAAAGTGGTTCTTAAGTAGTTTTTGTAAAATCAGCTAAATCAGCTTTAGAAAGAGGAAAAACTAAAAAAAAAATATTATGAGTCTTAACAATTTTGCAGAACTTAGATTTACTCAAGGTAAGTAAAAGTTAAGAAATAGCGATGAAGAAACATTTGCACTTTATTCGCACACCCCATTCTTTATTTCTTTCTTATTGTTTGCTTTAAATTGCTATAATATTTAGTAAGCTTTTATTATAATTATTTTAAAGTTATTTTTTAATCAAATGCACAAAAGGAACACCTATCAAGGGAAAAAGGAACCTATCAATTACACGCTGGACGATAACATTTTTCAAAAATAATATGATACGTTGATATAGATTTTCATAAGAACTAGTATTATGAATATGTATACTGCCATTCTAAACATATCTATGAAAAAAAGGTATCTCAAGCTATTAAAAAAAAAAATATTTATTTCCAATAACGTTCAGTCAAAGTTACTCAAAACTTAGGCCGTACTCTTAGAATTTTTTAGAATTTGTCGAACTCTTAATTAGACAGAAAAGATGAAAGCCAAGAGACAGATTTGACAACTGCCAAATATCAGGGCTGTACTTTAAGAAACCTTAATCTTTTATGTACGTGTACAATAGAAACACTAAAGCTAGAAGTTCATTCAATGCATTTGCATAAGGGTCCGTCTACTCGCTGAATGCAATTAAATAGAAATGTATGAAAGCTTACACGCAAAGAAGTTTTTCGTTTACCGCAACTGAAAAATTCACCAACTACATTTCTTTTGCGAGTTGTATTTGCCGCAAACGAATATTCAGTTGACATCAATTTAAAAATATATCTAAGATATATATTCCACAAGCTATTTCGGTTACTATTTATTATATTTATTATCTTTCTCCCCATGTCCGTCCGTCTTCTTATAGATTGCACTCATCGCACCTCTATTGCTATCTCCGTCCGCGTATTAAGCAAATTACCAATGTGCTTATATAGTAGCAATTTGTCCAAAAAGGAACTCTGAAATATAAGCGTTGTGTTTATACAACGAAAAGAAAAACAAAGAAGTTTTCAGTTGAGAAAAATAAAAGTTTTCAATTGCCGCAATCAAAAAATCATTCGCGTTTATGACAAACGAAATTAATTTCCTGCAAACGTTTGCAAATAACGATTTCAAGCACGACAAACGAAGTTCGTTTGCGGCAAACTGGCAATAAACGTTTTTTTTCTTTGCGTGTATGAAAAAGAGTTTTATGCCTACGTGCGTATCGTTGGAAAAGTGCAATTTACGCAACAAAAATAGAAAATATTTAAACTTTTCTTGCGTAATTTGCGTTTTTAGACAGCTTGTTACTTATAACGAACATCGAAAAGAAATAAAAGAATCGAGTCAGAAGCACATTACTTCCAGGGATGGCTCTTGTACATAAATTTTAGAAATTATAAATTTCTATCATTTTTTTATTGTTAATTTCTTAAAAGATTAAAGAAATTTTTTTTTTTGAGATTATAAATGAAGACATTTTAAGTATATTTGTGTAAATAAGTACGATAAAAACTCAATATTAAGAACATACGAAATGTTTTATAATTATGTAGCCCTGCTTACTCTGAACGTAAAATGCAATCATTGAACTCTGTCTCGGACGCATATGTAAATGCAGTGAATGATGCAGTCATCTTTTGTTTAAAATTCAAAATTGATATTATTTATTATGTTAAGTCAAACTACCTGATTTAAAATGGAAATTATTTCATAGATTTATGCTATTCATGCGATCTATTGCTGCGGTAATGATTTAATGTATCGATTAAATAAACCATTCCATAAATATATATATTTTTTTAAAACTCAACAGTATAAATTTGCATATGTTTTAACTTTTTTCTGATATACGAGTACTCTATTACAGGTGATAGTACTTGTTCTACTTTTTCATTAGGTAGGCTATCATGATATAATTATACAGGTAGCATTGACAAGTATAGATTTTCTCAGCAACAAGGCAACGACCATCTGTCAAAAACAGTTGTTCGTGCAACAAGAATTAAACGAATGTAAAAATAAATAAATTCCGCAAAATATGTGCGTTAAATACACAATTATAATAATGAAAGTTGTGAAAAAATTATGTGTGATATGTGTTTAACGTTTTCCAGCCGTGGTGTTTTAATAATAATTGGAAACTTCTTTAATTTCGTCCATATGCATCTGCAGCTGCTGAGGTTGCTACATTTGAACGTTTTCAACATTTTTTCTTATGTTTACACTTAATAACACAAAGTTCACAAGTTATCTTCGTTGTAGTAATAATAATTCACTATTGATTAAATAAAATAGGCAATATTTTGTAAGAAAATGTTTGGTTATTTGCAAGCGCTGAAACATAAACAATGGCGAAAACATAAGAAATAATTGAACGCTCTCTTTCTAGACATTTTTTTTGACAGATGGTCGATGCCCAAGCAACTGTCAATACTACCTTATATTATTATACCATGGTAGGCTATATAAAATATGTTTTCACTTTTTTCTGATATACGAGTACTCTATTACAGGTCATAGTACTTGTTCTACTTTTTCATTAGGTAGGCATAATTTTTATCATTTAATGAATATGATAAAAATGATGATAAACTCTTATAGATAATTGAACCATACAAGAAATAACAGATATCAATAAAATAATTAAATTCAAATTACGAAATAGCACGTTAATGAGAGAACCTGAACAAAGAAAACAAAAAACCTTACCATACATCAGTTCAGACTATTGCATGATTCTAAAAGTTAGTTCGATTTTGTATTTATCGTTTAGGCTCATATATTTTATAAATTAAATTAAGATTCATCAATTATAAAAGCTCTTTTGTTCGATCACCTTCTCTCATCTCTGTGGTAGCTTCATTATTCCACGCAGTCTCCACTTTTCTCTGCAAAGGACCTCTCAAGGTTTTGTTTGATTTGATTAAAGATTTTACCATTTAGTGAGTTTTGCACGGAGCGAAACATATGGTAATCTGAGGGCGCAAGGTCTGGACTATAGGGTGGATGGGGCAAAACATCCCATCCGAACTCGAGCATCTTTCCAATTTACCAACTCAGGACATCTCTGTTGGATGGCATCATTCAACTTCCGTAGTAACCTTTTGATTGCCTCTTCGTTGCTTCATCTTTCTGGAACCAGCTTATTTTTTTTGACATTGTTGAAGACAATCCACTTTTCGGCAAACGTAATTATACGTTTCATGAGCCGATCGCAAATGTCACCTCAATTGACTTTATGGATTAACCTGAGTGCTTTAAATGACCGTTAACGCTACCAACAGCCAAATGTAGATCAATCGCAATTTCTCTGACTGTCGACTGTTTGTTTGTCTCCACTATCGTCTTGAATTGATCGTCGTCAACCTCCAAGGGCCTACTAGAACGAGAAGCATCTATGGTTGAAAAATTTCTATCACGGAAACGATCAAATCGCTTCCGACATTGTCTTTCTTTAATCACATCTTTTTATTTTTGTCTGGCTTTAGTTGCTTTTTTGTATTTTTTGAAGTTAAAGAGCAAAATATGGCGATATGCTCATCAAAGTTCTCCATTTTTAAAACACTCTTAAAACACGACTGCCAAAGAAACGAAAAAAAAAAGAAACTGAATTAAGACACAAAAAAATTACATATACGTCAACATCTGACAGATCGATGACGATAACAGTGTTGCCTACGAGAAAAAAGTTAAAACCTCAGAAAACAAAATTATATGGTTTTGATGTCGAGCTCATAATGTTTACGATTTCTATCGTTTGTGTAGCCGATATCACAACATAAAGATATTTACTGATATATGTATTTCTTTTTTAAATTTAACGAGAGTATCATGGGAAAGATTTCGGAATGACTCCATTATGAAAGTGTTTACATTAATATATCAGACACATAACAGTTGACTCTGATTGCTACAGTTGTTACACTCAAATTTTCAAAAAATAGTTAAGCATTTTTCTTGCTGGGTGTATATAAAGGATGTTCCAAAAGTCACTGACATTTTGATTCGAGCACTACTTTTTTGTGACAAAACGTACATGGATAGAAATAATATTCTTATAACATATTAAGCAAATATTTTGCTTGATCTAAGACAATTTAAAATTAACACCCTTATTCTGACGTTGAAGTGACAGTGACAAAATCGTGACAAAGTGTGGGGAATGACTATTGTCATATTCTTCTATTCTAGCAGATAAGTGACAGACCAAAAAATTAAATTTGTCATTGCCAGCTGTCATCACCTACGGAGCAGGTGACAACCTAATTTTTTAAAAGCTTTTTCTTTAGCTTTTGGTGTTTTATAAAATATTAATAACTATAATTGTTTAATTTTGCAAAAAAATCATAAAAATAAATAAATCAAAAATGGCAGCAGAATTTATAATAATATATTCATCATTTCTTGCCGAAAAAAATAATAAAATCGAAAGGCGAAGGCTGCTGAAGCATTTGCGCGATACCACCAATCCCTTTTCTCTGCAGGAATCGGTGTTTAAGCAAACATTCCGGATGCCAAGAAGCCTTTGTTGGGAATTAATTCAAAAGCTTGAGCCCCAATATAGTCAAAGAACGGGTTTACCTTTTCATATTCACATATAGGCTTGGATAGTTCATGAACGAACTAGTTCAATTGAACGATTCCCACACATGAACTATTTGAACTAGTTCAGTGTTTCTCGTTCTTTAAGTTCTTTAAGTTCATTTTAGTTCCATTGATATTGCAGCGATTAGGAACAAAACGAACGAGAGCAAAAATAACTAAATTTATCAAGCTATGGTTTGAGTCCTTGGTTTGAGACTTGATTTGAGACTTTTTGTGTCTGCACTAATAGAAATGATGGATTTGATGGCTATCACATATTCATACCAAGTTTGTTTCATTTCATATACCTGGACATGAACGAGTAAATAAAACGAACTAAAAGACCAATCGAACTAAAATACCTAACGAACTAAAAGAACGAACGGACTAAAAGGACTAGCGAACTAAGAGAACAAACGAAGTTAAACATGCAACGAACAAAAAGAACGAACGAACTAAAAGAACTAAAAGAACTAAATGAACGAACTAGTTCATTACATACGATTGAACTAAAAAGAGCGATCTTTGTAGTGAACTAAAATGCCCAAGCCTATTCACATATTTACTTATGTCAATAAAGTCAAAAAGCTTTTCACCATCATGTGGGGAGTTTCAAAAACTTTCTCCGTGTCACCTTTGATGCAGAATAAAATAACAAGAATTAATAACAAGTGCATAACACGGTCGGTGACAAAATTTCAATGACAGTCTTTTGTCACTTGAACGCCAGAATAGAGGTGTAAGCCTCATTTGCTCAAGTCAAGCACAAGAAACTAAAATTAAGAAAAATAAACTTATAATGAGCATTTATTTCTAAAATTGAGTAAAATAAATGATTGCTTGAAACAAGAATAAAATGTTTGGTTCTAGAACCTGGAACAAGACTTCAATCAAGAAAATATTTTCTTAATTAAAGCAATCGCAGAGAATTATTTTAGTTTTTAGCAAATTGTTTACTTGAATCAAACAATCTTTCTCACTTCAACTTATATTGGCATGCTTAAAATTCACAACATGTTTACATGAAAATATGTTTAAGAAGATGCGGATTGACAGACTATTTCATGGTTTGAAAGCGCAGTGTCTTATCTGTTACTTTGCTTGGAAACATGTAAGCGTCTACAAGATATATTTAATATATTCGAGTAGTTTACATTCTAGTGTTAAGAAAATTGTTTACTTGAATCAAGCAAATTGTTCTCAATTCAAGGAAAATCAATTTCTCAAATCAAGCAAATTAATCTAGTTTTCAGCAAATTGTTATTTGAATAGAGCAAATTTTTCTTACTTCAAGTAAATATTAGTCTTGAATATAGAAAAAATACTTTTGAGTTTTAAGCAAATTTTAAGCAAGTTTCTTGAATTAAGCATTTTTTAAATATCATATGTTTTAAATTTCCTCAATTCTAGTAAAATAATCCGTGAACTGAGAAATTTATGCTTGAGTGTTAACTGATAGCCGATATGCTTGATTATTTCTCTCCGTGTAGACTACTTTACCTATGACAGCTGTCAACAACAAGCTTTGAGGTTTACACCCCTATTCTGGCGTTGAAGTGACAATAGACTGTCATTGAAATTTTGTCACCGACCGTGCTATGCTCTTGTTATTAATTCTTGTTATATTATTCTGAATCAAAGGTGACACGAAGAGAGTTTTTGAATCTCCCCACATGATGGTGAAAAGCTTTTTGACTTAATTGACATGTGTAAATATGTGAATATGAAAAGGTAAACCCGTTCTTTGACTATATTGGGGCTCAAGCTTTTGAATTAATTCCCAACAAAGGCTTCTTGGCATCCGGAATGTTTGCTTAAACACCGATTCCTGCAGAGAAAAGGGATTGGTGGCATGATACAAAAAATAGAGGTAGATGCAGATTTGACTGTGCTCTCTTTCAATACTGCCATAACTGTCAAAATCCATGTAAAAAAAGTTGTTTGCTTATATTTAATTTCTATGAACTTTTTCATAGCTTTGAGATTTTATATGCGTTGTCAACTTCGTGTTGACATTCGCGGCAGTACGCTGTCATCTTGCGAATTCACCTGTATTTATTGTATCATGATTGGTGGTATCGCGGAAATGCTTCAGCAGCTTTCGCCTTTCGATTTTATTATTTTTTTCGGCAAGAATTGCTGAATATATTATAATAAATTCTGCTGCCATTTTTGATTTATTTATTTTTATGATTTTTTTGCACAATTAAACAATTATAGTTATTAATATTTTATAAAACACCGAAAGCTAAAGAAAAAGCTTTTAAAAAATTAGCTTGTCACCTGCTCCGTGGGTGATGACAGCTGGCAATGACAAATTTAATTTTTTGGTCTGTCACTTATCAGCTAGAATAGAAGAATATGACAATAGTCATTCCCCACACTTTGTCACGATTTTGTCACTGTCACTTCAACCCCAGAATAGGGGTGTTAGTCATGACTCACGGTCGAGCATTGGGTACAAATAGAAAAATCACTACGAAAATAGTTTTTTGCGGAGGCAGTTTGCAAAGCTCGCACACTTCTAGCAACTCTGTGGTGAATTTAATCTATAAATTTGAGTCCACTGGATCTGTTGTGCACGCAAAAAGGTTGTGTGTTGGAACATCATCAAGTTGATCACGATTTTGCGAAGAAAATCATCTTCAGTGACGAAACCCATTTTCATATCAATGGCTACGTCAACACGCAGAACTGTCGCGTTTGGGGGACGGAGAATCCAAGAGCTTCCCATGCTCCCACAGCGTTTAACTGTTTGGTGTGGATTTTGGTCTGGCAGTGTAATCGGGCCATTCTTCTTGGAAAATGCAGCTGGAGCCGCAATTACTGTGAATGGGGCCCGATTTCGCGACATGTTGACCAACTCCTTTTGGCCTGAAATTGTTGTTATGGACCTTGACGACATGTGGTTTCAACAGGACGTTGCCACTTGCCACACAGAAAACGGCACAATGTATTTATTGCAAACGAAATTCGAAGCGAAGTTTCGATCTCGCGCAGAGGTGATGTCAACTGGCCATCAAGATCATGCGATTTGATACCGTTGACCTTCCTTTTTTGGGGTTTGCTCTATGCTAATAAGCCCCGAATGATTCCGGAGCTGAAACAGGAAATCCAAATAGTCTGTGCAGCAATTGATACAGAATTTAATAAAAAGTGCTCGAGTGTACAAGCAAGGTCAAAATGCCCAATTGAGCGATGTTATATTTCATCAATAACTTCGATATCTTTACGTTATAATTCAATAAAAAATCATAGAAATTTAAATAGATCTATGCTTTTTATAACAAAATGAAAATATCAGTTACTTTTGGGACATTCTTTATGTAAAGTTCTAAAAATCGCAAAAGGTTGAATTACTCTGAATACAAAAGATATTTTTTTTAAATTTTAAGTTGAACGCTTTAAAACTTTGCTTTCATGGTAAATTAATATGCATTGTTTGTTTATTTTAAGACTTTGTTCATAATTGTCATCATCGTCATAGTCTATCTTAAATGAATGTACAAATATGACAACTACACAAATAAAACTAATGTTCTCTTCTCTTCCATCACCACTATAGGTTCCGATTGCGAGGACAAAAATGACAAAATGATGCAGGCTTCATCGGCAACTGTCTTGTATGACCACCACACAACAAACCATGCTGCCCTCTTGTTGCTGACACTGGCATTCCACATCTTGTCGATAGCAGCTTTAAACTGAGTATCTGCGCCGGATCCGGTCGTTGTACGAGTTCATAAGATATAAGAATGCTTTTGATTTTATAGTGTTTTGTTTTCTTTTTTTTATAGAACATAAAGTTTTATGTAAGTAGTCTAAAGATGAGTTAGCGAAACAAAAACAAAAAAAATAAAAAAACAACAACAATCGGCACAATTTTGTGATTGTTATAGAATAGTAGTAAAAAAACCAACACTACTTTTTCACAAAATTCAAACATATCAATGCGTAGCATCAGCATATTTAATAAACAGTCATAATTTGAAGTCCCGTTTTATTGGAAAAAAATCACGTGACAAGCGTGTTGTAGACACAACAATGCACTGCTGCAACCACAACAACACAAACCAAAAACTTGCAGAAGTACATTTTTTTTAAAAAAGAAAACCTTGCAGAGAATTCTTGTTGATTTTCTGCGATACTCGTATTAGAACAATTTTGTAAGCCTAAATTTTAGAACATGAAATTGAAAAAATTAAACCGAGAAATCATGCTTAAAGTGATCCCAAACACCTTGTGAATACCATGCGAATCGGTGCCATACAGCCCTGACCTTACGCGGTATAAACTTCTCGAATAATTTTGTAATTTTTTCACAAAAAAATTTGATAATAATTGAAAAATTGGAAATATCTAGAAATTAAACTGAAACCTTTTTCACTTATAAAACAAAATTAGTAAAAAAAAAATTAATTAAATAAAAAAAAAAATTAAAAAATTTAAACAAATACCAAACTTTTTTACGACGACGTTTAATGAAAAACTAGTGAAAAGCAACTCTTTAATGAAAACAAAAAATGAAAAATAAAACCTTTTTTGTATTGAACTAAAAAAAATCTTAACATTTAAACGCGTATAGAACGAAATTTTATACATACATACATACATACAAACAAACATGTATCCACATTGATATTGATATTTTAAAGATATGTATATTAAAGAAAATTGGTAAAACTTTTATAGAATTATAGCTAAAAGAAAACAAAAATTTAACATAAAAATACCCTTCCTTGTGGCCCAAAGCGATCCAAAGTGGTGAGTTTTTTTTGTTTATTTGTTTTTTAAATAAGAATCGACGATATTATTACAACAGTTTAAGCAAGAAAATATATATAAAAAAAAATTCTTACATAGTGCTAAAAAAAAAATTATACATAAAACTTTTCTCATCTATCTACGCATTCATACACTATCGTACATTTACTTTATTAACAGCACATTCTATATTTTTATTCCACACAATTAAAAAAAAATATTAAATATTGCTTTGTCGCATTTAATTTTTGTTTAATTTTTAAGTTATATACGCAGAAGCAGAGTTTTTGCTTTTGATTTAAAAAAAAAAACAAACAACAATGAAAATATTATAAGAAAAAAACCAAAAATACTCTATGCTGTAAAAACAAAAAAAAAAAAAAAAAAAAAAATAAAAAATAAAATAAAACAAAACACTTATGGTTAGCATATAATGGTTATATAAAAATCAACCCTAACAATAATTGTGATCTGAACAAGTATATTCTATACACTAAAAAAAAATAATAAAAAACTAAATATATAAAACTCCCTATATACCGTATCTTATATCGTATAAAGACTAGTAGCAAATATTTAATGAATCATATTTAAGAAAAAAAAATAATAAACATTTTCGAATACTTGAAAATCTTATTAAAAACAAAATCATTACAATGTGTTTTTATTTTATTTTCTTCAACACTCATGTCTTTTTTGTTTTAATTTAAGCACTGCTGCAGGCTCCGTGGCATTCTTATGCACCGCCCTCGACTTATTATTTTTTGTATGTTTTTCAAATGACTGGTAAAGAAAAGAAAACAGAGGAGATGGCTTTTGTAAACCATGCGGCCAAGATTTTGCAAAACGGGTTTTAATGGATTTTTCATTTTTTTTTTAATAGACAAAGTTGTAGTTGCCCATTTGATCCTTGCGACTTCCATACTTGAGTAGGTAGCATGCTCGACTGCCAGCCCAGAGGTCCCCGGGGTTCAAATACAGGCCATGGTTTTATGCTTTAACCTTTCTGCATTTTCTATCCTTATTTCTAATCTAATAAATAATTTCATTCCTTAAAATTGTCGTAGTGATTACTGGTAAGTTCAAAATCCCCGAGGTTCTTTAGGCTTCTGGGTTATGAAAATTAAAAAAAAAACACTTTTAATTTCTACAAGCTGAGTTGTGAAATGTGACGCATTGCTCTGAAAAGCATTTTGAAATGCAAAACTGGTAGTTACTACCTAAGACCAAAAGATACCTAAGACTAAAATTAGCCTTAGATATCAAAAGTTACATTTTCTAGTCAAAACTAGTGGTAAATACGAAAAAAAAGTGCAAGAACAAACTGATGAGAAAAAGGATTTCTCATTTAATTTATTTTTAAAAATAAATTGTTTTTTTTTAATGTTATAAATGAGTTTGAATGAAATTCAAATTTTCCAACATATTTTTATTCGTAAAATTTTGTTCTGAATAGCGTTTCAGAACTACATTTTTCTTCTATTTTTGTGTCAATAACTTTTGATTACTCTACTCTCTCTTTCTAATTTTTAACAGTTTTTAATTTTTTTATCTTTTTTGACAGCCTCGCTGGTCGAGTGGTGAGGGCACTTGGCTGCCATCCCAGAGGTTCCGGGTCCCACCACCAGAGATCAAATTTGGGATGCTACCCCCAGAGGTCGAATCTTGGCCAGGCCATGTTCCATTATTTTTTATTCATTTCTAATAAACTGAAATTAAAAATTATTCAGTACTTACGACTCTGAAGTTGCAGTTGGTGGTAGGACTTTCCGCCTCGCCTAAAACATCACATGTTTCACTTGATTGCCCTGACCTTTCCACTAATCTATCACCATTTCGAACTAAGGCAGACTTGACGTATAGGTTTAACACCTGAAATTCTTGGTTCAAAGGTAAAAAAAAAACTTTTTCGAAATACATATAAAAGCATTTAATAGAAAATTCACTTATCTATTCAACTTTTCCTGTGTGAGAAATGGAATAACACAGTAAAACAAAATTTCCAAAAATAAAACCGATAGAATTTTGAAAGTGATCTTACGGAAATCGAAGATGCTGGCACGATAGCATTCCAAGTCTCAACTCTCACGATATGCAATGACATATTGGAAAATAAAAGTTTTTTCACAACTTTTATAATTTCGATGTAGATACCTTAACCCTCTACAACTGATGTGGTAGTATAGCAGAAACCACAAAATCGAAAAACTTTTGTTGCGTCGTTATTTTTCATATGTTGACTTTCGCATTATCACAAACCTTTCTGTTGTACAACCCTCTGGGAAATAGAAAAACTCCCGGATATAAACAGGAAACGATATAAACAAGGATATTCATAGAATGTAGGAATCATACCCTTTCGCAAGACACTCCATTTCTTTTTATAAACACTATATCATTGGAGCGGAACATTCTGTCTTAAATATTAATGTGGAAACATTCCTCTCCATTGTCTTAAAAATTAATGTGAAAACAACAACAAATAAATAACAACTAAAAATGGTAAGCCTGGCTGGGATTTGAACCCGGAACCTGTGGGGTAGCAGACAAGAATGCTACCTACTCTACTACCGAGGCTGCCTTATTATAAGAGGTTTTATTATTGGAAATAAATTGAAATTGAAATTGCCCCAAAACAAGTAAAAGTTTTCACAGGCATTCCTTAAGAAGCGGTTTGGAAACAATATCAATTAAAAACTTCCCATAAGTTTCCAAAAGAATCGATGAGGAATGTGTCCCCGTCACTTTTAATGCTACTGTTTCCACATACATTCTTAAGTAAGCGGTTTGGAAACAATGTAAATTTAAAACTTCCCATACGTTTCCAAAAGATACGATTCCACATGGAAGCCTTAAAATTTTACCCTTAAGGGATGCTCAAGCGTGCGTATATTAGTGATTTAAAACTATAATGTACACTCTTAACATTAAAATATAATTGTTTAAAGTAGGAATATAAAACGAATTCTGAAAATACAAGCCGTTAAAATGGTGTCTGGTGCACAACCTCATCAGTAGAAATGTGAAAATTAGTTTATTAAAGCTAAGTGTTTGACTCGAAGCTTGAGTTAGAATCAATTCGACATTAGAATTGTGACGATTGTACTACATTTTTAGTAAATTGTCGCCAGCTATGCGATAGTGTCATTGCGGACTTATTTGGAGTCGAATAGACAAAGGAAATATAGGTGAATACAGCTTTTTTTATGTTTAACAAATGCAAAAGTTAAGAATATCTTCCTCATTAGATCCTAAAATGAAATTAATCGTTAGATATACAAGGTGGCGCAAAAATAACCTTCCGATGTTTTTTGGCTGTAATTTAAAAAAAAAATTAAAAACTTTGATTCTTCTTGTGGATTATTTTTATTTGGTCTTTTAATTTTTTTTTACATCAAGTCGAGAATATGATGTCATGTAAATGGCCGCCGCCACAGTTGATTGTCATTTGAGCCCTTTTTATGACATTTTCCATCACTTCGGCCAAAACTTCCGGCGATAGGTCCTCACATTCTTGACGGATATTGTCTTTAAGAGCTGCAAGAGTCTGAGGCTTGTTGACATAAACCCGCGACTTCAAAAAGCCCCACAAAAAGAGGTCTGGAGCGGTCAAATCAGGCGATCTTGCTGGCCAGTGCAAATTGCCAAATCGGGAGATTAGGCGCCCGGGAAATGCATCCTTCAGCATATCGGTTGTGGCACGTGCAGTGTGTGCCGTTGCACCGTCCTGTTGGAACCACATGTTTTCCAATCCCAATTCATCAAGTTGCGGCAAAAAGAACTCGTTGATCATTGCTCTGTAGCGCTCACCATTCACAGTAACCGTCTTCGAAGAAAAAAGGTCCGATGACTCCTCCAGCGAAAACAGCACACCATACAGTGACTTTGAGCGGGTGTAATGGCTCTTCGTGGGTTACACGCGGATTTTCAGTGCCCCAGAAGCGTAAATTTTGCTTATTTACGTACCCGCTAAGATGGAAATGGGCCTCATCACCCATCTTCCTCTTGGTGGTGATTAATTCCGCGTTCTGGAGCAGTGTAGCGTAACATTGTTTATTAACGTGTATTTCGCATGTGTTTACTACACAAATGTCAAAACAGAACTGACATTAGGAGCCAATCGCAAAATTGATAGCATTTTCTGATAGGAGGATTACTTTTGCGCCACCTTGTAGATCTTTTTAGCTTTAAACTTAATATTTCATATTTAAAATATTTATAAGTCATGTCAAGTTTTTTAACTTTTGAAAAAAAAAAAATTATTTCAAATCAAAAACTCTTTACAAAACAAATTCAACTGTTGATAATTCAAATTTCATCTTTAATAAAAGAATCTCTCATAAAATGAAATTTATTGCTAAAGGCTGAAATGAATTAGAAGTGTAAAAAGTTGAATTAGAATTATCTGTTTTAAATTATAAAAGTTATATTTTTCTTTGATATGTTAAAAGTGTTCTTAAGACTTACGAAAAATTGAATTTGATCTTTGTCGAATTTTCAATTTACAGTGAAGAATATATAATAGAAAATCTGAGCATATATTTTATTTTTAAGAATTTTATGATTACTATTCTATGCGGAGGAAGTCGCATCAAAACGGCTCAAAAGAGCTAATTGAATGCTGCCTGTAAGCCAGTGTAGATCCCGAATTGTCTTTTACGTCAATACGAAAGAGTAAATTAGACAATGCTGGTGCTGCGGTTGACACTGTTGTAAACTTTACAGTGTAAAGCCATTCAAAATAGATTTGTTTTTTGTATTCAAATAAAAGCTTAGGCGGATTATATTTGTATTAACAATCAAAATATGTGACCAAAATATTCTGAACAAAATAAGTCTTCGAAGTATAGACAAGTAAAACCGACTTAAAGGGTTAGGTCTTAGAAACAGTTTTGTCGGTACATGAAAACCGCGATAAAAAAGTTAAATGCTATATAATTTACTCACAAAAAATACTCGTCATCAAAATATATGAAGGCATCTTCGAGCAACTAAGCTCGGTGAAGGCTTCACTCAAAATATGAAAAAGTGAAATACGTAAATATTTCGTTTAGTTATTTAATAAAGAAGGTGAATTGAAAACTTTTTTAAAGTTAAAATAAGTTTTTTTGTGATGTTTTCGTGGTGAAACGTATTGATAAGATATCACAAGAACTAATTTACCGATCGATTTTATGTTTGGTACCAAGTTATTTTTTATCGTATTGGCTAGGTATAATGTTTAAATGGAAATGAAGTTCTCCTGTTATTTTTTCTACTTGTAGCCCTAGTTTTAAGAGGAAAGATTATTGTGGAACTTTAGTCTAATGTGAAAACAAAAAAAAAAAAAGCCTAAGCCTGGTGAATATGCCTTTGTTTATATGGTAATAGTCATTTGTATCAACAATACTGAATTGAACTTTGTTTAACACATGCTGTTGGACTGTGTTATTTTTATCGACTCTGGCAGATCTGTTTTCGTTAAATTTCTTACCCTTAATCCTCATGGCCTAGTAAGCGTTAAAGCAAACAGTTTAGTTAAGCTCAAAACGAAGTTTATTTACATTAAACTTAAACTCATAAAATATATTTTTAAATCTTAAAATAAAAAGGTTTAATTAATAAAGATCTGCAGGCGCAAGTGATTATATACCTAGCACTATTATATGTTTTGGAACACGGTTTTTTGCTCATAAAATGAAAAAAAAAAAAAAATTTTTTCCAAATTATTTTTGTTATTTATTGAGTCATTCGATTGCTAAAAATTGTAGAACAACTTATTCGAAATTTGCTCTCCAGCACGAACGAAGTTGATCCGGCCAGTCATCGATTGCAGCACCCACGACATACATAGAAAATTTCTCCACTGCTTGGACAAGATCGCGCTTAAGAGACTCGATATTTGGGTGTCGAGTAGAGCAAGATATACCTTCTAACACAGACCACAATTTGGAATCCAATGGGTTCAGGTCTGGACTACCCGTTGGCCACTGATCTGTGGAAATGAAGTCCGGTACATTGTTTTTGAGCCACTATTGAGTCAATTTAGCCTTATGAGCCGAAACAGAAATGTTGAAAGGCTTGTTTTGTAATAATATCATGTTAAGAGGTTTCACAACTAATTCCAAATCATATAATTCAATCACTTTCACCGAAGTTTTAACTCCTTCTTCACAAAAATGGAGCTTGGTGACCACATCATAGGCGACTCCCCACCATAGCAGCCGGGTGGTGACCTCACTGAACTTTTAGAACGAGTTCTGCTGCATGTCGTGATGACAGAGCATATACTCTACCATTCTATTTATTAAACGATTCCTCTGTTTTCTTCCTTAAACAAAATTCCTCTGTGGGCATTATACGTGTGCTTGAGAAGTAACACTTTCGATTTTCGCTTACGTTGTTCCTAGAACGCTACCGTGAGAAGGTGCCTGGTGTATATTTTGTATGCTCTGAGCCCCAAGTCGTATTTAAGAAAGCGAGAGATCGATTGCGCCGAGATATTAATCTCTCGTGACAAGATTTTCTGCTTTCGCAGCGGTTTTCGCTTAGTTAGAGACTTCACCGCCTTGATGGCTCGTGGTGTTCTTAGAAAACGCGGACCAGTATCCTTAAACAACTTATATATATAAACTAAACACAGTATGATACCCAAAATTACGAGTGACTCCGAGTGGTCGCAAGGTAGGAAAGATATCGCCTCTTTCCATGCCAAATTATTTTAAAACCAACTATAACAACACGATTTTCGAGCGAGCTCTAATCCATGATTATAAACAAGGACCGCCAAAAGCTTTTTTCACGAAAAAGAGCATAAATGCTATATAAACATGTTTTTATTCTATATTTCTATATTTTATTTATTTTTATTTAACACAACGAAAAAATATTTTGTTTAGTTTTTTGGTATATTTTTATCTTTAAAATTATTTTTTTTTAACCTTCAAGCGAATTTTGGGTCAATTTGGCCCAAAAAAAAATTTTAAACGCGTTTTTCTCCGCTTATTTATTCTCAAATCAGGTAGATATTCTAGCTCAATGTGTAAATCGTATACGCATTTTATGAATTTGACTTGAAATATGTCCACACATGTCAAATTTGGCCTGTACAAAAAATTTCCCTAATAAGTATTTTTGGGTCAAATTGACACAGCATTGATGGAGTACAAAAGAAATGCGCTTGCTGTCGTAGAAAGTGTTAGATCAGAAAGTTCTGAGCAACAGCAACAGCAGCAACAACTACAGCCGCTCATCCATGCACCAAAAACACGCAAAAGAGTACGTTGCCATATGTGCCCACCTCTACACAATTCAAATAAACACAGCATATTCGATGTGATAAATGCGTGAAGTACGTTTTTCCGGATCATCGCTTCACAGTTTGTGAAAGTTGCTTGACATCAATTCAAAAAGCACCCTTTTCAAAGGAAAATAAGGCCAAAATTGTGAATTCGGTTTTCAGTAAAAAAAATAAATTTTAAACTCGTTATGATAAATTCATTTGCCCTTGTACTTAAGGTAAAAAAAACAACATTCCGTATAAGGGCAAATCATTTTGTCATTTTAAGTTCATCGGGCTTAAATTCCGGGAGCCAAATAAATACTACCTTAACCGTTAATTTCGGCACTTCGGGCGATTTTCTCTTGGGCGATTATTCGCACAGCCGTCATTTATATCCACATTTTTTTCCGAAAAGTCATAATAAGTGATCCTTGAATCCTTGATCCTTGAAGGAAAATACTTTATATCTTTAATTTTTCATTAAATAAAACTTAAAAATGTAATTGATGGGGTTTTAATATTGGTTCCTTTAAAGGAAAATAAGGCCAAATTGGCTTTATTTCTTTTTCAAATGGAAATAAGGCCGAATCCGCAAATACGGCCTTATGTTCACTTAAAGCGAAATAAAGCCGTATTCAGCCTTATTGCCGTTGGCCTTATTGCATCTCGTCTTCAATTTTCGCACTAAATAAAAAGCAAATAAATCCAAAAACACATTCTTTATATAATTTGTTCCTCAGCTTTCCCATGCAATTTCCACTTGGGAAGTTTTCAGTATGTTTTTTATGCAATTTCAAGTTGGGTCAATATGACCCAAAAATTCTTTTGTGTTTCTAATTCCAAAGTTTACTTGAAGGTTAAATAATTTTGTAACAATAAAAATGTTTTTTGTTCTATGTTTTCTTATTAAATTTATTTTAATTCATACTAATCATTTAATTTCATTGTGAACTCACAGCGAACGCAGCTAATTAAAACATATTCACAATAACAAAATTGCAAATAAACAACAATAAGAATCAACAGCAAAAACAAATAGGGCAAGATAAACCCAATCAGCCAAACAAGCTTGGAATAAGCTTTAAATAAGCTTAAGCTTAGAAACGTTAGCATCTAGCCTGGAAAATGCAAATAAGTAATTGTAAAATATACGAAAACAATACCTTGAAATGAAATGTTGGAAATAAGTATTTAAAAAGCTTTTTCCGAGTGAATTTAAATGAGCTTTTTCCAAGTATTTCCTTACAATTTTTCCATTGCAATAATTGTTAAAAAAGCTTCTTCCAAGTCTTTCTTTACAATTACAAATGAGTTTTAATTATTAATTATTTATTCATTATTATTAATTATTTCTTAACTATATCTCTCAGTATGTCCCCGCCCGTCTTCTTATATCGAATCAAAATCGCCATTTGGTGTGCAATTAAAGATAGAATTAACTTTAGTTCTTATACCAAACATGTTTTGAAAGTAAAGATGAAGATTACGCTTGACATCACTGCTGAGCATCATTTT
This sequence comes from Pherbina coryleti, assembly GCA_943735915.1. Taxonomy (NCBI): domain Eukaryota; kingdom Metazoa; phylum Arthropoda; class Insecta; order Diptera; family Sciomyzidae; genus Pherbina; species Pherbina coryleti. The sequence continues at coordinate 17,634,107 of OX030949.1, forward strand.
GTCAATCTTCTCAATCTCACACTTTGAAAATTTTCAAAAGGCCAAAGAAAATTCAACACAAAGATTTACTGGTCTTGATAGAAGGATTGATAATTACAATATAGACAGTGCTGATATACTAACAACTTAAAGTTAATACTTTGCATATTTGTAAGAAGGGCATATCGTTTAAAAAGCTTATGGCAGGACAAATGGCTTCAGGAAATTGACGCATATGGAATAACATTTTCTTCAGATTTGATTTAAGAAAGATGTATACATTTTTTACCAGCTACAATGTTTAATTCGCGATTGTCATTAATACCCATAAAACCATTATGACTCTGATTTTATATGTTTTGCTTGATGTTAATTCCTTAGTTGCATCAATATTTTTGCCAGAATTCAAAATATACTATAGGTGCAAATGTTGAAATATGAGATCAGAAAACAACTGCTGAAATTATTTTTCATTACCAGTCAATTTTTTTACTAATCATCAAATATTTCATAACACTCGAAAATTTCACTTCATATCACTTTAACTTTTATCCGAATTTGTCATTAAATTTATGACATTTTGACTTGAAATCAAACTGCGATTGCTACGACTTATTTGTAACCCATCTTATATAAAATTTGAGTTTTGTTGCCAGATTAACAACATCAGTTAATCGGGTTTTGATTAAACATCCGTTATGGATGTAATATAATTGAAATAAAATAATGTTTCCTTTTCTTTTTTTTTGCATTAAGATCACAAATAAAGATGAATTCAATCAAAACATAAACAAAATATTTATGGCTGTTTTATTTAAATATGAAAATTTGCGATTTTTACATGTGTCATCAATTTGATGACTTAACTAATACTTTTGTGTATTAAAAAATGTAGTGAGGATAAGGGTTAAAACAATTTCATTCCAAACGCATGTCTTATTTTGCAATTTATTCATTACAAACATTAAGAGATAAGAACATTAAATATGCTAGATTTTATGTATAAATTACAAAAGTACATGGATAATAAACATTTATTATGTACAATTAAAGGCTGCAGCATAGTCCAAGGTCAGCATATAACTATAGAAAAAAACAACAGTTATAATAATAAAATGTTAGTTCAAGATGATATGAAAAGAAAAAATCAAATGAAATTTTATAGAAGATAAAAAACAATAAGAACTAAAACTAACATACATACATATCAGTATCTAAATTTAAAAAATACACTTA
>OX030949.1:17637821-17985321 GCA_943735915.1 Pherbina coryleti
AATAAAAATACCGCATTTTTCTTCATTGCTTTCGAAATATTCTCCTTTACGATTAAAACATTTTTGCATACGTTCGAAACTTTTCTCATAACATTTATACCATTCCGCTTGAGATACCTTCAAAACCATAGTTTTTGAACGCATGAACGGCTTTTTCTGGCATTAAAAATCTTTCTCCACGCAGTCGTCCTTGATGTGCGGAAATAAAATTGGGTGTAAAATTAGGACGGTGGATGAACGATTAATTCGATGTTTCAAAAACGCTTTTGTTTCGGAAGAAAATTCCTTTCGAAATTGTTTGTTTTTCTCATTGAACAGAATATTTTTTTTTTATACGTTTCTCCAGTAGTACCGTGGCAAAATTTGAAAAAAATGGTTTTTTTTTTCAAAACAAAAAAAAAAATTGGTGTTTATATTTATTCCTGAAATTAATGCAGCAACTAACGTATTTTGTCGTTTTGTTTCCTTTTTTTTTTTTTTTTTTTTTTTTTTTGATTTTCAGGTATTTGTTACAAATAGGGAATGTATATTGAAATATGTATTTATTGAAACTATGAGAACATTTTGAAGATATATTTAAGAAAATATCGTGATTTTTTAGGTTTTTTTCTTATATTGGCAAGGAAGATATATGCTGGCCATGCATCGTCCTAACTTCTTAAGAAAAAAAAAAAAAAAAAATTGAAAACTGTATTTTAAGGAGAAAAGTACTATTCCCTGCTACAACTTTTATTACAATAAAAAAATACTTTAAACAATCATATTATTATTTCGAATTTTGGTTCACATAGAACGTCATGATATAAAGAAACTTACTGTAAATTTTGAAAAAATTGATTAGAAACTTTTTAAGTAAGATTTTACACGAAATCCTTAAAAAATTATTTCGAGTAAAACGAAGTAAAAATTAACAAAAAGCTACTACTTCTACTTCTCTATTCTACTACTCTCTTCTACTACTTACTATCTTCTAAAACTCTCCTCTACTAGTACTCTTCTACTTCTACTCACTGATTAATCGACGATGAGAGCACCATATAGCAATCTTTCGTTTATTCTCTTAAGAACTTTCTTTTTGAGCTTGAAACTTTTCTTTTCGAGCTTTTGGAGCTTTCTTAGTCTCCAAGGCGCTGCCACATTTTACACGCCACTCACTTCGGCACTTAACGAGGCACGATTGCTTAACCGTTCATTAGAACGAATTGAAATTTTTTTTTAAGCTTTGGCAACATATTTTCTAATGGTTCTACTTACAATTTATGGTATAAAACAAAAAAAATTTACTTACAATTTATAGTATAAAACAAAAAATCCAATCTTTTCATTTATATCTATTTCGAGTGAAGACGAAAATGTTCGCTTAAATGCATTTCAATGTTGTAACCCAAAATGAACAAACGTAAACATATCGAAACTAAACGAAACGGTTTGACGAGACGTTCTGTTCCGTAACAACCGAACTTTTAGCGTCTCAACTCGTCAACAACAGCTGTGCAGGTAGTCTTCTTCTTTTTTCAGACGATTGGAGGAATTTGTTTCATTTTGGGTTAAATGTCAAAACAGACGTAACGAATGCAAACGTTCGGCAAGTTGCAATCGTCTCGTTTCATCTATTTTGGTTAGGGCTTTAGTTAAAAATAGTCCATAACTTTTGAAACATGTTTTATGAAATTTAACGAGTGTTTCAACAAGAAGTGTGAGTTTTCTCTTGTTTGTTTTCTTAAATTTTTTGTTGAATTATAAAGAAGGCACAGGGAGATTATGTATGGACCACAATGTTTTTCAAATGGCCGCCTCGACTTAACTTGCAGACCTTAGTTCTTTCTTCGAAATTTTCGTATAAATTTTAGCATAAATGGCTAAAGAGTCACTTTCAGTCACGACTTCAATGGTCACTTCGAAAGTTGGAATTGTTTGTTAACTTAGACCTTCGTCTACCGTCGTCAATATCGCAAGATCTTGGTGGTCAGTGGATGTTTGTAAAACGCAAAATTACACGACCAGGGAACTTCATGCGCCATTACTCGATTGTTTCGAGACTTGTATGACTCGTAGTACCAACGTGTTGAAAGTAGAGTCGTCGTCTGTGTACATATATTCATCTCCGACCACAACATTTATTGTAATAGCTCTTCTGTCGTAATTTTCAAAAAAGTCACTGTCAAAAGTAATACCCTTTGACGCCTCCGGTCCAAAATTAGTACCAACAGTCAGTCGTTGTGAGTGCATTGGCATCACTTGAATGATTCGAGGGTTTTTAGATCCCCAAATGTGGCAATTTTGTTAATAAACATAGTCGCCAATGTTGGCTGCCTCGACGGTTAAAAAGTTAACGCGCTTAACTGCCTCCCAGCAAGACCATACTTATGACTCAAATGTTGTCGTTGGTGGTAGGGAACATTTGTGGAGAGGATCGCTACGTTACTTGAATTGACAGTGATAAAGGCAGAACACTTGCCTGACATTAAAATTCAAATGTTTCTATAGCTTTTCGCCACAGTTAGAACATCCTACACATGTTTCACATGATTGACCTTTCCTTTCCACTAATCTATCATCATGTTTCGAACCCAGGCAGACTTGACTTAATAGATGTAACACCTGAAAACTTTGGTTCAATCCATGAGACAATTTTAAGATAGGCCTGGTAAAACACGCTCTTTCCGACTACAAATCAAAAACAAAACAATAACGAAGGCGTGGGTATAATATCAAAATCATAAAAATAGTGACACAAATAAAGTGCTTACTGAAGAATCGAACTAAGTAGTCGAATGATAATTATATTAAAATTTAACTTTTATTTGATTCGTTAAAAGTTAACATACAATTAATGTGGCGTCCGTGGCGTAGTTGGTTAAAGTGCGTGGCCGCTATGTCAAAGAACCTGGAGACCCAGGTTCGAACCCCAGCAGCGACAGAAAATTATTTGAATTAAAATAATTTTTCTGTACGGCCGCCACCTCTCTGCAGACAATGGCAAACCTCAGAGAGTAGCTTCTTGCTTCTTGAGAACAAGCATTTGGCATCTCATAAGAAGGCATGTTTTCGTGATTAAAAGTGCGATTTTTTTTTTTAAATAAATGTTGCATCTTTTACTTTGTGCTTTTTAAAAATGTCAAATTTCAACCAATGACGGCTGCCTATAAACCGGTGTTAAATGAAACGCCTTTGAAAACTTGTACCTCTTTTTGAGAGACCCTATATTATTTTGAATATATTAAAGTGTAAAGTAGAGAAAAAAAAAACTGTATTTGTTTTTTCACGAACAAACCGAAAAATAGATCAAATATTACAAAGCATACCAATGCTCTATAAAAAATATTTACCACAAAGACCTCAATGGCTTAGGGATCGTCCATAAACAACTTTAAATATTTAGAGGCGGGAAGGGGTTTCGAAATGCACTACAATAAGTAACGTAAGGAGGTGTTTAGATAATGTAACGTGACCAAAAATTAATAACTTCTTTTCGTTTCAAAAAATTCTCATCCTTACATCTTTATATGAATCAATCAACACCTTTATTTCAACATTAACTTAACATTAACATTACTTAAAAGAAGGGAGGGGGCTTCGAAATGCATTACGAAAAGTCACGGAGCTGGAGGGAATATAAAAATTTGAAAATCGGCCAAGTGGTTTATGGACGACCATTCACTAAGAAATATTGACTTTAATTTGTAGATTTTGCATAAGTAAAGCTTAACTTCTCAGTTCCCTCCTGTTTTCCCTAATTTTTTTGCAAATTCCTACATTTTGCCGGCGAATAAACATAATATTTTTTTTTGTTCATTATTTTTGTAAGGTTTTTATAAAATTTAAGACAATTAGTTCGAATAGTTACAATTTAAATTTGAACTAAAGTGACAAAATTTATGTAAGAAATAATTTTGTATGTCAACAAAAATAATAATAATTTAGCCCACAGTGTAGCAGAGCTGAAAATAGTTATTATATTTAACAGTATAAAACAAAAGGAATCTAAAAAAAAAAAATCATACAATTTATATTTTTATACAAAACAATAATAATATTTCATCTAAGCTTCGCATGACACTTGAAAACAAACCAAATAGTTATTAAAAAATGCAACTTGAACTAAACAATAATTATACTCATAATATTACAAAAAACTAATTTACATATAATACAATATTTTAAATTAATATTAAAAACGTATATATATATATATATATAAAAGCCTCCATTTTATATATATATAAAATTAGTTTCTTTTTTTATTTGTGTTTTTGTTTTTTATAGAAATATTTTTGTCAATTTTAAAGGTTTTTGGCTCAAGCCACAAAATTTGACAATATTTATATTTCGCCTTAGATTATTATTAAAATGTTGGCTATCTGCAAAGTACACTTTGACATTTCGGCTAATTCTGCTAAGTTTACGACTAATGTTTTTTTTCGGAATATATTTTTCTTATATTTCCACACATCATACTAAAAAATTTAAAAACCTCGCAACTAATTTTTTTGTTGTCGCCTCTGCCTTTGCCTTCACATTAAAATTTTTTAAATTAAAAAATTTTATGAAATTCAAAAAAAAAAAAAAATCTATACTTGAAAATGAAAAAAAAAATATTAAAAAAAAAATCTTAAAAACCCATTAAGTAACGTTTCACTTACTACTTTAGTCATGTATCTAGTTAGTAGAATCTCAGTATCTACTTTAAGATACTTTTTATAAATAAACGTAGAGTTATAGTAGATTATGTTTGGGAAAAATAGTACGGTATGCATAAAATAAGTTTCTAATAATTGCAGAGTTACGAGTACTGTTAGAAACAATTATGATTAGATAATAAAATTCAGTGATTATAAGTCGGATCATGTTCATTTAAACTTTAAATCGTATTTATAAATATTTTTTTAAAGAAATGTATTTTTTTTAGGAAATTCTGATTGTTTTTGGCTTTATTTAAACATTAAAATAATAAAATTTATAAACTTTGGAGTATTTCATTTAAGAGTTAATATTTTTGTTTGAAAGCAAGCAAAACTTCCAAGAACTACATAATTGAAAATGTTCAAAAATAATTAAAATGTAAAAATTTATAGTAATTATTCTTTTCTTTTCTTCAATAATTTTTGGTTGTTTCAATAGAAAAGTCACTGCAGTCCTCTTTAAAACACTCCAAGTTTCATAAATTTTTTATCTTTTATCATAAGAAACTAGCTTTTACTGGCGTGTTATATTTCTCTGTTGTTGTTTGTCGGACGGAGGGCTACTTATCTTCTTTATATTTAAAAAAAGACAAAAAGTAGACTGTTTTGTGAGCACACCAAATGGTTTTGATGTGACAGCGTATCTCTGTCACTTGTTCTTATTCTTGTCCCTATGCTTTCGTTTTTTCCCAAACTTGATTTATCCTTATCCAGACTTATGAATAATTTTCCAAAAATCCATTTCTTTTATATACATTTTTCGATTCCTATTACAATAAAAAACTACCTCTTAAAATTTTATAAAGAAATGTTCATTAGAAAAAAGTTACAGTTATATTTGTAACGACGTCCGCGCATGAATAGATTGTGGTAAGAATACTTTAAACGCATTTTTCTCCAAACTACAATTTTCAAACTGGTGGGACATTTTTCTACGAATCTACTTGCTTGATCGATTTTAATAAACAAAAATTGTTTGATTATTTATAAGAAAAACTAGACAATAAGCCTCTTAAGCTTTAAAAAACTAACCCCCTCTTTTATATAGAGCTGAATCGCCTCAAAAAGGCAATTTTTTGATTTCTTTCAGAACTATTCATATAAAAGCGTCAAAATATAATGAAGTATGTATTTTAAAGGCTTACGTCTAGTTTTGAGTCTTAAAAATAGAATCCATTTTGAATTTTACGAAAATTTGTTACAGAAGATCCACAAGGTGTCCTTCTGTCTAAAACAAACTTTTTGCATGACATCCTCTACAGCAGTCAAGAGGAATTAAAATCGCATAAAACTTATATCTAATAGTGCCCAAAAAGAATATTGTTAATAAATGTAATACTGAAAAATTCACCAACTACACTTCGTTTGCAAGTTGTATTTGCCGCAAACGAATATTCAGTTGTCATTAACTTAAAAATATATCTTACTAGTGATACCTGGTGCGCGTTGCTGCACCCGGCAAGTATATTGAAAAATAATAAGTAAATTTAAAACTGTTATGTGTACCTAAGTCTGAAACCACGCTCATGGTCCACTGCCCGTTACAGTTTCCCAGAGTAGGACATCACTCTCAGGTGGCAATTCTTGTATGAGTTTCAATGTTGTGTGACTTTTACTTCCATAGCTATTCTGTATTGAAAATCGGGCGACAACCTGTTTTCCAGTGCACGTGCCAGTTTTCCAGTGGAAAGACCTAGGCTATTAGTAATTCCGAACTGAGTTTTATTATTATGTGACACTTTGCTCCAAAGCTATTTAATATAAAAAATTTGGCTTGTACCGGAGGAGTCACACACCCTTTTCCAAAGCCTGTCCCAGTTTTCCAGTAGAAGGATATCATCAAGTTGCAACTCCATACTGAGTAACATTGTTGTGCAACATTTAGATCAAAAGATATTCTATATCAAAAATTAAGCTTGTATGGGCGGAACCACACTCCCTCGTGGGACCCTAAGTAAATTATACGTCAAAGCTCCCTAAGGTCCGCTGGGACATAATATGAAAATTGCCTATAAAATGCACTAAAAATGATTGAACACGGGCAAATTTTCGTTTTAAATTAAATATTAATTATTTTTATTGAGATATAGTCTTAATCTAATATTATTTTATTGTTCTGCTCGCTGAATCCTGGACGTTTTGCACGGCATGCAACGGTGCATCTGCTCTGAATGCTCCATACAAACAAACTTCCTGCAATCGCAGTATGCAAATCTTGTTTTACGTTGCCTGTTGTTGTGTTGTTGACATAAATAGCAAGTTTTCCGTTGATCCCTGTGTTGGATTGGTGGTGCTTCGCTTGTTATGCTCTCTTCTAGTGGTATGACGTTGTAGTCCATCATAGCTCTCTTGATATGGGGGTAGCGGGTTATACGATTATTGAGCGCCCTTTCTTCGATTTCGGGAGTAGCCAACTGCTGAACTAATTTGTATAAGAACGACCGCCTCCTGTCGCTTTTCTGGCTCGGATTGAGGTCATTATAGGCGATAAATGACGCCAATGCAGCAACGTCCACAATATTATAAAACATGGCCAGTGGCCAGCGTTTAGTACCTCTTTTACACGTGTATGTACCTAGCATTTGGTCCATCGTGTCCACTCCAGCTTTATTTTTGTTTTAATCCACAATGGCCATTGGTTTTTTATGTGCTCCTTCGACTGCGTTTGTATAATGTGCTGTTGAAATGAGTACCACTGCTTTATTTTTCTTCGGCACATATGAGCATAGCGCAACGTTGTTGTCATGGTAGCCGAACAATGTACTATCAATTGGGCGATTGCGATTCTTCCTAAACTCACTGGGAATACAAGCTTTATTTGTGCGTAAGGTACCAACATATGCTGTTCTTTGGGTAATCAAGTTTTCAGCCAATTCAAGAAACGAAAAGAAGTTGTCTGCATACACAATGCGGCCAGTAAATAAGTATTTCTGGGCGAGCTTCATTGTCACTTTGTAGCCCAGCTGGGTTTCACGCTCCTGTCCTGGTGCTTTTCCAGAGTATATGATACCTTTGAGCGGATATTTGGTTTTTGCATCACATATCCACCACACCTTTATTTCATATTTTGCAGGCTTTGATGGAATGTACTGTGTAAATGATGTCCTTCCTCAATATGGAAACAGTTGTTCATCTACTGTTAGAGCATCATGTGGTTCGTACCGACTTGCCAAATTAGCTTGCAGCATGAGCCAAATATCATCAATTGCTGCCGTTTTGCTGCTCTGTGACCTTTCCATGCGTGTGTTCACGTTGTCAAATCGTATGTACCTCAATAGCAGTTTGAATCTTTTGAATGACATTACAGCTCTGCAGATTGGTGGATGATTTGTATCAAACAGGCAGTAAGCTGGTTCATTGTTTGACTTATATAGGCCAGAAGCTATAAGCATTGCCAGGAACGCATCAAACTCCTTGGGTGTCAGTGGTTGCCATTCTTTGGGTCGTGTTGGATTAGTTTCATTCCACGCTTCAATAGTTTGTTTGGCTTTTCGGTTCGTTTCTCTTAAATAACTCCTATAGTGTCCAAAATAGGAGTAATTTGCGATTCAAAATCGAAAAAGTCCCTACGGACCTTAGGGTCCCACGAAGGGCTAAAAAAGTCCGTCTTAGTTTTCTAGTACATAGAAGAAGATCACCCAATAGTAATTCCATTCTGAGTTTTATTGTTATGCGACATTTATTTCCAAAGCTATTCGATATCATATTTTTTAATTATATGGGCGGTGCCACACCCCCTTTTCCAATGCTTGCTCAATTTTGCTAGTCGAAGACGCGACTAAATAGTAAGCTCTTACCAAGTTTCATTGATGTGTGACTTATAGCTTGAAAGTTATACCGAAAATTTTGTCTGCTGGAAAAGAGCCACGCCCCACTTCCAACGCCCATAAAATTTTACCTGTGAAACGGCACTTGTATATTGAGGTAGAACACCGAATTCTATGCGACCTAAATTTTCAAAGCTATTCGCTATCGTAGATTTGGGTTGTATGGGAGGTGCCACGCCCCTTTGTAGAATGTTCCGTGAATTTTTTTCAAAACCTTCACGTAACAATTACGAACAAACTCACAGAAGGAAGTATCCAATTTGGTCCAGTCGTTTTCAAGTTTTAAGCATCCGAACAAACCACGATTCATTTTTATATTTGTATATAGATATTTTATATTATATACCGCAAGCTATTTGGTCATTATTATTTATTATATTAATTATCTTTCTCAATATGTCTATCCGTATTCTTATGGAATGCACGAGTCGCATCTCTGTTGTTATCTTCGTCCGTGTTTTAAGCAAATTACCAATTTGCTTACGTAGTACAATTTGTCCAAAAAGTAACTCTGAACTATAAGCGTTGTGTTTATACAAAGAAGGGAAAAACAAATTTTGTAATTGCTGTAATTTAAAAATCACTCGCATTTATGACAAATGAAATTAATTTCCTGCAACTGAATGACGCGTTTCTCGCAATTGACAATTAATATGACAACTGTTGAAACATTTGCAAATAACGATTTCAATCACAACAAATGAAGTTCGTTTGCGGCAAAGTGGCGATAAACGTTTGTTTTTTTTTTGCGTGTAGTTTTTTATAATAAAAAATCTTAAAATGTCTCATTTTTTTCCAAAATGCATAAGAAAGTCCCATTAATCCATTCGAAACCTGGAAGCCTCATTGGAATCTCTCTCCTAATTCTTATCTCAGCATTTTTTCAATCTTTGTCCTAAATCTTTTCCTTAGTGTGTCTTAATCCGTATTCCTTGTCCTATCTTTTATCTTTATCCGTTTTCCCAATCTTTTTATAAATATTGTTAAAGGTGTGTGTTGGTGTTTGGCTATATAGTATACCGTCACGGCTGCTAGTTGAGATTTCTACTAGTTGTTTAGATTTCTATGACACCTCCACGCTTACTCTGTTGACCGTTCTCTTGTGAGTTCTTGCTTGAGCTCTTATAATTTTCCCTTGTCAGTGGCGTGTGAGGCGTTCTTTGCCTTAACTGGTGTCAGTCAGGCTCAACTGCTTAGTTACGTTTGTGTAAGATGGCGTTGCACTTAACCAAAATATAATAGGATTTTTCCATAAAAATAAGCCTAAATGAATAACTTAGAAATTTGAACTATACAACAACAAAAGCATACATGCTCTTATTCAGCCAGAGGAAAAATATAACATGGTAAATGGAATAAAATCTATGAAGCCAGTGTTGACATAAGGGTTAGCGGGTAATGTGGAGAGTGACTTTGGTAGACTTTGGTGGAAAGTGACTTTTATTGGAAAGGGACAATTTTTAGTTATTTTACTGTTTTCTTTCTGTTGTAATTAATTATCCTTTGATATATGTGTATATTGTTAACCTTTGTTCTGCTACCGTATTCTTTTCAAAGCATAAATTTCAATTAACTTCATAAACTTCAATACCAACTAGTTAAGTGTAAATAAGTAAGTTAAATTAAGTTAAAAATAATTAGCCATTAGCGTTATCGTAGAACAGAGTAAGACAACTAAATTAGTTGTTGACAAAAAAATCAATTATAATTATAAATAAAATTATAAATATTAAGTTATCTAGATATATATCAGCTACGACATCTGATAATAAAACGAAACAGATAAAAATACTTAAATTAATTAAAAAAAAAAAACCACACACAAACACACACACACACACATACACACAAACACAGACGTGCATAAAATAAAAGTGAAACGCTTATTTAAGGCATTATTTATATACATACATATGATATATTAATGAAATTATCTAAATTAGTTATTTAATCAAAAGATAAAAGAAGAAATACCTTCACTGGATTCTATAAATTGATATACAATGGTTTTTATGTATAAATATCAAAAACATATCACTTTATGGCCTATATTTATATATATATATATTAATATATATATTATATATTAAAGAAAAAAAAAAAACAAACACAAATGAATTTGGTAAATTTTTTGAAAAAAATAGAAATGTTTGTGAAAAAAACAAATAAAAAATAAACCCAAGCAACTGCTTGGTCTGCAAAATTAGTAGCCGCACTTTAAACAACAGCTGCAGCAAAAAATAACTGATCATCTTTTAGTATCAGGAACATATACTTTAAATGCTCCTGATCAATGCTTAGTAACAAGAATTTAAAATTGTGTTCGTATCTAGTGGATATTATTTTAAGCTCACACCGGCAAACTTTTTGTTTCAGTGCTTGGAAAAATGACGAAATTCCAAAACGACTACTTCAGCTATTTTTATTTGCAGCTCCTTTTAAAGTTCAATTCAAAAAATTTGAATATTTCTCAAGTTAATAGTTGAGCAAAAGCTGACAATTTTAAGCAAAAGCAAAATAGTTATTTATATGAATTATTAGATGAACTGCAAAACAGCAAAGCAAGCATGTATTAAGCTATATATGTGTGTGTTTGTTCTATATACATATATATTTACATATACATATATATATAAATGTACACGTTTAGTGCTAACTAGATAAAGAATTAAACTAAAAATAATTTAGCCGCATTTGTAGAAAATTATTGCTCGTTATACACTCAAAGAAAAAAAATAAAAAACAAAGAATATAAGAATAAGCTAAATATTTGTACTGAAATTGCAAATAAACTAAAAATATTTTCAGTGATTTAATCACAGCACACACACAGACAACAAGTAAAAAATAATAATATTAATAATAAAAATTATTATCTTACAAAATGTTGCATTCTCCACAACTTTTGTGAGTATTAGTAACAAGCAAACAAAAAAAAAAACAAAATTGCAATTTTGTGCATCAGAATTTTATTTGCAACAACAACAAAACAACAACTACAATGCTGATATTATTGAATATAGTTAAACATCTTAGTAGACAAAATAAACAACAAAATATATCCAGTGATTATTTACATAAATAAATCCAACTTATTTTATTTTGCTTTAGTGTTCAAACCTAGCGATACTGAGTAAAAGAAAAAAACGAAGCACAGACAACAAAAATAAAAAAAAAACTAAAAAATAAAAACAAACAAACAGCAGCTAAATTAATATATTAACTTCTAATATGCAAGAAGAACAAGAAATTATTTACTTTAAATCAAAGATAAAAAAAAAAAACAAAAACTTAGAAGCAGAAATAAATAAGAAAGAAAAACAAACAAAAAATTAAAGTAATTTTAAAAAAATCGTAGGGAACATTTTATTGAATTGTAAACTCACACAACTACATATAAACAAAAAGTGTAAAGGACACAAAATTATTATTAAATAATATTGACAGCTAATTAAGGAGAAATTCAGATAATAAATAAAAATAATGTATTGGAATATGTTGTTTCATTTATTGAAAAATAATTAAAAAAAAAATATGTTAGGTAAGGACTGAACTGATGTTGGGGTGAGAGAGAGCAGAAGAAATCGTCGCTCGGCCGCCCAGACTAAATTCCATTGCATTCCGATTGAAATAAGAGACTTACAGCTCTATTCTAACAAAGTCACAAAAACCACCTCAGTATCAATTGATACAGAAGTCACAATTGATACAAATTCCTATTCTGAGCACTTTTAAAAAGCTCTTTTTGTATCAATTCTGATCAAAATAGTGACAAGCAGCTAAGAAGGTCACAGCGAAAAATTCATACAAATAAAATTTTATAAAAAACAATAATAATAAAAAGAAGGGAATATCTTAAGAAGACGGCTTCTCCGAAAACCGAAATCGTTTTTGCAAATTCATTTCGACTGCCAAATACTGTGGTTTGGAATTTAATTGAGGAACTCCAACCACATGATGAGCGAAGGTCGTCCATACCATTTGCCTTGAGGTTTTTGGCAAGTATTTATTTTTATGCTAATGGGTCTTATCTTAACTATGTCGGCAATCATTTTTCGACTTCCATGAGCCAATCATCGGTATCGTGGTCAATTCAGCATATCTCTCAGCTCATTGTTACACAAAAATGTATCAACATTTATTTTCTAGTGACAATTGATGAGCAAGTTGATATAAAAAGGACCAATTCAAAAAGCTTCACAACATGATGTGGTGAATTTTTAAAGCTTTTTGCTTGTGACAGTTCAACCTGAATACGAATCAATAGAGACCGAATCAAAATGATCACAATTTTTCAGTATCAATTGATTGTGACGATTATGCCAGAATAGGGCTGTATAGATTAGGAAAGGCAATAGAAATATGATATTATGCCCTTTCAAATACTCTATCAAAATTTCAACAAGAATGCTATAGCCCACGGTAGGAAACTATAACATGGGCTATAATTAAGAGTTATTAATTTTCTTCTTCGGAAAGTAAAGTTTAAAAAACACACTAAAAATGCAGATTTTGATAAAATTTTTATTTCGTTATAAATGTTTGGACTTTGCGTGGAATTATACGTGTGGATGACGGGAGTTTTTACAGGACTTAATCCATGTGAGGAAATTTTCGATGATTTTTTTGTGCACAACTTGGGCACTAGCTCGCACACAACTTGACGAATGTTGATTTTTAATTGCTCAAGAGTTTGAGGTTTATTTACGTAAACACGATCTTTTCCGTAGAACAAAAAAACAAATCGTTTAACATACGGCTATAGTGCTCAGAACTGTCTGTAACGGTTGCTCCTAGACTGTTTTGAAAAATGTGGATCAATGACACCACCAGGTAAGAATGCACACCAGGCAATCACTTTTTGCGGATATAATGGCTTCTCCACAAGCGCTTGGGGATTTTCAGAGCTCCATATAACTCCGGCAAGTTTGCTTATTCACATATCCATCTAGGGAAAAATGGGCCTCATCGCTGAAAAAATTTGCTTAAAAAAGTCAGCATTTAACAGAATCAGCAATTTAGCAATTTTAACGCGTTGTTCGGTGGGAAAACGGTCCTATTGTAAAATGGAAAATTTTAACAAAAACTAGTTTGTGTCTAGTGGCGCCGATAGCGGGGGTACAGGGTGGGCAATTGCCCCCCTGTAAGTTGTATTAATTAATTTTAATAAACCAAACGGTTCTATTTATTAACACAGTTGAAATAATAAATATCACAATTTATGTATTTATATTTATTTATTCATATGAAAAAAACAAAAACTTCTATAAGTAGAGAGCAAAATTTCGAACACGCATGCTTAAATTTTACGCGGACCACTTTTCTAGGGTTAAGAAATAATCAGAAGATTTGATACAAGCAACCCCTAAGCATCTAACTTAAATTCCTAAAGAGTTTACAAGATACTCCACCTTCAAGTTTTTACAAAATCGTTGATCAATTCAAAAACAATTCCGATACAGTTTAAATTTTATTTACAACTTTTATTTTTAATTTTTTTTAGTGGTCAAAGGATGGACCATAGGGTAATGGGGTCCAAGGTACAATGCCTAATTTTACCATTTTAAGTATCTTTACAAAAGTATTTATTACTCTGGTTTCTCAAAAATTGGAGGCGATCTCTTATACTTTATATCAGTCGAAGTTGCGAAGGTGCCAGGAAAAAAATTCAAGCCATTGTTTGGAGACAACAAATGATTTTTTTAAATGGCCCAAGCTATATGGCCTTCCCTTATCAGTTCGACCAATTAATCGGAGAGCATCAGGATCAATTAGTACCGGCATGAAATTCAAGAATCGGCTTCGGAATTGGTTTGATATCCGCATTGGTTGAAATTGAAAAATCGGCATATGTTTTATATCGGAATCGGCCATAATTTAACAAAGGTCATGGGTTTCGGTAAAAACCTCTAATTTATTTACTATATAATTTTAATATTATATTTTCAAAATGTTTTTTATCAGGACAAAAATCATTTGTTGAGTTTTGACGTGACAACTTTACGTTTTTGCAAAAAAAGGTTAATTCTTTTACTTTATGATAAAAATAAAAATTAAAGACATCATCGGGATGAGGAGAGAGTTGTCTAAGCAACGAAAATTCAAATTCTTTACATGAAACTACAACGCGCTATGTATAGATGATACGGTAAAAAATATTATACGCCAGTAAAGGCTGGTTACTAGTTTTCATGACAAAAATAGTAAAAAAATTTATGACGTCATGAGAACACGTAGAGAGCTATAAAATTGAAAACACATCAACTATGCAATAACGTTGCATGGAATTATTTGTGAGTATATACGGCATTATGAATGTTATAAGACAGAAATGAATTACTTATACTTTGCCTCACGACAAAAATAAAAACTACAAAAAAAAAATAAGATATGACGTCTTCAGTTCACGAAGGTAGCACCTTATGCAACAAAAATGCAATAATGTTGCATGGAATTATTCCTCATTGAGTAGAAGTGGAAGCGCAAATTTTAATTTAAGACAGCATAAAGTAATTCTTTGTATCTTATAACGGAAAATAAATTAGAGCCACGTTACCACGAAGGTAACCAAAAATGCAATAACAATGAAAAAGCGATGTATGGAATTTTTACTTCATGGCTATCGGAGTAATGGTATATTTTATGGAACCACAGTAATGGTTACATGACAAAAATAAGAAATAAAAAAGGAAACAAATAAAAAGTGAATGGCGTCATAATGTCTCTCAGGGAAACGCTTATGAAACCAAATGCAAAAGCAACAGTAAAAAATAAAAAAAATATATAACTAAAATCAGAATAAGGACATATATTAGGACAAGAATTAAATAAGGATTAGGACAAGGTTTAGAAAAAAAGATGAAAAAAGTGATTTTGACAAGCAGTTAAGACCAGGAATAAGACACGGAGTAGGACAAACATTTGGATAAAGATAAGAGCATGTAATTAGATAAGAATTTAGACAAGGATTGAGACAAGGTTTAAGATAAAGATTTAGACACTCCTAAAACAAAATTTGGGTCAAGATTGCGGAATGAATCAAGGAACAAGGAATAGGACAAGGAATAGAAGAGGCTTTGGACACACTAAGGTTAAGATTTAGGACAAAATTTGTAAAAAAGTGAGACAAGGATTAGGAAAGGGAGGGATTCGCACAAGAATAAGGTCAGGATTTAGGCAAGGATTAAAACAAGAGTTTGAATTAGAAGTAGGATAGTAAAAAGGACAACTATAAGAATAAAGATATGGATGAGGACAAGTTTGGGAACAAATGAAAGTATAGCGACAAGAATAAGGACAAGGATAAAGATACACCGTGATGTCAAAACCTACGGGTGTGTTCACAATACAGCCAACTTTTTTTAATAAATGATTTGGGGGCTTATAACATAGATTTAAAAATTGAGCTATCGGTATAGGTTTTTGAAATGAAACACGAAAAAAAGAACAAGGTTCTAACAACGGATTCTTATAGAGGGGACAAAAAGAAAATATACGTGTATCGGCGTTTTGAAAGTTTACGTATGAGTTTTATTTTAGGGGGCTTTTAAGTTTCCCGTTTTTTGAACATTCTTATAGTGAATCGGATTTGAATGAAATTTTTAATTTATGGGTCTTTTTTGAGTCGTTTGTGAAAATAGGCAAAAACGACCTACATCGCATTTAGAGAAAAACATTTTCTGGAGAAAAATGGTAATGGAGCAAACTCCAGAAAATGTTTTTCTCTAAATTTGATACCAAAAATTCCCTAAAAATGGTAAAAAGCTTCTATGAAAAAGAGAAATTTAAGAAAAATATACCGTTCTTAGAGAAAAATACTTTTATTTTTGAGAAAAGATTTGTTTTATTGAAGAAAATATTTCGCATACAGAATTGTTTATCTACAATCAGAGTTGGGCGTTTTGCAATAAATGGTGAGTGCACTAAGCATTTCACTAGCACTAAATATATTGAAAGAAATTATATTTTTCACTATATATTGAATTCATCAGTCAACACCACTTGAAAGTAGTGAATAATTTTTCAATATCAGTATATGTCAGCTGAAGCTGAAAATTTAGTGAACTACCCCCATCTCTGTCTACAATAGAGAAAACTTTTCATTTTCTAGACATTTTTATCTATAAATCAGAATTTTTTAGTGCGAGAAAAATACTTATCATTATTAGAGACTTGAAATATTTTCATTTCAGACAAGTGAAGAAATATTTCTTCGAATGTGTGAAAATTTATTCTAATTGAAGGAAATTTTATTTGAAAAAGAGAAAAAAAAAAATAGAGATTTTTTTTATAACAAAAAGATATGGGTTTTTTTCTGAGTGCATAAAACAAAAATATAACGGGTTAAAATGTTCCACAAAAAATTTGTCATAAAATTCTACTATAAGTCTCTCAATACACCAAAGCTAAAAACTTAACTTAACCCTCTGCATCTGATGTGCTCCAAATTTAACAATACACCTAACGTGGGGTCCAGCAAACCTCACTTTTAAACTGATTTCCTATGATGAAGTTTCTGACTGTAACTTTGTTGACCTTAAACCACACAACAGCAAATACTTATGAGGCTAACATAAAAATATAATTTGCAATAAAATACGTTTTTTTGGGAGATAAAATTTTACGTTTGTACTCACGAAGTTTTGATTTTCAGTGTCTGTCAGACTACGACGTCAGCTGCAGAGGGTTAAATGGCAGAAATAAGTCAAAACTTAAAATCTGGGCTTATGGGTTAATTTCGTACTTATTCAGAATTGATGCTTAACCCTGCAGTAGTCGCGCGGATTACATATGTAATCCAGTCATGCAAAATTATGAATTTCACAATTGTCTGCAATGGATATTCATTGATTTTACGTACTATAAGAATTATGTTTATGTTGTTTTTTTCAATAAATATAATATAAAATAGAGTAACAATAAAAATTAAAACAAATAACTAAGCATTTTCAAATTGCCATCTCTTATTTTAAACTTTAAAAAAACGGATTACATATGTAATCCGCGCGACCACTCTCGTCACATTTAGGTACGCGACTACTGCAGGGTTAAATGTCACACAAAACTTTGTTTTAGGGGGTAATTTCTATGAAAAAAGTATTTTACTCATTTGGCGTATCATACTTAGCAATAGCAACGAACCTTATCAGGTGGTTTAAAATTGAAATCAAGTCTTTAATTTAAATTAACTTAACAATTTAAAGAACTTAAGATACATAAGTTCTTTTTCGTACAAACTGGAATATATGCATCTCAAATAAGCAATTACGAAAATATTTCACGGATATCAAATTTGTATATGTCTTAAATATGGCAAAATCATAAAAAATTTTTAACTTCATAAAAAAAAACGATCCTAATAATGGGCCATCTTGGCTGTTTATAAGATTTTTTATTTCAGTATATGTAAATATGTTCATGTAATATTTCAAGTTTATAAACAAGATCTAACATATTTCTCATAAAGCTCACATTATCTCCATTTTATTTAGATTTTCAAGTCAATATATTTTGTAAATACACAGTTTAAAAATATTGAAATTGAATATTTATTCAAAAACATGTTATTATACTGAATACGAAGAAGAAAACCAAAATAATAATTTGTAGACTTTATTACCTTATAATTTCTTCAAGCCGCACGGAACAACAACAACAACAGATACAACAAAAACAACAACAAAAAAAGCAACAAAAATAACAACAGTAAATAAACAATACAAATGGGAAGAATAAATTTGCAACTCAACTGTTGAGTAAACAAATAAGTCATATTGCATCCATTCGATCATAAATTCTCGTTCTGATACTTATTCATCGGCCACATAGATGAATACAACTTTTAAAGCTTGAGTGGTTTTTAAATAAGTAAACTTTTAATGGTATGTCAGAAGGAGCCATTTGCGTGGAGGTGGATGAGTCGAGGTTGTATGGGTTTTAGTTGATTGAGTGGCCTACCAAGTTTATTGACTGGTTACATACTCTCAATAAATTTTTATTTCTACAGCAAGAACAGGGTAGAAAAAATGCATAAATTTTCGTATGAAAGTCGATAAAAACCCGAAAATAAATTACAAATGGCCACCAAAGTTAGCACAAGTTCCAAGTAGAACTTGCCGGCAGACGCGATAAACATCTGATTTATGTGGTTAAGTGGTTAACGTACACTTTGCAGTAGAGGGATGTATGGATTATTGCTGTTATTAATCGCCTCTTAGATTGCCACCAAAATGAAAACATATTGAGTACGAATGGTGCTAACGGTATGGATAGTAAAAGTTGGATTAGTTTTTATGACTATTCAATAAGCATTTTGCTTCACAGTAAACGCCCATAAAACTGACATATAAATAAAACTCACTTTAGTACACATGATAATTATGAAGTTTTTACACAGCTATCCATATGCTTCCGGGATGCGCAGTTTTGATGCACTTTTTGAAGTTAGCAGTTCACAGTTGGCTATTAGTTGCTGCTGCATATCGTTATGTTCGAGATGATAGGTTCTGAGTAGAAACGATTTCTCTTGAAGAAACGTGCGCCATATGCAAATAAGTGCCGCTGTTAATTGTTTTGGTTTTTTTTTTTATTTAGAATCGGCGCCGTGCTGCACACCGGGAGGGTTTTGTTTATGCAATAGTTAATTATTTCAGCAAACATTGCAGCATCGACTTCGGTCATTAGACCGCTCATTAATTGCTGCCGTTTTAATGCTGGGGTTGTGTGTATTTTGACCGATACGATGCTGTTTAACGTTCTTCTATTATTTCATTCTGAGTAATTTATGGCCATTGTGCATAATACTAAAGAACATGTTTGTTTGTTATTCGAAGTGCTGGAAGGAATTTTTTATTATCTGTTAGCAAACTGTTAAATAAACAAAAGTATTTGTTTTCCGGTTAACATTACTTAAAACTATCGTTATACGTTTACAGTTATATCTACAAGGAAAAAGAATTGCGCCGCTAGTCCAAGCGCTTAAAAAAAAAACAATAAACTGGTCATTTCAGCCCTTGAAAGAACTTTGAGCAAACTTCTTAAGATCAAACTATTGTTCGTGTTATTAAATGTTTGTATACAATTGATCGAGAACTGTACCACTAATTTTGTGCCGACTCCGAACGGCTAATGCACATGTTCTCAAGAAGCTTTACATGGCATTATTTACTCTCTGAGGTTTGCCATTTTCTGCTCGAACAGAAAAATTAATTCAATTAAAAAAACCATATGTGTCAGATGGAATTGAACCAGAGTTGTCTGGCGTATGGGTCACACACTCTACCCACTGCGCCACGACTCTTTTTCTAAGCTGAAAAACAAAACATTATCTTAAAATTGAACACGTGTTAAAAAAAATGGGTTCATAATTTGCCTTTTTTTTATATGTTTTTCAAAAGTTTAAATAAAACACATTTGCTCTTACTTTGACGAAATTTGTTGCAAGCTATTTTTTATACACAAAATTCGTCAAATTCATAACAATTGCCGTCAATTTTAAAAATTTTTTTTCCGTGTAATCAGTTTGATTATGATTAGTTTCTTTCTTTAATTCCAACTTGGTAGTAGTGTGATAACAAAATATATGTAAAATATTTTCCAGGCCATATTCAGCACTTTTAAAACTATTTTTAATGTGCTTTTTATTTTGCTCTAGTGTAAAATCGTTGTATCTGAATTTAATTTTTATTTTACAATTTTAACAAAACTAAGTTTTTAAGATTTCATAAAAATATTTTAAACAAATTTGAGCTTTAGGCCAAGTGCCTTGACAACAAGACAACATGAAGACAATGAAGGCAACAATCAGCAACAACAACAACAACGGCTCTGTATAGAGCAAGACTATACAGACTGTTTCGTTAGCAGCTACACCAACTCATCAGTAGTCTTGCATGACTTTTTACTGTAATCCATTCAAGCTACTTATCATAGACCCTACTTACACTGGCGATATGCCGAGAAAGTTACGCGGAATTTTATTTTGACAGAGAGAACGCTTTTACATTAGTATCTGTAACTGTTGCCAATTTACGGTCCGTCTAGTTGTTACCAAATTTGGTACAATGAACAGTCGCACGAGATCTTGGAAACTCCAATACATCCGCAACGGGCCACAGTTTGATACGGATTGCACTCAGAAAGTACTTATTTTTTCAAAATCGAGGCCGGAGCTAACGTTACGGCCAATGCGCCACGCTATCGCGAAATGATTGAGGCTTGGTTGGTTGTTACCAAATGTTGTCACACATGATCTTGATGCGCAAAAGTTCCAGCAAGACGCCGCAATAAGCCACAGCTACCGAAATAATCAATTTGCTGAAAGAGACGTTCTGCACCTGTCGATTGGTCGCCGCGAGCTTGCGATTTGTCGCTACTTGATTATTAAATCTTATGTGGAAAAACTTTCTTATACAAAAAATTTTGGAATCAAATCTTATTTGCAAAGTTTTTGGATTAATTTTTGTGAAATTTTGAGAAATTTTGTATCCTTCTCTTATTGCTCTTTTTTTCCTTTTATAACAAAAGGGTCAAAAAAGACTGATAAATTAAGAAGATAGAGGGTTTAAATGTTTCTTTAAAATATTCCTCGAAGTATTTTCTATGAATCCTTCGAACATATCCTATACCCAAAATGTAAGGATAATATGATTTCCTATGCCGATTCACTAAAAGAATATTCAAAAAGGGGGGAACTTAAATCCTCCCTAAAATAAGATTCATACGTAAACTTTCAAAACGGCGCGCCGATACACTTATATTTTTTTTTTGTCCCCTCTACCAGAATCAATTGTCGGAACCTTGTTATTTTGGAAAAAAAGTTTGTTGTTGAGTGTAATTAATAGAAAAGCTTAAAATACCAATTTTTAGAAAAATTAAGATATCACTTCTAAAAAAGAAAATATCCCACTTTAAAGTTTAGGCGATTCAATTTTAAATGCAAATCTGAAGGCATTTCAAATTGGAAGCATTTTTTAATAAAACCAATACATGCTTTACGCGGGCTCAGTAGTTTTCCAGTCATGGAATTATTAAAAAATGTCTTAGATGACGATTACAATTACATAACGGTCAACTGACGGCTTCAAACCAGTCGTTGGCACACCCTTAAAACTAATTCACCCCCCCGGAAACAAATTACATATATCATTTCATATCATTACAAATGCTATCACTACAACTTGAGCCACATTAATTGTTAAGAATAAATATTATTTAATAACGATGTCGCCCGCTGGTGAAGATATTCTTGTTGTTGCTGATGTGTTTCATGATGCCCCCTGGCTGTATTGAATCATTAAATGATTTGCCAAGATTTTAACTGACTGGATTCATAAATGAAGCGGCTGTCGTCTAGCTTTTAATTGCTTGTATGAGCTCGCACTTCTATGTTTTAGGCTGACTGTATTGCATGTATTCTCCAAAGGCGGGAGGCGCAGCACGCGGGCGCCAACAAAGCAACATGGTGGTCAATTGATATGTCAAAAGGGGCGAAACGAAAAAAAAAGCATGATGATTTATGATTTCAAAGCGCTGTGTTGCATTTTGATAAATGAGTTAATGTGTGATGAGCATTGAACATGAGTACGAAAAAGGCGGAAGTGTGAGACAAAATTTTTTTTTTGATACTCATCGAATGTAGAAAATAATTTTTCAGCTCTAATGATTAACGATGACTTTTGAAAGAAAAAAAAAAAAAAATAAATAACTAAAAAGTCGCAACAACAAATAAACGGAAAATAAAGAATCACATGAGCTACTTCACCATTCAATATGACATTTTCAATAAGAGAAGCACAGGGGCACTGCATAAATTTATGGCCATATTTTGTAAAACGCACGCAATCACGTCACTTCGGGTTTTCTTATCTGGCAATAATTTTAGTAGAAAATTTCCGAGTGAGAAAGAGACTTTAGGTTTGTTCACGTACTTTACTTGTAAAAACTTGCAGGGAGAGAGTAAAAGAAGAATTGAGATAAAAATATTTACAAAGAGAAAAATAGCAAAAAAAGTACGTGAACAGAAAACTAGTAGAAACTTGCAAGTTAACAGCTGATCAAACGAATTGACATCATATGCTGTTTTTTCTGTTATAATAAATTGTTATAAATTATTGAAATCATTTCTTGGGTCTCACCAACATTAACATTATACTTACATTTTCCTCAGCATCACAAATGTTTCTTTTTCCATCCATTTTAATACGAAATCAACAAGAAATAACTTTTGACAGCTTGTTTTTTTTTGACAAACAGTTTTTTTCGGTAGTTGCAAGTTCTTGCAAGTAGAAATTTTTCTAGCAGAAACTTGTAGCTACTTTTTTCTCTCTCAATATTTTACGCTCTCGTTGTCCTCTCTCGTTGCAAGTTTTTCGAGTACGTGAACGCTTTACTGGTAAAAACTTGTAACAATTTGTACAAATTTTTTGTTAGTGAACAAACCTTTTGTTTTACTTCATATGAAAAAGGCATCGACAGACTGAAAATCTTAACGCAAGTGACTGCGTTCGTTCTACAAAATATGGCTATTAATGAGATTTCTTTTTTTATGCGTATTTATATAAATACAGTTGCGGTCAAAACAATAGTAGTGATATTATTCAATGAGTATGAACCGTCGTATTTTGTTTACTTGATTTATTTTTTATGTCTTCTCTGTTAGATCCCGTTACATAGAGACAGCATGTGCAAATTGCTCCCTTTATATTCATATGAGTATGTTGTTGTTGGCATAATTTAACATTTTTCAAATGTATTCATTATTTAGTCAGTCAAAAAAACAGTAGTATTTGCAGAGATCACGTGAAAATTTCGAGTAACATAAATAAATAACAATAAAAGTTTGCAAACAAGTAAGTATTGCATTTTTCTTTTTATTTCGTTAAGTCTTTCATAAAATTTACTTTCATTTTTTCAGCAATGGAACGAGGTAAGAACCAAGAATGACAGAAATCAGATTACGCGTACCGCAAATGAGAGAAAGAGAGCATGACGTCACAAGCGATATTGTCAGACTTTGGAATAATTTTACTCTCACACCCAGGCCTAAATATTTTTGTTCTTATTTTTATAATATGTATATGGACCTCCTTAACGCATTGGTATAATAAAATTTTGTCAGTCTCGACTAGTTTAGGAGATAAAATTCTTGAAAGTTAAAAAAATTCATATTTTTCGTATACGAAAATATTCATATTTTTATACAGAAGAGTAGACATTACTTTACTTTACTTTTTCGAAACAATTTATTTTCAATTTCGTCAATTTGCATAAGAGATCGCACATTTGCATACGTTTTTGTCAAGCAAAAGTATGTTACTGTGTGACGTCATGCGCTCAGTTTAGAAAGAGAGCATTAGATAACGGGACTGCGGAACTCGTAATCTTGTTTCTATCATTCTTGGGTAAGAACTGTACGGCTTATCAGCGTGATCTTATTAAAGAATTTATTTCGGAAGGAAAAACGTATGCAGCATTTCAAAATTTTATTGGTTGCTCTCCAAATATCAGCCACAACCAGAAAATCGTAGTTGGCATCCTGCTATGACACCGAAATTAATTGAGCGAGTAGTGAGATATTCAAAGAAGCACCCATTTGCAGCTGTTACTGAAATAAAAGATGATCTCAATGTGGAGGCCAGCATCAAAACAATCCGCAGAAGCTCGTGAGAAAATAATCTGGCAACTCGTAGTACAAGAAAAGTGCCCCTACTAACAAAAATCATGTGACAAATAGATTGAAATTTGCATAGGAACATTTGACTTGGCCTGCAGAAAAATTCAGGAATATTTTGTGGTAAGATGAGTCGAAGATCGTACTTTATGATGGCAAGGGGTCACGCCAGTATGTCAGACGACCACCAAACTCCGAGTATAGCCCAAAATTTACAACAAAAACCATAAAACATGGCATCATAATATGGGCGTGTTTTTCATTTCACGGAGTTGAATCAATATACCGGATCAAACCTGTAACGGATCGCTACCTATATGTGCAAATCATGCAGGAGCTGACGATCCCATATGCCAGCGAAGAAATGCCACCACTTTGGGTCTTCCAGCAGGACAATGGCACAAGCAAAGTCGCACAACAGTGGTTTTAGACTAATAAGCCAAGATCCCCAAGTGTCAGACGCCGATTTGATTGATTTTCGGATATGTGTTAGAGGATGAAATTCTAAGGTTGACGTATTTTTTTATGTGTGCTCAATCGAATGTTTAGGGTTTCAAAATGGCGTTTCAAAATCAGCAAAAATTTGGTTTTTTTACCATAACTCTGTAATTTACCATAGAAACACATACAAATTTGGTGTCAAATGAAAGGTATTAAAAAGACGCAAATAACGGTATCCAGTTTGTTGATCTAAAAGTTATTGCACTTTTGTTGTTACAATTTTCAATAGTTTTTAGTTGATATCATGGGTAGCACGTAGACACAATTATTCCATATTTATTTATGCTTGAGCGCAAACAATTTTGAAAGTTACCTTTTTTATTTTTTTTAAATTTTTAAGTTTTAAATGCCATACATTTTTTTTTCTTAAAATGTACCAATAACTAAGCACTTTGTTTGTTTTTAAAGATAAGATATACAATATGGGTATCAAAATTTTTGTTTTTTAACGATCTTTTCGGATATATAGATAAATTATTATAAAAGCTAATAATTAGTAGGGTTTCCATATAACATGTGTGCTTTTACTAGTTTGCCCCATGCCACAGTTAAACCCAATTTTTATAAATGCAAAATACTATATATTAACACTTTTTGCAATGAGGAAACACTTTTGCATAAATTTTCTTACCGTTTTTAAAAAAAATTTTTTTTGAGTTTTCTCCCAAAAATCTTTCCTAGATTCAAATACCCAACTTTATGAGCGAATTTTGCAAGTTTCTTAAAACAAAAAAATTTGCGTAACTTTTATTTTATTATATTTTTGAGATATTTAGTTGGTAAAAAAATTAAAAATACCATGGTACATAAGATTCGCTATAGTGACAAATATTTAAAAAATCATTACTACAATATGATAATGTGCACCATGAACTTTACATATTATTTTATATGGAAATCCTACTAATTATTAGCTTTTATGATAATTTATCTATATATTCGAAAAGATCGTTAAAAACCAAAAATTTTGATACCCATATTGTGTACTTTATCTGTAAAAACAAACAAAATGCTAAGTTATTAGTACATTTTAAGAAAAAAAAAACTCATTACAAAAACTTAAAGTTTAAAAAAAATAAAAACAAGGTAACTTTCAAAATTGTTTGCGCTCAAACATAACTTAATATGAAATAATTACGTCTACGTGCTACCCATGATATCGACTAAAAACTGTTGAAAATCGCAACAACAAAATTGCAACAACTATTATGTGAACGAGTTGGATACCGTTATTTGCGTCTTTTTAATACCTTTGGTTTGGTGCCAAATTTGTGTGTGTTTTTATGGCAAATAGCAGAGTTATGGGTAAAAAACCAAATTTTTGCTGATTTTGAAACGCCATTTTGAAACCCTAAGCATTCGATTGAGCACATATAAAAAAATATGTCAACCTTAGAATTTCATCCTCTAACACATATCCGAAAATCATTCAAATCGGCGTCTGACACTTGGGGACCTTTCCTTGTTAGTAGGTTAAGGTCATGAAATGGCCGCCGCAGTCACCAAATCTCAACCCAATTGAGAATTTGTGGTTTTATGTGAAGACAGAAGTGACTCAATCTAACCTAAAAATAACTCTAAGCTTTGGGATAAAGTATAGCGTGCTTGGAATGCAATACCTCCAGAAAGATGTAAAAATCTGGTCAACTCTATGCATCGACGCTGTACCGCAGTAATTGCGAACAAAGGCTACGCAACCAAATACAAATTTCTTGAAAACATATTTTTTCACTATTATCTTAGATGCATGAAAAATATAAGCTTACTTTTATATTTTTTTATTGAATTAAGACTTACTACTTTTTTTTACCGTTCTTATTAAAGTATATTTACTATTTTTAAGTAATTTCCTTCTAATATAATTTGATTTCTAGGTTAGGAAAGGTTTTTAGGAGAGGTTTTTTTTAATATCTTGTTAAGCCAATAACTGGCTTCCATAATACACAATAAAATACTACAATAACAAATACATGTGTTTTTGTTTATTTTTTCTTTTGCGTTAGGTACACTACTATTATTTTGACCGCAGCTGTATGTTTTTAATTTTGTATATTTCTTGGCTAAATTTATCTCAATGTGCGCTGCTTTATTGAAACTTTGAGACAAGCATTTGCTTTATTTTCAAGCAGCAGCTTTCACGTCCAATTCTCCTGAGATAGCCAACAAACACCCATAACGGATCATGATGATGATAAAGATGATAATGATGGTGATGATGATGATGATGATGATGATTGATGATGGTGATGATGATGATGATGATTATGATGATGATGATGATGATTTTGATGATGATGATGATAATGATGATGATGTTGATGATGATGATGATGATGATGATGATGATGATGATTTTGATGATGATGATGATGATGATGATGATGATGATGATGGTGGATATGATGTTGCTGATGATGATGATGATGTTGCTGATGAAGATGATGATGATGATGATGATGATGATGATGATGTTAATTACGCTGACGATGTTGTTGAGCACATAAACGATGATAAAGCCATAAACTTAACTAATGCTCAGACAGTGTAGCTTGCAAGGATTTGTCTACGTCTACCTTTTCAAAGAATGTTTTTTCTCTCTGTTTATATTATAATTAATATTTCTCAGCTAACAGTGGCTTAGACCTAACAGGGGTTGAGTTTAAATTGGTCATTGTATATTTTTGCGTGAAACAAGTGTTTTTGATATGATGTTCTTGCTATGTTTTTTAAAGGAAGTTGCTTAATTAGCAAATGCTTGATGACTCTTGTACACACTTTAAATAATGTCCAAAATAATAATGTCCATCTAGCATTATTTCAATGTAAGGCATATCTTTTAGTCTTATAGACTCTTATACTCGTAGAACCATCGCAGCTTCTTATCGAATTGTGACTACGTCGCTGCTTCAACGCAGGAATCCTCCATAACTTCAGGTATTAATAAGCTTTCCACTGCTAAATTTGAGCCCATAACTCAAAAAATCTTAATCCAGTTGATGAATTTGTTGCTTGCGGTACTGGGTGGGCGGTTGTGTTCGCTTGAATTAAGTGCTGCGCGTGATGTCATGGCTGGCCTTTGTTGTAGCTCCGTCACCATTGCTGCTGATCCTTATTAATAATTCAACAGCTTTGTTGATATTTTGCAGTAAGGTTTATATTGTTTCATTTTTTTGTTTTTTTTTTTTTTTGTTTTTGCTCTCAGTTATACAGTTTCCTTAAAATTTTACTGCTCTTGCTGCTTCTGCTGCTGAGCAACAGTTAAGTTTTGAGCGGGCTGTTTGAGCAGCGGTAACCACTTTGTTTTAATTAGCGGTGGTGATAAATGTAGTGAATTATGGAAAATTTTGCACCTTTTGCGGTGTTGGTTGATTAATTTTGCATTTAGCTTAAGTGAATTTGTAGGGGAAGGTTTTTTGGCTTGGATAGCGATAAGAAGCTGCATTGACTTGAGTGGCATTTAGGGGTTAGCCAATATTGCTGTCAACTCAGCGGATTTGGATTTCGGAACGTTCGCTTTGCTTGTTAGGAAAATTAATCGTTTTTAACGACACAATAAAATGACACATTCGAAAATTTAAGAAACGTCAACAAGTTTTCAATATTTAACGACCGGGAGTTATCCTCAAATAAATTTTATATCGCTGAGTGGTTATATCAATCCTAAGGGTGTATCAGTGACAGAAACACATCGAGTTTACTTTTGGTTAAATGGCTACGTGAAAAAACAGAATTGCCACATTTAAAGCATGGATTTAAAAAACATTTTCCTGTATTTTCTTTCAATTTCAAGTTCTCCGAGTTCACACCGCGAGGTTAGAGTTAATTAGAGTTATAGGCTAGACGCATTGACATAGACTGCAGCCGTGCAACATGAAGTGAACATAAAACTGTTGTTATGTCGTGTGCGGCTTGATTATTTTGAACGCGGCGCAACAATCATAAATATCATATATGGCAGGATGCTTCCGCATTTCCTCGATAAACATTTCGTCAATGTCCATCTTTCTGTAATTAATACAATAATCAAATGTTACATATATATTCAAATTTTTCATATTAACTGAGTTAATAGTCTTAAAGTTTGACGTCAACCAAAGCAAAGACCGTCTTATGTCAAAATTAATAACAACTGAGAGAATACAAAAAAATGGCTGCACTTGTTGCATGTCAAATTAGAAATAGATTTAAACCAACGACAGCAACATTGCCGTTGTCGCATTGCGGTCGAGCATTTTCGTTGCGACATATTCACCACTTACACTTCCATGAGAAAAGCATGTAAAAAGAATTTGACAGATGTTGCACGGCTGCAGTCGCCGTCAATGTGTTAAGGCCGTTAATTTTGATTTTTGTGGGCAGTGTTGGTTCTTTTTTTTTGTCGTTGTTTTGATAGGCATGTTTAAAAAATATCTATCATATAAATTCTAAGGAAGTTGTGAATAAAAGTTGCTCGGGAGTTGCTGAACGATGAATACGATAGTAGAATTTTAAACTTTAAAAATCTGGGCCCGGGCTTGGAAATTGTCATTTTCAACATTATTTGGACTGGATTATATTTTCGTTCCAGTCCACGTTCTTTTTTTGAGTTCAATATCCAGGATAAAAATTGGAAAATCCAAAATGATTGTCTCAAAGCAAAATTCCACTTTTTCTAAAAAACTATTTACGGAGAGAAAAAAGTCAAGCATTCTATGCTTGAATCAACTAAATAGGCTATCAGCTTACACTAAAGTGTAAATTTTCCAATTTAAGCATTATTTTGCTAGAATTGTGCAAATTAAAAACATGATATTAAGAAAAAAATACTTAATTCAAGAAACATTTGCTTAAAACTCGAGAATATTTTTTCTATACTCAAGAATATTTCAACTTGCTTGATTCCATTACTTGCTTGATTCAAGTAAAAATTTGCTGAAAACTAGAATAATTTGCTTGATTTGAGAAATTGTTTTTCCTTAAATTGAGAACATTTTGTTTGATTCAAGTAAAGAATTTACTGAAAACATGAATAATTCGCTTGATTCAAGTAAATAATTTTCTTAACACTAGAATGTTTTGCTTGATATTAGAAACTAAATTTTCTTATTACATTGCATTACAATTACAATTACAATTACATTATCGACACCTGAAATATATTTACGTGGATGAATCAAATATTTTCCTTACAACTCGTTTTTTTTCCGTATTTAAATTTTATTATACCACACACCTACACACATATTCCATACAGCTGAAATAGCCGACAAGCAGCAACCCTCTGTTCCTGCAGTTTATTTCTTGCAGATGCATGTTTCTTATAGTTCTCGTTTAGTTTTTGTTGCAAGGGAATATAGCCTGGATGTTTGGCCAAGATTATTTGTGAGTGCGATGGGTGGTCGCTTAATAAAATGATGTAGGGTGGAGTGACAACTCAATATTTCTAAGGGATGTCTTGCACCGGTTGTCATTTACCTGCATATTTTGTTTTTTATAAATTCTTATTCTTATTGAATTTAAATATGTTGTTTTTTAAATTCAATATTTTATATAAATTTTCTTTAAACGCGATAGTTTTATTTTCAAATATTAAATATTTTACAGATATTTTAAAAAAATTCGTGCATAATTTTAATATATTTTATTATTAATTCTGTTTAAGTATTTAAATATTTTATTTTATTAAAAAAGTACTTAAATAAATTTTAAATATTTACGTAGTCGATTTAAGCAAATGAGTTATTGGTGCAAAATTTACTCGCTTTTTGGATAAATTAAAAAAGTTTTTGGATAAATTTAATATTTTTTTCTCTTAGTGTAGGATAACCAATCATAAAAAAAAACTACTCGAACATACTTAATATATCTTGAGGACTCCAACATGTTTCCCATGTTTCCGAGTAAAATAAGAGATAATTCACTACACCTTCGAACCATGCGATAGGTTGTCAATCCGTACCATCTTAAACATGTTTTCATCTTAACATGTTGTGAATTATAAACATGCCAATATAATTTGAAGTGAGAAAAATTTTCATGGTTCAAGTACACAAAGTTTATTTTCTTTGTATTGAGAACAATTTGCTTCATACAAGTAAGGAATTTAATGAAAATTGGAATAACAGGAGTTGCTTGATTCAAGTAAACAATTTCCTTAATAATGTTGATTTTAGAAAATTCATTTGGAGCAGAATATGTTGATCCAAGTACACGATTTGATTTTCTAGCATTGAGAAGAATTTTCTTCATCCAAATAAACAATTTTCTCAATATTAGAATGCTTTGATTTTTCTGTGTCATAAAGGAGAAGAATTTGATTAATCCAGGCAATTAATTGTCTTAAAATTAGAAAGTTTTGATTGATATATAAAATTATTTTTTATTTTGCATGTGATATATGCATGTGATATATCTTTGAGGTATGCCATTGTCTGCAGAGAGATGACGGCCAATCAGTAAAATTAATTTCAATTGAACAAATTTTCTTGGTCAGCTGAGGTTCGAGCCAGGTTTCGAATTGACATCGAGTGGTGCACGCCAGTGATCTGCAACGGGTAGCTTTTTTGTGACTCTAAGTATATCCGAAAAAAATAAGTACAAAAACCTACTCAACCCATATCGCACGCAACCCGACTCATACTCACTTATACGAAGCTGCAATGCGGCGGCTCAAATGAATATAGGCCAAAACACATAGAAAGCATGCATGCCTCAAGCATGCATCATGCCTGTGAAGCATGCTTGGTTAAAGCACATAGAAAGCATGCATCGCTTATGTGATAAATTTCAAATATGTTAAACTGAATAAAAATTTTAAAGAAAAAGTAGTGAAAATACATTGAATTTAATCAAAAACAACTAAAAATGGAATTAGAGGATATTTTATGCTTATTGGTTGTGTTGATATTGCTTTTATTTCACACATGTCTATTGTCAATGCTTTGATGCCTGCAAAAAGTTAAAAGTTCGCCAACTTCAGGCATGCTTCAAGCATCATGCATGCGTGCATGCTTTTAATGTGGGCTACTTCATAAGAACATGTATATGCAATCACAAATGTCAGATGCTTGAAGCATGCATGCCTCCTATGTGCTTTGGCCTTATGAGTATCCTAAATTACGAGTCGGATCGGGTAAAGTTCGGGTTTTTCGGTTCATTAATACTTAGGGTTGTTGTCGTCTTGTTGATACCTATTCTACTTACCCAAACACTCGTGTTCGACGCAAATACTCAAATCACTCGGGTTATTCTGCCACTGATATAAAGCAGAGCACAGTAGAGCGTAGCAGTGAGAATGAATGAGTTTTTTTGTATTTGCTTTGTGCTTTTTTTTCCTGAGCACTAGTTAGAAACAGAAAAACACGTGTTCGTCTTGTGTTGTTTTTTCTTTTTGTTTATGCAGTGCTTTGTGTTGTTTTTTGTTTTTATCTAACGAAACCATTTACAACGAAACACTAACACTAACAACGAAATAAAATATCAACAACAAATTTGCAACATAAAACTCAAACAAAATATGCAAGCGTTAGCTTTTACTTATTGTCACTTAGAGACGTTGGCAGAGAAAAGGCAGTACTCAGAGTACACTCAAAATATACCCGAAAATACTCGGATATAGCGCCTTTTCAAGACTCTAACTCGACGCACTCATTGAATATGAGTCTGAGTGCTTCGGGTCACGCCACGCTTGGGTATAAGTATGTACTTATACCCGAAAATATGCTAATGAGTGGAATGAGTATAAGTATTGTGCATATTTTATTGAGTACGTATAGGGTAGAGAGCAACAAGTAACTCGAGTATGATTCGAGTATCCGATTTCTATCGGATACTCATTGCAGTTCTCTGGTGCACGCACTTTTTAACGTACTCGGCCACGGCTGCAAGCTTTATTTTTTAAGGATTAGGAATGAAGGTTCGAGGCTGAAGGCTGGAGGTTTAAAGTTGAAGAGTGAGGGTTTAAGATAGAGGTTAAAGTGTGAACTTAAAAATTGAAGGTGGAAGTTTGAAGGTTGAATTTTGAAGGTTGAAGGTTGAAGGTTGAAGTTTGAAGGTTAAAGTTTAAAGGTTGAATGTTGAAACTTGAATAATTAATGTTGAAGGCTGAAGGTTAAAGGTTGAAGGTTGAAGGTGGAATGTTGAAGGTTGAAGGTAGAAGATCAAAAAATTGAAGATTGAAGGTTGAAGTTTGAAGGTTAAAGTTTGAGTATTGAAGGTTGAAGGCTGTAGTTTGAAGCATGATGGTGGAAGGTTAATTGTTGAACTATGAAGGCGGAAGGTTGAATGTTAAATGTTTAAAGCTTAAGGTTGGAAGTTGAAGGTTGACGGTTGAAGGCTGAAGGTTGGAGATTGAAGGATAAAGGTTGATGAGGTTTGAAGGTTAATGGTTAAAGTTAAGTTAAATGTTAAAGCTTAGTGTTAAAGGCTACAGGATTTTATTATTAACGAAAATCAATATTTGTTGAGCATTTTTACTTTTGTATTTATGTTGGGCAATTCACACTATATCAAATAAAAGAAAAAATATTATTTGAATTTTAGCTCCCTAAAATAATGAATGGATTCGGAACGTTAGGTTGCTTGAATCATTGTAGGATTCTGACCTTCGATTTTATGAAAGTTTAATGAGAATGTTAGTGGAAGGTCCTTGACTTTATATGGAAGGTCCTCTTGTGACAATACTAAGCTTAATGTTTTCGTCGTATCTTCAGTTACTTATTCATGTTGTAACTTCAGTTACAAACAGTATCATAACTTTTAACCTAATTTCATTTTGAATTATTTTTCGAAATACAAAGAATTCAAAAAATTTAGAAACTGTTGCAGTAATAAAATTTTTTATATATTTTATTTTCAGCATTTGCATCTAGAGTTTCTGATGTCGCTCAATTCATCTTTATTTATTTCAAAACATGGTTAATCAGCGGATGAGTCAATCGATGGAATTTGTGTCAATTAATCAAGACAAGCACACGTCTGGTCACACCAAGAAATTTATTCCAACAAAGCATCTTCCTTACAACATAAAAGCCAAAAGTATACTTAAAAACAATACTTCCACACCAAAAAAAAAAAAAAAAAAAAAAAAAAACAAAAAAAAAAGTGCAACAACCATAGAATATATTAATTATAGAATCCGACGAATTGGCACACTCACGTTGTCAGCTACTGACGTATTTCCAAGCCTCAGCAAATCAACAAAGATAACGCCATTTTGAAATACATGTCATGTTGAAGTTTGTGCGTCATACGCAGTCACACACACAAACAAACACACTAACCCAGACACCAGTTGGTGCAGAAGAGTGGAATGAATAAAAACGTACACCTTAAAAGTATAAAGGAAGTGCAGCAAATAAGCCCAAAATCGGTCAAGTTGATGCAGAGCAGGGCCACATCATGAATACACACACACATATATTCATGACGCACACGCACAGACACCCACAACCAGTGGCGGCGCATCATATGAATTTTAATTAGATGCCGACGATTGGCTATTGTTGAAGTCACCGCCAGAGGACGTGGTGCGTTGAGTTCATTGTAACACAATGAAAACTAAATCAACACCGTCTGACGATCGATCTGGAGATCGAAGAAGAGAAGGACAAGAAGGAGAATAATAATAATAAGAAGAACGTGTCAGCACTAGAAACACGCATTGAAACGAATTTATTTTATATTTATTTGTACCAATTTTTTTTTAATATATTTACAATCGAAATTTTTTTAAATTTATTCAGTCACCACCGCCATTATTCATTATTCATGGCAGTGAGTCTTCCATAGTGAACAATACACAGTGAATTTCTGACATTTCTGAAACATTCTTTGTATGGAAAGAAAATATTAAAATAAAATACTCGTAACAAGTGAAATCCACAGACTTAAAATTAATGCATTTTATGAACTGTTGAAATAATCCTCAAATATTTACAAAATAATAAAGCTCCGCTCAATTCAACTTTTTATGTGTTTTTCTATCAAAAATATTGCTATCAATAAAAATTCCGAATAAGAAATGAAAATAGATATTTTAAAGTTTTTTGGGGCAAGCCTCTAGAATGTAGAGAAAGCCCACAAATACTAACCTTTTCTGTCCCGTTCATATAGTGATAAGTTATATAGATGCATTTGACAATTGTGTACTTTTGTCATTGAAGTTTTTTTATTAGCCCGACCTCGTGTTCAATATAGTTCGTGAAACACGTTCATTGCGTTTTGTGTTTTTTTTTTTTATAACATCCGGTAGATTTGTAACCTATTTTTTCCATAAAAATCTCATTAATTTTGGGTTTATTTCGTGTGCTTTGTTTATTTTTCTATCTTAATCTAATGATATTTGAAGTTGTTTGGTCACACCTAATAATTTTAATTTTTATTGTTATTGTTCTCATATCTATTCTATCAACAAATATAGGAAGACTTAAAAGCCTTGCAAATTGTTGCTTTAATAGACCATTTAATATGTCAATTGGATTTTTATCAAAACGTAAGTGATCATCTTGCTGCTATTAAACATTAATCATTAAAATTGGTAAAAACCTCGAAAGAAAGACATTAAAATTGTTGTCATTTAAATAAAGTCGAAAAAATTTATAGCATTACTCAAACATGTTTTTGGATGCTGTGTAATATGTATAAAAAAAAAATTCATGAATAAAGATTTCAAGAATCTGAAATTACTGCTTAGATAATAATTTCTATTCAAAACTTGCTTTAAAGGAATCTGCGGCTTTGCTGCATAATTTCGCCCATTATTTTTACTGATTTAAATGAATCTTGAAGCCAATTCTTAACAATATTCAACGTTAAATTTCACATTACGAATTTAAGGTCTCTTCAAAATTATGCATGAAGTGACAATCCAGCTAGCACATTAGATCCTACAAAAGATTGCGGCAAGTCTATTAGAAGATTATTATGGAACTTCGGTCTCTCTAAAAAAAAAATAAAACTAGTTTTGACTTCTATAAAAGCAAAAAGGCGAATTTTTTGTGGTTTTGTTAAAGCTTTTAAGTTAACATTAAACTTCGGAAAACAACTTCTATAAGAATGTTACGAGTTTATATTATTTCTTATTTGTAATTCTATCAAGCGACAGATTCAAACTTATACAAGACTATTCCAAATTGATTGAAGAAAGCTTCATCGATCTTTGGAAATTTAAAAAAAAAACATCATCACATTTATAATAAAACATATAAATATCAAATTATATGTTGCAGATTTTTGCATGTTGCATATTTTTTATATTTTTATAATTTGTAAATTGTTAATCAACAATGGAAAGATATGGCACACAAGTTCAGTATGCTACCCAATTGACCCATCAGAACTTAATCTACGAATCTTTGAATGACTTTATGCTTATGAAAGCTATTGCTGGTATAACACCTGTAAGCTGTACAATCGGAAAGCTCTTTTCGTAGTTGTTTGAACCGTGCGATGATGATCACTGTTTTAAAGGGTTCAGCTAGAGCTTAAATAGAACATTACAGCTTCTACTTGAATGGTAGGTTACATCTTTTATTACGTACATACTAAACCTCTGCACGGGTAGTCTTAAACTGTCTTTCAAGACATTCGTTTGGAAACGAGTGATTGTTATGTTAAGTTCGTTTCGAACAAATCAAACATAACAGTGCCGCTAACATTCGTCGGGCAGACAAATCTAAATCAAACGAATACCGAATCTAATGAATTAATGATTTGAAAAGATGAATGCATCATAAATGCATGACTCGAATGTTATGTGCACAACAACATAACATTCGGTGCATAAATTGATTAAGAACTGGAGTTGTACATGTGCTGGCAGTATTAGAGCTTCGCTGATTTCGAATCTGATGTTAGAAATTACAAACTTTTATTTGACACTAGGGTAGATCCAAAAAATTATTTTTACTCTTTTTGTATAGAATTTAAAAAAAAAAAAATACATAAGTTCGATAAAAGCACTTTCCTTTATTTTGAAAAAATACAAAAACATCAATTAAATCACACATTTAATAGAAAATTTATTTTCCATGAGGGAAAAGTGAATTCATGTCAATGTTTTTCCCATATTTAGCACCAATTGAAATGAAATGTGGCGTCCGTGGCGTAGTTGGTTAAAGTGCGTGGCCGCTATGTCAACGAACCTGGAGACCCAGGTTCGAACCCCAGCAGCGACAGAAAATTATTTGAATTAAAATAATTTTTCTGTACGGCCGCCACCTCTCTGCAGACAATGGCAAACCTCAGAGAGTAATCAAAATGCCATGTAAAGCTTCTTGAGAATAAGAACATTCCGTTCATCGCCGTTCGGAGTCGGCGTTAAGCCTGTAGGTCCATTTCTCGGTCAATTGTGTACAAACTTAATAACACACACAACACAATTGATCCTAAGAAGCTAGGTCAAAGTCCTTTCAAGGGCTGAAATGGCCAGTTATTTATTTATTTTTTTTATTTGAAATGAAATATTCCGCCATGTTTTTGAGCCCAGAGTTTTCAACAATTTTGAATGGTCTACACCAAACTGTGGAAATTTACTTTGAAAAAAAAAAATTTGTTCACGAAGTTCATAGAGCACTTCGTCCATTTTACGGTCAATATAACCGGCCTAATGAGCAAGCAGTTCGTGCAGTTATTGATCGTTTTCACACTAATTTCGATTCTCTTTTCGATTCGAAACCATGAACAAGACAAAGAAATGTGCGTAACGAAGAGAATATTGCTGCTGTAGCGCGACGTGTTGAAGAAGACACTGAAATGTCGATTCGTCGTCGTTCTCAACTTGTTGGCCTTTGTCCTTCGACTGCGTGGAAAATTTTACGTAAGGATCTTGGTTTACGTGCCTATAAAATACAGCTCGTGCAAGAATTAAAGCCAAATGACCATCGTTTACGTCGCATTTTTGTTAATTGGGCTAATTTGAAACTGGCCGAAGATGAGCAGTTTTACCAAAGAATTGTGTTTAGTGATGAAGCTCATTTCTGGTTAAATGGATTCGTCAGTAAGCAAAATTGCCGTATATGGAGCGAAGACAATCCTCAAGCCATTAACGAATCACCATTACGTCCATTAAAATTGACTGTTTGGTGCGGTTTACACACTGGTGGCATCATAGGTCCTTATTCCTTGCGGAATGTGGAAGGAGCTATGGGGACAACTTTATTTCCAGAAGTGGTCTTGTCGTTGGTGCGACTTAAAGCCTCTCGATTTCTTTTTATAGGGCTTTGGTAAATGATTGGTTTATGCCGACAAGCCAGCAACTCTTGAAGCATTGAAAGCCAATATTTAAGCCACCATTAACGCCATACGGCCAGAATTATTGGAAAAAGTAGTGAAAAATTGGACTATGTAACTCGTAGCCGCGACGAACATATGCCGGAAACCATATTTAAAAATAAATGCCATGAAATTATCTACCAGATTATGATAATAAAAAAATGTATTCCAACAATATTTCTGTCTTGTATTATATTTGTAGTGCTCTCAAGCTATTAAAAAAACACCCTTTACTTAGTACTCTCATAACTTTGGTACACGATGTTTTGCTCGATTTGAAAAAAGATTTTTTCAAAATTATTTTTGTTATATATTAATCATTCAATAGCTACAAATTGAACAACTTATTCGAAATGGCCACCATTTGCTTTCCAGCACGAGCGAAATCGATCCCACCCGTCATCGATGGCAGCACGCACGACATGCATAGAAAATTTCTCCTCAGCTCGGACAGGAGCGCACTTTAAAGATTCGATATTTGGGGGTCGAGTAGAGCAAGCCATACCCTCTAATACGGACCACAATTTATAATCCAATGGGTTCAGGTCTGGACTACCCGCTGGCCACTGATCCGTGGAAATGAAGTCATTGTTTTTAAGCCACTCTTGAGTCAATTGAGTTTTATGGGCCTTGATGAAAGGTCCACGACTTGTTTTGTAATAATGTCGTGTTAAGAGGCTTTACAACTAATTTAAAAACATCGTTGCGAAAACATTCATACACTTTCGCGGAAGTTTTGACACCTTTTTCACAAAAATTGAGCATGGTGGCCCCATCATAGGCAATTCATCTCCCACGACAAGATTTTCTGCTTTCGCAGCGGTTTTCGCTTGATTCGAGACTTCACCGCCTTGAGGGCTCGTGGTGTTCTTACAATACGCGGACGACTGGATTTTGGACGGTCAATTATTCCATCAGTATCCTCAAACAACTTCACAGTACGATATACAAAATTACGAGTGATCACAAAGTCCGAAAGATATCGCCCCTTTCCATGCTTCCATGCCACATTTTTTTAGAACAACTATAACAACACGATTTTCGAGCGAGCCGCATTCCATAATTATAAATAACTGCCACCGACATCGTTTTTCGCGAAAAAGAAGCATGAATGCTAAATGTCAAAAAGGTATCAGAACGAAGCTAGTGTGTTCCGTAGTTCACTCGCATACCCGAGTGGAAATCAGTTAAGGAAAACCTTATTTTGATCCGACTTTGATCCGGATATGATACGGATAGCCCTTTTAAGGAATCCTTATTAATATCTGATCAGGTGCGTATCATGTTTTCCTGAATTCATCACTACGTAAGGAATCCTGAAGAACGGATGATCAGGCTAATACCAGGAAACCTTTTGTTTTTTTATAAGATATACCTTATTTTATTCTTATC
The DNA here is from genome assembly GCA_943735915.1 of Pherbina coryleti. NCBI lineage: Eukaryota > Metazoa > Arthropoda > Insecta > Diptera > Sciomyzidae > Pherbina > Pherbina coryleti. Next base: position 17,677,145 of record OX030949.1, read on the forward strand.
AGGTTTGCATCATGATTACGTTTTCTGATCCTTACTAACGGCACTATAATGGAAAACTCATTAGGTTGACATCATAACAACCTTTTCTGATCCTTACTAACGGCATTTTTATGAAATACTGATCAGGTTGTGATCAGGTTACCTTTTTTGTATTCACTTAAGGTTATACTAGTTCTTTCCTGATCAGGGTGGTATTAAGTAGCCTTTTCCATTCCTTGCTAAGTTTTTTTTTTTTAATACTGATTTGAACATGATGTTATGTTTTTTTTTATTTTTAATTAAGCTCTGTAATGTTTTTTATACATTTATTTATAAAAGCATACAAATATAGTACATTTGTTTAGTTTTTAAGTATGAAGTAAAGGTATTATTTATAAATATAATAATATATATTATATAAGAAATATTTTCATTATTATTACGACTTACAATCTATGATTGAAGCATTACTTTTAGAAACTGTCCACATTGAAAGTAAACTTGGATCACATGGATTTGTAACAATTGATTCGATTCGCAGTGAACTTCCTGTGATTCTAATTTCACTTGTATTTGCATATAATGCAGAGATTTCACTTATAGTACATTTTTTATTAACCACATCGTCAGCTAAATGAATTAGAGTATGAACATTCAGAACATTAAATTTTTCGCCATAATTATCTGCACACGATTCCACAAATTGTCATATATAGAGATTTGCTTGGGAGTTATAAGTCAATGCCATGTCTTTGCTGCTTAAAATACGAATCTGAATCAGGGTTCCTGATCAGGATACCTTGTTCATGGTTAGTGCTCAAAACTGATAAGGCTTCCTGATAAGGTTACCTGATCAGGTCTATTATGCCAAACTGATTAGACTACCTTTTCAGGTAACCTGATCAGGTTTAATATAGCAACCTGATAATGCTACGTAGTAAGGTTACCTGATCAGGATGGTTATCAAAAAGCGCGTCACGTTTAAAATCAGCAGCTGATCTGGTGACCTGATCCAATCCTTATTAAAATAAGGATTTCCTGATCATTTTCTGACTCTATCCTTAGGCAAATTTCTACTCGGGTATGAGAGTACTTAGTACTTATTTTATCTTCTATACTAATAAACAATAATAAACAATTTACTAATATTCTTGAAAACCAAGTTAACGACATATTTGAGCTAAAACGTCAAGCAGCTTTTTATCTTATCAAACGAATACACGTGTTAGTAAAGCAAAAAAGAACTTCTTTCCAAAAAAAAAAAAAAAAAAAAAAAAAAAAAAACCCATTCCTTGTTAAAGCAAACAGAATTAGACAGCAATTTCCGTTTTAAGAACGTAAACAACATTATAAGTCGCATATTAAATAAATATTAAAATTAATGTTTAAATAAACAATCACAAAACTCATAACTAACAAAACACTTATTAGAACAGCGTAATCTAAGCTTAGATAATCTGGTTTTCAACTTCAAAGTTGAAGTGGTGAGATAAAAGCTTTCAGACAGCCTTAAACTTGACACTCATTTTGGCAATACTCGTTAACTGGACATTCAGGAAAAATTGAATAATGTTGTTTCAAGCTAGAAAAACAAAAATAATAAATAAAAAGACAACACAAAGAAAATAAATGTCAACAGCATGTTCAACGACCCAGCATTAAAGTTAACAGCGTTGCTGTCAGTTTGAAATAAAAAAACAACAACTATAACAACAACAACAACGACAACAACAACAACAACGACAACAACAACAACAACGACAACGACAACGACAACAACAACAACAACAACAACAACAACATAAGTATGTACAAGTAAATGAGTTAATATTATGCGGAGACAGCAAGTCACCGGCTTAAAGAGATAAAAGCTCTTTCTTCAGCTGATTCTTTGTGTGATTGTGATGGCTTAACATCGCATGATAAAATATAATAAAACAAAACCAAAAAGCAGAATCTTTTAAATTCAACACAAAAAAAAAGAATAGACACAATTCAGCTAAATACAATAAAAGCCATTAATATAACCTGTTGGCTTAAAACGCGCTTTGCTGTCTTCTAATATTGACTGCTTACGAAAGAATTGAACGCAGAACTTTTGCGGTTGTCACCAAAAAAAAAAAAAAAAAATGTAAAGAATCAAATGGGGAAACATGTTTCTATGTGAATATGTACCCGATTCTATATCACATAAAGCAATCTATATGTTCAATTAACAAGCGGCCGCTACATGTTCGAAGCTGCAATTGTCCGGAAGGCTTGTTAGAGTGCTTTTACATTGAGGCAAATATCAGGTTTAAATGAAGTCATTTGCACTTTAAAGCAACTTTATATTTGCACATATTGTATGCACATAATTTTTGTAAAAAAAAAAACACAATTTATTTATTAAATTTAAAATCTTACTGACAAAAAAAAAACTCAATCTATAGCTTCTTCAATAGTTTTATTAATACTTCTTGAAACCAACTAAGCAAGTTCGTCGCTTAAGTCTTTTGTTTTTTCCCCCCATTGAATCAAGTTTTTTATTTTCTATTTTTTTCACGCAGACACATGCATACAATTTTATTGTTTGTTCTTAGCGAACAATGTATTAAAAAAAAAAAATATACTACCGCACCCACTTTTTGTCGCTACAGTGGAACAATAAAAATTTGTGACAAGCAATTTGCCGACAAAACGAGAACTTTTCTCTGAGTTTAATCATGATTTTATGAATGAAATACGAATTCAGGCAAATAGCACCGCTGCTTGTTGTTGCTTTAATGCTTTCGGAATAGATTAAAAAAAAAAGTTATTTTTTATTGGTTATTATAATGGCGCTAATTGCTGTGCAAATATTTTCTACATTAATTTCGAATGAATTTTAGCGGTGATCGGCACTTGTGTGGGACTCTTAATGAAATTCGTTGTAAAACTGCAACGTTAAATATTTTAAAAAGTTACTTATTTAGGTGTACCTGTACTACAAAACTTAAAATAAAATTTCATGGAGATGTTAATTGCTTTTATGTTCCCATAAAATGCTTTTTTTTTTTTGCATAACAAAAATTGGTCAAAATTTTGGGGTTTTTATAAATTTCAGTCTTTTAACTGAGTCAAACAAAACTCACTTTGCCTTTACCTGCCAAAATGACTTGTATTGCCTCAGTTATCACATATTTCAACTGTTATTAAAGTCAATGCCAAAGTTTTATAAATTTTATTTAAAGGCCACTTATTTGTCGTTTGGGACTAGTTAGAGTGTCCGGAAGCAGTAAGTATTTAGGTGCTAACATTTTCACGGTCATAGTTTTTTGCAATTTTTACGCCTTTTTCTTCCATTTCAAGTGTTAAACAATTAAACGCAGTAAGTCTGCATACATACAAAACTAACCCATAATAACATTGTCGAGTTAAGTGGCAAACATTATTTCACGGTCAGTTGCACTAGTTGAAGTCTGATTAGGAAAAAAAGGCTAAAAAGGTTGCCTTGAACCTAATATATTGCTTAAAATTTTTCGGAAATCGCCCATTTCACATTGAAGTGAAATTGAAGCAACATCGGTTGCACTGACCATCTCCGATTTGGCTCAATTTTTTTTCTTGGATTGGTTTATTGATTAGAAAACCAAATCCGGAGTTATAAATTTTAAGAAATTTTTTCGCGGAACCACAGCCATGCAAATGCCGTACGAATGCCATTATGAAGATAAAACTTATACTTAAATATGAAGATAAAACTTACTTAGCTGATCCTTACCAACTTAAACCAGGTTTGACAAGATCTTAGAATTTTAAACTTTTATCCTATGCCTACAAGAGATAGTTGGATGTTATGTTTCGAATACTTCATCTTTCTAACGGAATTTTGGATCCCTTTATCTTTGTTGACCGCCGCCAATGAATTTTTTTTCGCTAGAACGTTGTCTTCTTTCCGCTAGGTATGACTTAGGAAAGTTACTCTATTTTTATACTCTTGACTATGTCAATGTCAAAGGTTGATACCAATCCTCCTTCACACAGATATCTATCCATTGTTCAGTAGCTTCGAAACCCTGTTTATAGTGAGAGCTGTCGAGCTCCTCAAAATAGCCATCATTGTTGACTCTTTTCAAACAACAACTGCCATTAATACGTCAGGTCGTTTACTTCTGGGACTACCCTCGTATTGAGAGCATATCGTGCTCCATTGAAATTTTCACTCATTCCTTGCAGATATTTTCTGCAAAATTTTCTCTTTCTCTATCAATGTGCTCTTATTTTGTTTCATAACAGATTTTCGAACTGTCAAAAAATCTATTCCAAATTCTATAATTGGTATTCAGCGCGACAAAATCTGTTATGAAATCTGTTAAAAACCATAACAGAATAACAGAAAGATTTTTGAGTCTTTTATCATAACAAATAGTGACATTTTATTTCTGAAATTGATATCTATCTGAGAATTTCAATAAGAAATTCCGAAAAAAGGCGAAAAATGTAAGTTAAGTACATAATTTTTAAGTATAAATATATTACATATATAAAGTGTTCAATTTACTGTTTTTAGAAGGAACTATCGAGCAAATATGCTAGAGTCGCGCCTTAAAAGCAAACAACTCGAGTTTCCTGACGTGCTCTTCGTGAATCTATTTTGATTGGGTAAGGTGAATGCTTGACTACTCATGAACAAATTGGAACCATTTTTAATAGCCACAAACATACCTTTTAAAATTCAGATCTGTATTTGATGTGTTAATACATATTAAATTTTTTAAATCACTATATCTACTAACAGCGCTGCATTTTTATGGATATGGATCCTACCAAGCCTCAATAGCAAGCAACAGCATTCTTGGACTGTCTCATCCCAGCACATCGAGGTCAATTGAACACGTAACCAATTTAATCAACATGCACTTGGTCAATGTTTCTGCAAAAAAACATTTTATTGGCTGCTTAAGACTTTGAATATACTTTGGTTCAGCCGTAGGGGTATTTTTGGCTCAGTCGAAGATCATTTCTTATTACTTTTAAATATTTAACAGTTCTATAAAAACATTTTATTCTTAAACTTGCATTTATAGTTTTCATAACATAGCATAACATAGTATAAAAATATAGTATATACATAGTATAAACATAGTATAAAAATGTATAAACTTTTAGTATAAAATACAAAATACAAATGCTTTAGCCAACACCCATTGCGTGTTGCAACTTAATCTAAAATATAAGGTGTATTTAAAATTATAACTAAAGTTTTATTTCTTTTTTTATCTACAATTATCTGGATTGCACAGTCATTGCTTCGGGTTCCTTCTCGACTCTCTAGACTTTGCAAAATCAATTATCTGCAAACCTTAAAAAATTTGGTATAATTGAAGATGAACGAAAATTCAAAATTTAAAATTTTTTGTGGAATATATGTATTTAACCCCTCTTAAGCTCAAATCTGGAAAAATTTTTCGCCGCTCCCATGCGGTTGAGAAGTTAAAGGGCTTGAAAGTTGAGAAAATGGACTTCAAAAACTTGTGTTTTCTTTTTAAATTTTCGTACAAATCCTTTCATATTGGGTATAAAAAAAAAAGGTTATGCTGTTATCTATCCAACAAGGTATCAATCATAAAAATCCATCCATTACTTTTAAAGATATAGCATTTTACATATTGTGCACACTTGGTGGTTCACCCTTTTACGAAATAACCTTAACGTAAGTATAAACATCAAATTAATTAAATGTATTTACAAGTGTTCATAATATGTACAATGCTATATCTTCAAAAGTAATGCATGTATTTTAATGATTGATAGCTTGTTGAATAGGTAACAGCATAACCTTTCTTTTGATGCCCATAACGCTAGGTTTTGTACGAAAATTTAAAAAGAAAACACAAGTTTTTGAAATCCATTTTCTCAACATTCAAGCTCTGTAATTTCTAAACCACTTAAGAGCAGCGAAACATTTTTTCACCATTAACTTTTTTAGCTCCAAATACACATTTCCAAGTGAAGTGAAAAAACTCCATTTTAACTCATCTTCAATTGTTCCAAAAATTTGTTTGCTTGTTTGAGATCACAACAGCTGCCATCCGAAATGACACGTAAGATGTACTGACCAGCAAGAGTGCCGTGCCACCAATCGTGCATATGATTGCAAGCAGCCTTAGCGGCAGACATGGCAGAAGACATCTTACGTGCGGAAATCACGGCAGCGCCACGCTTTTGCACCGTCTCATCAAATACTCCTTGCAGTAAGTCGGCATCCCAGACTGATTTTGTGCACACTGTCTCATTGCTAGAATAAAGGAATTTAGTCGAAAAATTATTTTTTTTACAGCAATATGTGTACCTTAACATCCTTGCGTGCATGTAGATCCACCGCCTGTCCCTGCATCTTATGCATTTTCACGTTCGCCGAGAGCAAATCCTTGCGTTCCATACCCTTCTTATATGGCATTGAACCAACCATGAAGGCAGCGGCAGCATCCTTGAAGCCCACAGCTGGATCAGTTGTTGGACTGAAATATACTGTAGAAAATTGTTTAATTTATAACTAGCTTTGCCTAAGACATCCCTTAACTTACCTTTTCGCTCTGCATTTTGTTTGCTTGAATAAATTTATTTACAATAATCAGCTGTTTCATAACAGAAGTTAACGGAATTGTAATAGATTTTTATTTTCGAAGATTGATAACAGGTTGCCATAAAAGTTCGATATACTGAATACCAATTTTAACAGATCTTTTATGATCGGCATCTGTTACGATTGATAACAGAAAATGCGTAACAGAATAACAGATTTCGCCGAATAGGCCCAAATAGCATAGGTGTCCAAAGGAATTTTTCATGGTGGATAGGGGAGGGTATGCATTACCCGAAATCTTCATAATTTCGAAAACAAAGCCTTTGAACTGAATATTCTTAATTTAAATCGTCTTAAACTCCAATAAAATTAAATTATATGTGTAATACATGTAGTTTAGGAAAGTATGTAGCATATAAACATACTTAAAATGTTAAATACCTTGCTGAAATGGTCTAAATAAGACTTCCTAAATCTTCTAGTTCATCATCATCGTCACCCCACTCGCTTATCGAGGTTTTGACTTTATCTTCTGATGTAGTTGTGGTTATGGGTAGAGAACCCACAGTTGCTTCGGGTTTATTTGGAGTTTCAACCGCAGGTGTGGGTGGTTTATTATCTTTTTTCGCATCATGCGGTTGATCGTCATCATTATACCGTGTCTTCGATGCAATTTTTATAGCTCCAATGTTTTCTTCATCTGGTTTCAAATCTTCAATTTTGTTGCATCTGCTTTGCACGTTTCTTCATCATCTTTAGTTATCGGCTCTTCTTCGAGGTTTTTTATATTTTTAATATCAGAATCTGTGGACGCGTCCACCACTTTACTTGCTTTTGGCCTTTCTTTAGTGGCGGCATTAGACTCGTTAGGCATATCAATGCTTATGTTTTCTGGTTCTTCTATTAACTCACTTTTTTCTCATGCACATGTTTTCTGGTTCTTCTATTAACTCACTTTTTTTCATTTTTATCCATAGAACTAATACTATTGCCTTTCTTAATTTTGCTGCTAACATCTACTGAATCGAGCGTATCATTTAGTTCATCTGTACCATTTGCATTTATAGATTCCACATCTTGGTGCAGGCTTTCAAAAAAATATCAATATTATCTTCATAATTCATCTTCGCTGTCCATATCTGGCATTTCCATATTTTCTGTTGATTTATCTTCTGCAGTTTGTTCTTTGCATTCTTTTTCCTCAACATTGATGGTTCTTCTTTCAACAACTTCTCCTACTTTTTAATTTGCATCCTTAGTAATTTTTTCAACATGTTTTACACTGTCATCCTCGATGTTTTTATCTTCATCAATTTCATCATCTGACCAATCTCCTGTGAGTTCTTTGAGTTTCTTACTTATATCTTCATTTTTTCTTTACGGTTCTTAGCGCTGTCCCCAACTTTACTTTCAATCACCTTCTTTTGCTTTGTGTTTGTCTTTATAACTGTTTCATCTTTCATTTCATGAGCGGTTATAAGATTCTCTGCCCGTTCTAAATTATCAATGGAACACTTACTTTCTTCTAGATCTGACCAATACTTCTTGGCTTCCGCTCCAGTTTTGTTAATAAACTCGATGTAAATATTATTATCATCGAATTCGTCAGCAGAAGCTTCTGCATTATCTGCGGCTTCACCTTCAGCACGAGCATGTTCTTCATTGTGATCCGGTGCTATATCCCTTGAAGTGTCTTCGTTTGTGTCTACAGCTTCAACTGCATCGGCAGTAGGAGTATCTGAGAATATCGTATCATTGAGAACCATCACATTAAGCTGTGACATTATTTCTTTACGTTGTTCATCAGTTAGCACCATTTCATTTCCAGCAGCTGTAACAAATTTTGGTTCTCCAGTAGTTTCATTTGCAGGTGCTGTTGTGATGGCTGTTTTGCTTGTTGTACTTATAAATTCTTTAGAGATTTCCAGAATTTAATTCTTGAGAGTGAATAACTATTATACGCAACAAGCTAATATTTTGTCTCTAAAAATTACATTTTGTACCTAAAATTACACTTACGTTCAAACAAATATTTACTGCACACAAATATGAAATTTTTGGATGCAAATATTATTCCCAAATATACTTCAAACAAATTGTCATACTTTCCAAACATTAATTATTTGAGATTTGGATATTAAACATATAGGGTGTTTTTTAGAGGTGTAAAGCTTTGAATTGAAATAGGGTTACATAATTTCAGACTGAATATTGGTTTTATTAGAGAGATATTTTTATGACATTAGTGTCTGAAATTTAAATTTTCGACGTAAAAATTTCGGCGAATTGACTTATTGGGAATCCCCTTTACTACGCTCTATAACAGCCATTGTTTCTTCGGTGAGAACTGTGCGACGTCTTTGCGGATGAGTTTTAACACTAAGAGATTTAATGGTGCGAAATGATCCATGGGTAATCCAATTAGTCGCTTGAATGAAAGATTATGTCGGAAAGTGGACTTAGCGCACGATGACATTCCCGAACTGAACCAAGCGTTGCTCTGGCGTTAGTCTATTCATTATAAAACGGCAAGCCAAATAGATCACCAATGATTATAGAGGTGCCAGATTTAAAAAAAAAATTACCCCATACAATGTCTTAATATAAGCTTTTATCTTAAAAAAAAGAAATAGTTCGAAAACATGTCTGATTGAATGCTTACAACGACTATCTCCTCCCTTACAAAGTGCCGATACAAAAATGGTGAAATCTCTCAAAATGACAAAGACCGATTTAAGTTCTCGATATTGAATGTGCATTTCTTAAATATTGTTTGATATTTATTAAAATCGAAAAAAAAAAACAACACAGATCTCCCATACAGACTGATGCCATAAGAAAAACCTTATAGAAAGCCTAAATTTTTCTTTTAAATTAATTATACATTATAAAATGGTTAAGATTAAGTAGAGATCTCAATTCTTCTATTTAAAGTACTGTTTTATATTTCGACACGGTTACCCATTTTGTGCAAATTCAAGTCAAACAAGCCTGACACAACTTGAATTAAATTACGGTGTTTTTTTATAAAAAACAATAGAACACAAAACACGCGCTCCATTTTTTTATAACTCAAAACATTCCCCTCTCAATGTCCTCTTACCGCTGGTGGAACGCATCCAGCAAAAAATAAAACCGCCTCGGGTAGCCGGTTTTATTTTCCCCAAATCAATTTAATTGCGCGCAAAGTAAATAAAAGAACTTGGCTTTGTCATCAACCGATATATTAAAGGAAAAAAAGAACAATAAAATAAATTCACCCCTCAAGACACACCCGCTTTTGACAAGCACGATGATGCTTATCAAACAACTTCTACATCGGAAGCGACTTTAAAGCTCTGCGCAGACGTGCATACACTAAAATGTGTTAATATTATGCTTCTGCGCACAAGCGAATTAATTAAAGCGGTTTTTAATTGGAACGAAGTAGTGCTTCTTTCGCGTGGACACGTTTTCTCGCCAACTTGATTAACAGCTGCCATTATTTGGAATTTTGGTGCTGAAGAGAGACTGGAGACTGGTGCTTGCTTTTGTAAAACTGTATTATACATAATAGAAAAATTACCCATATTTTCCCAAAAAATACAAAACCTGCTTACATTTGGAATTTTTAATTCTAATTCTTATTAAACAAATGTTTCTTTGTTTTAATTATCGCTGAAAAAATAATCCCTGCTGTGGACTTAATTAACCATTAATAAATGGATATTGGTATGCTTTGTTATTGGCGAATGAATGAAGACAGCTTCAAATCCTGTCTCAAAGAGAATTATATTCAATGCTACTATTTTGCTAAAAAGCTAAGTCAAATTAATTAACTACTAATTAATAGATGGATTTATTATTTAAAGTTATCTTTTTGAATGGACCCATAAAACTAATGCTGTATTGTCATGACAATCTTAAGGTTTAAAGCATCTAAAGGCTTAAAGCCAAACTGGATTAAATTTGTTTTGTTCTATTTCTTTTTTTTTCTTTAGTTTAAATTGCAAAAATGTGCCTGTCTGCTTTTGTATGAAATTGCTATACAATTTTGTTTGCCTCGACTTTGGCACGTTTCGTATGATCAAGTGTTAAAGTGACATGAAGACAGGTTGAAATGTTATCTTGAAGAGATTTATATTTTATATATTTATTAAACTCAAGTCGATATAGTTACGAGTTTCTAGTAATTCATGAATGGTTTTGTGATAAAATATGTCTTTTTGCATAGACTGATTAAACTAGTGTCATATTGTCATGACAATATTAAGCTGAATAGAACTGGTTCGAATTTTTACTTGACCAATCTTAGTTTTCATTTATTTTTTTGCTCAAAATGTCAAAAAATTCGTCTAGTTTTCACGTATTTGCTAGGGAAATTAATTTTTTTGTCACCGAGAAATAAAAGGAATATTCAGAATGAACGTGTATTAAAGTGAAATGAAATCAGTTTCAAACACTATCTGGAAAAGATATATAAACTCTGGTTTTTCGATAAGAACTCAATAAGTTACTATTTTATTAATGGATTTACAATTTAAAATTTTCATTTTGCGTAGACGGATTAAGTAAGTGGTATATTGTCATGACAATATTACGCTGTATAGCATTGGTTTCTATTTTAACTTAATTATTTTGGTTTTTCATTCATTTTTTGTTGGTTTTAAATAACATAAAGGTGCCTGCTTTTATATGAAATCGTTATTAAATTTTATTTGCCTAGTCATTGACAAATTTATGCAATTTTTGCAAATGAAGTGACATGAAATCTGGTTCGAATCTTGTCTAGAAGAGATTTTTATATTGACCTTGAATTGACCTTGTTATCTATTAATTTAGTAATGGGTTTATAATATAAAATTATCTTCTTGCATGAATGATATAAAAAATAAATAAATAACTGGCCATTTCAGCCCTTGAAAGGACTTTGACCTAACTTCTTATGATCAATTGTGTTGTGCGTGTTATTAAGTTTGTACACAATTGACCGAGAAATGGACCTACAGGCTTAACGCCGACTCCGAACGGCGATGAACGGAATGTTCTTATTCTTAAGAAGCTTTACATGGCATTTTGATTACTCTCTGAGGTTTGCCATTGTCTGCAGAGAGGTGACGGCCGTACAGAAAAATTATTTTAATCCAAATAATTTTCTGTCGCTGCTGGGGTTCGAACCTGGGTCTCCAGGTTCGTTGACATAGCGGCCACGCACTTTAACCAACTACGCCACGGACGCCACTGATTGATATAAACTGAAGTAAAATTGTCATGACAATTTGTATATAAGGGACGCACAACCATCGATCGGTCTTGGCCTCGTCCAAAAATTTGAGCCAGCCATTTTTCCTACACATTTTTCCTATACATTTTTCCTAGTAATGTCTTATAGTAATTTCTCCTAGTCATTTCTCTGATGCTTGCTGACGACAGTTGGAAAAACTAATTGTCGATATCATCAGCGTATGTCAGCAGCATAATGCTTTTGTAAAATGTCATGCCACTACGTCTCAGATCAGCAGCTCGGATGATCTTCTCCATCATAGAGTTGAAAAAGTCGCACGAAAAAAAATCACTGGGTACCGAAGGAAGGGGAGACGTCGTTCCCGATTTTAGATGTGCTGCTAGTGTTACTCAGTGTCATTCTGCAAAGACGGATGAACTTTGCCAGACTACCCAATTCAGTCATAGTGGAGTATAGGTGATTTCTTATTGGACTGTCGAAGGCGGTTTTGTAATCAAAAAGAAAAGAAAATACTGTGTGTGTCAATTTGATTTTCTAGGGTCTTCTTCAAGATTTGTAATAACGATAATGTCTGTTCGATAATAGATTTACTAGGTCTAAAGCCACATTGATAAGGTGTATTTAACTCGATTATGATGGACTTCAGTTTTTCAGAAAAAATGCAAAAGAGAGCCTAGTTGACGCAAATTGTTGAATTGCCTTACTTGAGGATTCGATAGATCATACATAGTTTTTTTTGCATTAATTTCTTGGTTTACAATGTCCAACATATGCCTAGTTTTTACGAGAAATAATATTTTGTTTTTTTATTGGATATAACATTGTCATGACAATGTTTAATTGTGTTTAATTGTGGATTTGGTAGATCATACTTATTTTGTTGTTTCATTAATTGCTTGGTTTAAAATGTCCAACATATGCCTAATTTTGACGAAAAATAATATTTTTTTTTTAATTGGGCATAACATTGTCATGCCAATGTTTAATTGTGTTTAATTGTGGATTCTGTAGATCATATTTATTTTGTTGTTGGATTAATTTCTTGGTTTAAAATGTCCAACATGTCTAATTTTTACGAAAAATAATATTTTTTTTTTTAATTGGGTATAACATTGTCATTTCAATCTTAGGCTATTTAGCTCTGGTACATGTCCTTACTCTTGATTAACTTTATGTAAACTTGCTTTAAATTTTTAAATTTTTATGTATATTTGCTTTAATTTGAAAAATTTATTTATAATGTGTTAAACTAGTGTTATGTTGTCATGACAATCTATAACACTAAGCTATTTAGCTCTGATTTATTTCCTTACTCTTGTTGAACTTTATATAAAATTGCTTTAAATTTTTAAGATGTATTTAGAATGTGTTAAACTAGTGTTATATTGTCATGACAATCTTAAGCTATATAGCACCGATTCGTGTCCTAACTCTACTAAATTTTTTTTTTATTCATATCTTGCCTACAATTTTTAAGAATTGGTCTGGAAATAGCTTTAAGCACGCTTTATTGCATCCACTTCATTTAATTTCCAACATAATATGCCATAAATTATGCAATCATTCATTTATTAATACACTCAAAACCAATTTAGTTTTTATTAAATCAAGCAAACTGCATCTATTGAATGCAACAATTAAAAAAAAAAAAAAAAAAAATACCCCATAAAATCCATAAATAGTTGATATAATTAAATTTCATACTAATTTATGCTATCATTTGTGCAGCCCTTTTGAAATAATTGGCTGCGCCTAAAACCACACAACAAATATTATGCATTATGCAATGATGAGTCATGGTCGCACAAAGTATACCCTACGGCTGCACAGCCTTAATTACATCAAGCTACGCAGGCACTTAACTGAATGAGTGCACACCCTACAAATATTACACATAACATTTATTTTCGAACTTTCCATGAGTTGGCAACCCTACGCTGCCGTTTAAACTAATTACATAAAATCCTAAAAAGTTGACACAATGAATCATTTTTATTGAATGAATGAATTGAAATTTTTTTGCTGATAACCACCATGACAATGAGTTCAATGAGATTGGCCACAAACCGCAAATCAATTGATGAACAACTGATTAGTGCGTGCGAGTTCAAAATAAATATTATATATTTTCAGTTGTTCTGTAATAAATTTGCATAAAATAAAAATATGTCGTTATCAGTTGGATTACATTGAATACAAATAGAATTAATAACAAAAGCGTGTAGTTTTTGTTCGAGTTCGGCTTTGAAATTTAAAGCATATCAATTTCAAATAATTTTATTTTACGAGTACTTATTTTATAAATAAAAAAACAAAAAAAAACATGTTCAGATTAGACAGTGCGTAATGAAAAAGATTAATCTCATGTTCCATAACCAATTGACTTATTAAGCTGTTTAACCTCGAGCGTAACTGATGTATTCTATTGATAAGTGCGTTTTTATTTTAATTTGAATTTTAATCGTTAATTTATTTTTTACATAAAATATATTAATTCAATAAATTCCAGTTAAAAATTGGCAGTTAACCTTATCTATAGCAATATACCTAACCTTAACATCACAAGGGTATCTTGGAATTGAGTGGAAGGATAAAAGTTATTGCTTAATTATATTTTTGCTAATGCTACTGTTGTAATCATTGCAATCTACATGACTATCGCAGGATCATAATTTTAGATCACATCGCACAGTGCTTTATGCAGTGCTTTATGCAATAACACAAATTCGGTATCATTCGGCGGATCATATCATCATATCATCAAAGTTAATTTTTCTAGAATTTCACAGGTGGTGTCGGATTAGTTTTTAAGGCTTATGGGAAAAGCTCTTCCAAAATACATTTTTCGATGTATCGTGGATAGGGAAGATCGGGGATGGTTGTGACATTTTAATAATAAAGTGTTATATGTTTTTTATTTGTTTGGTTGTTTTACCCGAGTATAGATTTGCTTGATTGAGTAACTATTAAGTATTTAAATTTAAAATATTTTTTATGTACCAAATGATTAGATTAGACATAAATGAATGAATTCTGAAAAAGAAGGCCTGTCACTTTCATCCACGCACCAGGAGATGGTTGTTACACTACATGTGGCAAGATGTTACAAAGAAAAACAAACGTAATAAAAAAACTTTTTATTAGGAACAACCATCGCATGTAGACTCCTTTCTTTATTTAAGAAAATATTGTTTTGTTTACAAAGAAATCTTTTGCCTTATTAAAATAAAACTGAGAATAAAACAAATTTAAAAAAAAAATTAAAATCTTTACCATTTAGTTTTACAACTTTGAAAAAATATGGAGACTATTTCCTACCTATAAGAAGATAATAAACTTCTTTATTGAACAAAACCTTAGAAGATGTCTCAAAAGTAAAAATGAAAATAAATTATTATATAAATAATATATATAATATAAATATATATATTTATTATATATATATATAATAAATTATAAATTATGAAAATAAAAATAATAAATTATTCCAGAATTTAAAAAAATCAACAGATCAACAGTCACAACATCTCCCGAGCAAATGTCACTTTTAGCCCCAACGCCAGAATTGATATTTTGAGGTTAAGTAGTAAAAATGCAAATGAATTTAATTGTAGAAACGTAGTTTCATCATAAAAAGGAAGCATTAGGATGCAAAAATGACACTGGACACCTCTCTGATTATTTCGAAAATTTTACAAACCTGCGGTTTTATTGGCGACACGCAAATGCTCCTTTCACAAAAACTCTAGCGTCACTGGCTCTCGCACCATGTGAGCCAATAGTGGCGGGGTTATTTATCTCTTTCTTCCGTCACTGTAGCGTTCTCTGTTTCGCCGCTGTTGCCACTGTAAATACTTACCCCTGTCACAATCAGCTCCGGTCTCCACAACAGGTTTTGATGTAACAGCTTATCTTTATCCTTTTCCTTATCCTTGTCCCTATTCTTTACTTTGTACCTAAACTTATCCTCATTATTATACTTATTTCTACTGAGGGTTGCTAAGTATATTTCTGGCTGAATACTCGTATCGAAAAAAAAGAAATATTAATGTCCGAAATCGATTTTATTGTTTTTTAAAATATTCTCGATGAAGATCAATACACTTTTGCATGCGTTTGAACCAATTGTGGAAGAGCTTTTTCCACTTACTTGATATAACTCCAAAATAAACGTTTTGAATGGAATAATCGCTTCTTCGGGTATCGAAAATCATCGATCATGTAATTTTTTTTTTCCGGGAGTAAAAAAAGTCATTGGTTGCCGGGTTGTGCGGTGGATGACCCATCAATTAAATTTTTCTTTTCCATCAAAAGGTTTTTGATATAGCAGATGTATGAGAGCTCGCATTATCATGATGCAGAATAATTCGCCTCTTCTTCAACTTTTTCAGAATTTCTCAGATGACTTGTGGCAAATAAATAGTCGAGTACCATTCAGAATTGACCTTACTACATTAAGCCAACTACACTGTTGTCACATGTACGATAATGCCGAATAAACAGGCAAGCAATTGCTTCGAAGGTCTTCTTCCGCGAACAACTTTTGTTGGATTCAACTCGTTTTAGAAGACCCCATACAGTCGCTTGCTGTTTTGTTTCGAGCTCATATGCATAACTCCATGGTTCGTCACCTATGTAGATGTTATACACAATCCTTGATGTATCTTGATCGTATTTTTTCAACATTTCCTTGCACCAATCGACACGAGCTCTTTTTATCGTTTGTCAGATTATGTCTAATCCATGGCGAACAAACCGATTTAATTGCCAAATGATTATGTATATAACATCTTATTGATGCTTGTCATACTAATACCTAAAGATGCTTCAATCTCACGGTATGTCACATGTCGATCTTGCTTAATCAGTTCACACACAGCATCAATTTTTTTCTGTCACATCAACCGATTTTGAATGACCTTAACGTTATTCGTCCTGGAGCGAATATAGGCCACGACAGAATTTGTATTAACTAACAGTTTCCTACAGTGTTATAGGATGGAACTTTATCGTCGTATAAAGAATTAAGTTCATCGATTTATTCTTTTCTTTATAATTCACGTCAAAAGTTATGAAAAATAATCGCACGAAAAAGTTCACGAGTTTTTTGCCCGAGATGAATTTATCAAGTTATTTTTAACAACACAAACCGCCCTCAAATGGCAAAATGTTCTGTAGAAGGGTGTGTTCAACAATGTTAAGTTTTCAATAGGGGTATTCACGATCCGGAGCTCTTTGTAGAACTCTTGTGCAAAAGAGCAAAAGTGCAACAAAAAAGGAGCTCTACAATAACAAAATACACGTGCTGTCAAAATTGTTCTTTTTTGCTCAAGCGCACTGGCGATACCCTGTAATTCTTTTGTAATGCTCTTGAGCTCTTGTGCGAATTTTTGACAGAAAACAAATAGTGACGGTATATTGTGTACACTCCTATGTACTAACTTCATTAATATCATAATTTCACATCACTAACTTTCAAAGCTGACTGAACTTAACTTCAATTTTTAGGTCTGGGTATGGGGTGTGTTCACAGTTTGTTGCGCTTTGTTGCTCTTTTGCACAAGAGCTCTACAAAGAGCTCCGGATCGTGAATACCCCTAATGAGACGTTGGATGGTAATAGTTGAAAAAGCATTTTTCCAAAGTGCAATGGCGTTGCATGGAAAACTGCAATTGTTGCATGGAATTATTACTCGTTGAGTAGATGTGCTACAGAAAATTTTTATTTTAGGACATACAAAATTGTTCTTCGACTTTATAACACAAATGAAATAATAAAATTTGGGGCTATGATCCGTGGCTGTGACAACAGCTTAGTGCAGTAGAAATTCAACAACAATGAAGAGCGTTGCATGGAATAATATCATCGTGACTATTACCGTCGCGATAAATTTTATGGTAGGACAGTAAAGCTGAGGTTTTCGGTCACATAAAAAAAACAAAAAAAAAAGGAGCAACTTTCATTTGGTTCCCTAAGCATTCTAAATGAACCAAATGCAAAAGCAAATGCTAAAACAAAAAATTAAAGTGATAAGAATTTGGACCAACTAATGACAAGATTTAAGATAAAGATCGGGAAAATAAGTGGAACAAGGATATGGTAAGGAATTTCCACATGGATTAAGAGTTAACACAAGAAGTAAGAAAAGTTTAAGGACATATTGGCGGTAAAAAAGATTTATGCGCTATACATAAGACATAATTTGACATACAATCAAAAAAAGCGCTCGTATCGATTGGTGCAAAGAAATGTTGAAAAAATACGATCAATGTGCATCAAAGGCTGTGTATAGCACCTACAAAGGTCCTAGATTTATACATATGA
Organism: Pherbina coryleti; assembly: GCA_943735915.1. NCBI lineage: Eukaryota > Metazoa > Arthropoda > Insecta > Diptera > Sciomyzidae > Pherbina > Pherbina coryleti. The sequence goes on from OX030949.1 coordinate 17,695,219, forward strand.
GTTTGAAAAAAAAACCAGCAAGCGATTGAAAAATTGTTCGCGGAAGAAACACATCGAAGCAAATATTTGCCTGTTTCTTCGGCATTACTGGTCATGTGACAACTGTGACGATAGAGCAACGTAGGACGATCAATTGTAAATGACACACGGCCATTTGGTTCCCACAAGTCATCGGAGGATTTCGAAAAAAGTTGAAGAATTGACAAATTATTTTGCATCATGACAATGCGAGCTACGGCACATGACCACATGACCAGTCACGGCACATGACCAGTCAAAAAATAGAATTTTTACGTTATTCGTCGCACAGCCTTAATTTGACATTAATAACTTTTCTTATTCGCGAATATAAAAAATTACGTGGTTAACTATTTTATGCACCGGAAGAATCAAAATTTACATTCAAAACGTTTCTGAGATAACTCCAAATCTCAATTGCAGTGGAAAAAGTACTTCCAAAATATGTTAAAACGCAAGCAAAAGTGTATTGATCTTCATGGAGAATATTTTGAAAAATAATAAAACCAACTTCGATCGTAAATAATTGTTTCTTTATTATTAAGGCCAGAAATATAAATAGCAACAATCGTACTGATCAGTACTAATCAAGTTATTCACTTCGAATAATATACATAAAGTAGATAATACGTATGAATACAAATAAATATATACGTAAATGTACGAATTTAAATGAACCTATTTCTGACAAAAGAAAAACTTTTGTAAATTTAGCTATCGATTAATTTACATTTTTAATTTTTAAGTTATTTTAAAATTTAACAACTACATTCGTGCTTCCACATTTGAAACAATAAATTATAAAAAACAAAACCATTTCTCAAGAGTAATGAACGCTATGATATTATCTGCTTAACAATTCAACAGAAAACTGATTGAATTAAAATTTTAAAACATTTCAATGCGTAGAATGTAATGATCATGAAACTTGGAATTTAAACGATTTTTGAAAATATTTGGTCTTAAAACACTCCAAGCGACATTCAAACGAAAGACGCATTTTGAAATAAAGTTGCGTGCGTTTAAGTCAAGCTATGAATACAAGATTTAGAATTGAATGAAATTAAAATATTTCATTGTTGTTCTTTAATTTGAAACTTGTTAGCCAAAAAGTTAAAAAAGTCGGCCAAACACGCAATAAAAGCAGATAATCTGAATTTATTATGCTTTTGCATATCGAAAAATGGCAACAATACCAAATATTGCAAAAACAACAACAATGAATATAACTGACTAAATACATGAATGAAGAATGAATGAATGAATAGTAAACCTACTGAACAAAAAGTATATTTTTTTTAAATATTTTAATTTTCGAGTAGAACAGTATGTTTCCGGCACACGCAATTGAATCACGTATAAATAATATTTTGGCACAATGTAAAAAACTCGATATTCTGAAAACAAAAATTCATTACGATAAAATATCTAGCCGAAAAAGTACGCAAAACACTCACTTTCCGCCAATACATTTTGACTGTGGTTCAGTGTGATTACATCTAAAAGGAAAAAATATGAGAAAATTCAAATACAGCGAAGGCTCTGTTTGTTTGTTTTAATTTTGATTTAATATTGATATTTTAGAATTATTTTACAAAATAGATGAAGAAAAAACCACTAAAAAAAACGTGAATTTTTTGCCAACAAATTCAGGAAACTAGTCAAACAATTGAACAATGCTTTTTTTAGTGGTACTAAAAATAGCTATTTGCAATAAATAAACAAAACAATATTAATTTTTCAATCAATAAAACATTGAGTTTCAATGTGGCGACATGTGTGGCCACATTGTAGCAAACTGGTTTTATAATCCACTGGTAAATATTGTATGTATGTAAAAAAAAAGTTAAAAAGTTGAAATAAAAATTTTAATTTATAAATTAACAGCTATTCTTTATGAATATTTAGAAGTTCTTATAACAATAACTAACAGTTAAATAGATTTTGATCACAAAAGAGAAAGGATTTTATTGAAATAATGTTAATTTTGATGGTAGTTTTGATTTTATAGATATACAGATAAGATATCAGAATCCGAATGTGACTTATAGGAACTATTAAGCATAAGAATTATAAACAAGAAAGACATGGTAACTATAGAGACGGCTTTGTCCGTTCACAACATTAAGAAACGTTCGAAGAAGATTAGGAGAATGCAAGTTTACTGCAATGAGTAGTAGTTAAAATCAGGGTTCGCATTTGCTCATTCAAGAACTGCTCATTTCTGCTATTTTTCTTTGATTTTAGAACATGAGTAAAGAATAAAGTTCTCATTTTCATTTTCGTGAAGAACTGAGCAGATTTTTTTTGTTCATGAAGTGAAGAAGAGCAAAACAGTTGGTGAAGAAGAATATTTTTTCTTCATTTGAAGAACCTGTTGTTACTCACCTCTTCACAAGAATGATAGAAACCAGATTACGAGTTCCGCAAATGAAAGAGAGAGAGAGAGCATGACGTCACAAGTGATATTGTCAGACTTTAGAATAATTTTACTGCCACACCCAAGCCTAAAAATTTGTTTTTCTTATTTTTATAATATGTATATGGATCTCCTTAACACCCATTGGTACAATAAAATTTTAAAGAGAGAGCATGACGTCACAAGTGATATTGTCAGACTTTAGAATAATTTTACTCCCACACCCAAGCCTAAAATTTGTTTTTCTTATTTTTATAATATGTATATTGATCTCCTTAACACCCATTGGTACAGTAAAATTTTGTCAGTCTCGAATACTTTAGGAGATAAAAATCTTGAAAGTTTAAAAAATTCATATTTTTTATGAAGAGTAGATATTTTTACATTACTTTTTCGAAAGAATTTATTTTCAATTTCGTCCATTTGCCTAAGAGATCGCACATTTGTATACGTTTTTGTCAAGCAAAGGTACTAAGTGACGTCATGCACTCAGTCGAGAAAGAGAGCATTATATAACGGGACTGCGGAACGCGTAATCTTGTTTCTATCATTCTTGACCTCTTCATCATTGCTTCACTCTGTGTTACCAGGAAAAAATATTTCGAATCGTAACTTTTGCTTTCAGCCCGTCGGATTTACGTCCCGTTTGTCGGAAGGAAGACAAATAAAATGCAATATAAATGTATGATCCACATTTAAGGTTTATTTATTTAAATAAATTACTTTTTTTCTATCTATTTCTCATAATCTATTTCTTTAACCAATGTTATACTACAAATATACAAAATAAGAGAATTTGCTCCGCAGAATTTGAGCTATAAAGACCACTACTACTATGCCTTAACAGAATAGTAGAAATTATTATTAAACTCGTGCATTTATTTTGCAACAATAATTAACTAGTTTTTTACCTTTTTTAATCAGAAATTTATCCATATCCAAATATAAGATATATTTTTATCCACGACGCAGTTTATCACAAACATAACAGTAAATAATTCAAACGTAAAGAAAAGTTTTGAAAGCAAGGCAGCGAAAGTAATTGTCATTCCTTATGTTGACATTCGTGATAAGAAGTGCTGCCAACGATTTTTAAGTAAAAATAATGCTTCAAAGTTGCCACCATTTTTTTATTTAAAATTTTTTTCATTTCATATGCATACATAAAGACATATATGTGAAATCTGACGTCGGGTCTATTTTTCCTGAAACCGTAACATTTTGAGGAATTTCGGCCAAATATCGGATCATCAAGGCTAAAAATCGTAATCGTAATAAAACCTTAATCGTAAAAATCGTAACAAATCCGATATATCGGACCATCTGGCAACACTGGCTTCACTTGTCGCTCATTGAGTCCTCATTTATTCATGAAGCATGAAATTTTATGATGAAGAGGTAGAATTATAAGGTAGGGCCGACTCGGAGACGAATGGAGTAGAAACCAGAAAAAAGGGGGCTAGTTGTCAAAATCAGCTGTTAATCTCGAGTTTCTTTATATTCATGTTTCGCAGTTGATTTTAGGTTAAATTTTGTACAAGCTTTTTTTCAAATTTAACACTTCCGCGGCATTTTATAGATTTATTTACAATATTTCCACTCAAATTAACACAAACTTAACAACTTAACACGCACTATTTACAACTTCAAAACATAATATTTTTATTTCATTTGAGGTTTCTACGAACTTCGCCATTTTGACAATTAGCCAACCTTTTTATTATCCACTCTTCGTCGACGCGTGAGGGCACTGAGCGACTCGGCCCTACCTTATAATTCTACCATGCTTCAAATCATGATATAATTACAAGGTAGGCTCATTTTAAAATGGCTTCTCAATTGTAAAATTTTGCAACAGCAAAGCTGTAGGAGTTTCAAACGTCAAACGGCAAAAGCAACAACAACAATTAGAAAAACTCAAAATTACCAGCTGATTTTGACAACTAGCGCACCCTTCTCTCCAATATGAGCCTACCTTATAATTGTATCAAATGAAGAAAAAATATTCTTCTTCACCAACTAGTTTGCTCTTCTTCACTTCATGAACAAAAAAAAAAAATCTGCTCAGCTCTTCACAGAAATGAAAATGAGTAGATTTATTATTTGAACAAATATGTCCCTCATATTCATAAGGCTTCATGAGTGAGCAAATACGAACCTTGGTTAAAACACAAATATTTTGATTATTAAATTTTGAAATAACCAAATTTCAACAAACAGTATTTACACCACAGTATTATCTTGAAAATAGTATTCACCAATTTAACTAGTTCTTGAATCAGAATCTCCACATGACGTGGCTCACGAGATAGAACATCAAATCAGATAAGACGTTCGATGTGTTGTGATCATCGCTCACCCATGTATGTTTGTGCATAGATTGATCTTAAGGGGGACGATTAGTGTGACGCCCTTAAATAAAGGTGGTTTTTGGGAATTAAAAAAAATATTGTATTAAATGTTTCAAAATATTTTAAACTAGCTGACCCGGCAAACATTGTTTTGCCCAAACTTAATATTCGATGTTTCTACTTTTTCAATAGATGACGGTGTAGTTTTGAAAGACAAACACAATTACCAAGTTTTAGTCTATTATGACCAAACCCGATTGAAATATAGCATTTTCATATATTTGTGGGTGGTAAAACATATTTTTTGTACAGTTTCCGACAGCAAGCAAACAAAATAAATTAGTATAATAATATAAAAATTTATTTTTAATACCAAATTTTCTATACCAATAATACCAGCCAATTCGATATATAGAATTTTCATTAATTTGTGGGCGGTGAAAGGGGGTGTGGCAACCTATTTTTAGTACAGTTTCCAAAGTAATTACCAAATTTTAGTATAATACCCCCAACATCTTCCAATATATAGAATTTTTATTAATTTGTGGGCGGTAAAAGGGAGGTGTGGCAACCCAGTTTTAGTAAAGTTTCCGACAGTGAGCATACAAACTAAATTACCAAATTGTAGTCTAATACGACCAAAATCGTCAGAAATATAGCATTTTTATTGATTTGTGGGCGGTTAAAGAGGGTGTGGCAATTTTTTTTCTACATAGTGTCCTTCCTTGGGGCAATACGAATCCATCAATCTCAAAATTGTAAAAATTGAACGACCCCTTCTTGAGTTATGAGCGTACACACGGACGTCAGTCATTTTTATATATAAGAGATAATCAGCTCAAATAATAACAAACTACCTATAATAAATTAAAAATAAATTTAAAAAAATGCATTCTATGGTTTTCTTTCAAAATGCTTATTTTAATAGAAAATGCGAACAACGTCGCATACGGGCAGCTAGTGTTTGGCAATATTTGTTTTTGCTTGCCTCTGTCTTTTTTTCACGTCACCACGCATAGCGTACGACAAAAAAAAACAAAAACAAAATACATTGCCATTCTCTGTTGCTATCCATAGCACACACACGCTCGGGCATATGTAGGCAAAACAAAAACAAATCACATTGCTATTCTCAGCAAAGCAATACTCACTGTAGGATGGGAGAGTAAAATATTGGAACACTCGCATCGTGTCGATGTGCCGCACACTGCTTTATTTTTCACTGCAACAACAACAATTTTTATACGCTATGAGTCGTTCATGTCCGTTTGTGCTTGCAGGTGAATTTTACTTAGGATTTTGAAAGCCATGAATCTCCTTTCCTAATAAACTTTTTAATAATTTTTTTTGGCCTAAAACCTTCACCAGGTCGAGAGCTTTTTATTATAAAAAATTTCATGAAAAACGGCCGGGCCTTTCTCAAGATTGTTCCGAACATAAAAAAGGCACTTCAAAATATAATATTAGTATAGATATATTCGAATATAACAACACGATGCAAAAATTAGCTTTTGTTCTGTCCTATTAAACAAATATACCTTTTCGGAAAGAGGGGAAAAATAAAAAAAAACGTGTATCGTCGTTTTTCATGCACACGTCAGTAGATTTTTTTTATTTAGTTTAAAAAATAATAATTAATTTATAATATTAATTTTGAATATTAATAAATAAATAAATAAATAATAAATTAAAAACAAAATTTTTTTTCTGTACGGCCGTCACCTCTCTGCAGACAATGGCAAACCTCAGAGAGTAAATAATGCCATGTAAAGCTTCTTGAAAACATGCACATAAGTCGTTCGGAGTCGGCATAAAACTAGTAGGTCCAGTTCTTGGTCATATGTGTACAAAATATTTAAAAACACACACAACACAATTTGATCATAAGAAGTTCGGTCAAAGTCCTTTCAAGGGCTGAAATGGCCAGTTTATAGGTGGGGCGTTCTTTAAAAAATCGGTCATCTCCCCACGCCTCCTTGTTCACTAGTATTAAAACTTAATTTTATTTATGGACTACAATAATTCTAAATCACAGTTTTTAATTTCATATGAATGATTAAAATACAGTTTTATCAACGTTGTTTAGTTTTAACTTTAGTTTTTTGGTGTATTTTAAAAAAATTGTATCTTTATGAAAAGTGAAAATAACAGAACCAAACTAAGAAGCATGTAAGATAAAAGTTATGACTATATTTCTTTAATATTATAAGCAAATATAAGTTATGAGTTATGACTATATTTTCTGGTGGCGTCCGTGGCGTAGTTGGTTAAAGTGCGTGGCCTCAATGTGAACGAACCTGGAGACCCGGGTTCGAACCCCAGCAGCGACAGAAAATTATTTGTATTAAAATAGTTTTTCTGTACGGCCGCCACCTCTCTGCAGACAATAGCAAACCTCAGAGAGTATCAAAATGCCATGTAAAGCTTCTTGAGAACAAGAACATTCCGCTCATCGCCGTTCGGAGTCGGCGTTAAGCCTGTAGGTTCTGTTCTCGGTCAATTGTGTACAAACTTAATAACACGCACAACACAATTGATCATAAGAAACTAGGTTAAAGTTCTTTCAAGGGCTGAAATGGCCAGTTATTTACTTTTTTTTTTATATTTCCTTAAAGAATCAGATTTTTATGAGGTCCTCCACATATTCGTTTTAGAGCTTGAAGTAGGACCTTTTTTTAAAATTTGCAATTTTCAAAGCTTTTTTCTTTAAGAATATTATGGTCCAGAAACTTAAAACTATAAATTCCTAATTTAGAGTGCACGTACTACATGGCTTAAAAAAATCAGCGGTCCCGAACTAATAGTGTCGGCACAGGAGCTAATGCAATATCTTAAAAATCAACAAATTTTATCAAATTTTCATTGGTTTACCATTCAATGGTTAATTGCAAAGATGAGATACTTTCATATTTATATAAGACTCACATCTTCTAAGATGCAAATAAAATTACGATGGTATTCATATATGACGTAAAAAAAGAGTTTTAGCCTACTTAAGGAGACTATGAAAATCACTCAATTTCGGATTTCGAATGAGTGCCGACCCGAAGTTAGGTTACTAAAAAAATATATCACTACAGTTTTTTGAGTTAGATACCCATTAGATCATACTTGAATTTTTTATTAAAATCGTAAATTATGCACCTCACCCATTGGACGTTTTCATTTGAAGTGACCCAAAGTGTAAATTTTTCTAAAAAGTTAACCCTGATCAGCAAAAGTGGGTCCAAAAATATTTAATGTTCAAACTTAAACAATTTCTTATTCAAAAGTAAGGCACTTTAGGGACAAATTTTATAAAATAAAAAGTGCTTGAAATTTATAGAAATATAAGTACAAAATCAAATCAAGTAAAACTGCATACTAGAATTTTCAAATCCAACCCATTCTCTAGAAATATTAATAGTTCCGCTAGAAAGTAAAACTTAGAAATAGCCATTTCGTTAATTTCTTTTAATGATTTTTTTATGAAATTTTTTTTTGCATCATTTGATATGTTTCAAGAGTATTTAAAAAAAGTAAGTATCAACACAATAAAACAAAACACTTAAGGTGCCTCCTGTTGTCTTTAATACCTCTTGTGCATTGCAAGCGATTCGCAAGAAGTGTGCAGACTAAAGGTAAAATGTATTGACCCCTCTGTGTGGCGTTACAATATCTCACCATAGGATGATTCATGCAATTAAAACGTTAATGGATGCAGCACTCAACCTTACTATCAATTGTAAGCAAAGAATGTACTACATATCATTTAATAGCTGATAAGAAGTTAATGATTGGTGTCTTGTACATTATTGTTACGTTCCTACAGTTAAATAACTTTTCTTTTTGTTTCAGCTCTGAATCATTCGACTATCATTCAAATATTTACAAGGAATATGCATTTCTTAAGTTGTCACATAATTTCATTTCATTAAAATTGTTGCAAAGAAATACCAAAAAGATGTGTGACACATTCTTTTTATGCCTCACTTTTTATACGATGATTATTTTGTTTCTTTTCTTATCCACTTTTCGAAAGTGTATAAACGAATTACACGGAAAAAACTCATAAAATTTATTAATCATGCTTTGTTTATGTGAGGCGTTGAAGAAATTATGTATTACGCGGGTTTTTTTTTTATTGGTAAATTGATTTTGTTCATTATATATAATTAGTAATCCTCAGGTAGTTAGTTCCAGAGGTCCCGGGTTCGCATCCCGGTCAGGTCCAGCTTTAACCTTTCTATATTTATTTCCTCATTTTCTTAATGTAAGTGGGCTATGTAAAAAAATAATACACGCCAGTAAAGCCTAGTTCTTAGCCGTCGTGACAAAATAAAACAAGAAAAAAAAATGCATAAGACCGCGAAGAGAGCCACTCTAAAATCGAAAATGCGTTGCATGAATTTATTATTCGATGACAGATACTAAGGATTTATTCCAAACGACAAAAATAAAAAATTTAATTTTGACGACACCAGTTCGTGGCTTATGCAAAAAAAAATAAAATATTGTTGCATGGAATTATTACCTGTTGAGGAAAAGCGCAACAAAAATGTTATTTTACGATAGCAGTAAATGGTTCTTTGACCTAATAATGAAAATGCATACAAATTTTTTGCACCAACGACACCAACGAGGCAACCGCTTAATGTAGTAAAAATGCAACAACATTGAAAAAATGTTGCATGCAATTATAAATCCGTGACTATCGACGCCAGGGTAAATTTATGGAACGACACTTTATCTGAAGTTTTCAATTACATGATTAAAGTAAAAAAATGAATAAGAAAATAAACTCTTTAATAAATAAAAAATAATAAAAAAAAATAATTTTTTTTTTTTTTTCTTTTTGATTGCATGTGGGATAAATTTATCGAATGCAGTTATTTCTCAAAAAACATACATTTTGTACGAGAAAATAATTGAATAGATTTTATAATAAACAACGCTATCAATTGTGTGACGAGATCATTGCCAATTCTATTTATAGATTCATTTAGTATAACATAATTCAGTTTACTGTAATAATTTTTAATTTTTTTGTATAGTACTTGGCATTAACAATTCATATTATAAAAAATTTAATTTTCTTTTAAAAGTTTTAATTTTATAGGTCAAAATTATAGTTTTGTAATAAAAGATTTTTACCATACTTTTGAAGTTATCTAAGATATTACAATTTTTTACATGTGCAGGTAGTTTGTTAAAAATTCTTATACTATAACTGCGTATAGATTTTGTGCTTCTTTCTGTTCTAAAAAAAGTTGTTCGTAAATTTCTATTGTTTCGAAATCTATACATGTAGTTTTCTGTGGGATTTAAGTCAAGATTGTTCTTAATAATATTATTTTTTATATTGTAAATAGTTATTAATGTTTGCATTATGCTGTATTTCTTTATTTCCATTCTATTCACATAAAGGTTTCTTGTAGGGGTCATTATTGGAAGCAATAATATATTTTTAATAATTTTATTTTGAAGTCTTTGTAACTCATCAATTTTTGCTCAGAGCATTGGTTCCAGATTGTATTTAAATAGGGAACAAATATTAAATTTATCCAAAAACTTTTTTAATTTATCCAAAAAGCGAGTAATTTTTGCACCAATAACGCATTTACTTAAATCGACTACGTAAATATTAAAAATTTATTTAAATACTTTTTTAATATAATAAAATATTAAAATATTTAAATTAAAATTAATAAAAAATATATTAAAATTATGCACGAATATATTTAAATATCTTTCAAATATTTACTATTTGAAAATAAAACTATCGCAATTAAAGAAAATTTTAATAAAAACATTGAATTTAAAAATCCAAATATTTAAATTAAAGAGGAGGAAGAAAAGAGGAAGAAAAAGTAAGATAGAAAATACAAAATATGCAGGCAAATGACAACCGGTGCAAGATATTCGTAAGGAAATATCGAGTTGTCACTCCATCCTACATAGTTCAATTTTCGCACCCATCATGATCACTCATCGCACTCACAAATCATATTGCCCAAATATGTAGGCTATATTACCCTTGCAACAATAACTAAATGGATCTATAAGACTTCAACTGCAAGAAATAAACTGCAGGAACAGAGTGCGATGCTGTTGCTGCTTGCTTGAATGGAAGATGTGTGTACGTATGTATGTGTGGTATAAATAAAATTCAAATACGGGAAAAAACGAGTTGTAAGGAAAATATTTGATTTATCCACGTAAATATTTAAATAAAATTTATACTCAGGCGTGGATAATGTTAATACGCGTTATTTCCCTTAGTGTACTTGCGACATAAAATAACATTCATACAGGAGCCATAGCTGTTTTTGTGGAATATATTTTCTATTTTTGTATATTGCAAAATTTAAAGAAATTAATTTATAATTCAATTTTAATATGTGTTCGCTCCAATTTAAATTTGAGTCGAACAATATTTCTAATAGTTTCAACGATTCCACTCTAGTAATAAGAACGTCATTAAAAGCAATTCCAGGGAGTTCATTTATTTTTAGTAAATTGTTATCAAACCATAGTTTGATTTTTTCTAAATCTGATCTGATGCTTGATATTAAGTCCTCAGTCGATTCTGTTGCATACATGAATATTCCATCATCAGCATAAAACTGTGGTATTCCTTTTAACTTAACTTTAAAAATATTATTAATGTATATTAAAAATAGTGTTGCCGCTAATTTTGAACCTTGCGGTACTCCTGATTTGATTTTTTGTTTTGAACTTTCAGCCTCTTTGATTTGAACAAATTGCTCCCTGTTTTCAAGAAAACTTTCAAATAATTTAAGATCGGTTCCACTTATCCCCAATTCAGCAAGTTTTTTTATGATTATTTTTATGTTAACTGAGTCAAATGCTTTTGCCAAGTCAATCGCCAAAAAGGCAACATATTTTTTTTTATCTAAATTTTCGTAGGCAAATTCTGTACATGATGACACTGAACCAAATATTGTTCTTAAAATCAAAGAATCTCGTTCATAAAGCGAAATTCATTGATTTTTAAGAACTATTCATTGCCCCAAAGAACGAATTCTTTGGTTCAATGAATCGTTGTTCTTAATTTTAAGGAACAGTTCATTGTTCGTGTTCATTAAAATTTTGTTCCAGTTCTTGTGTTGTAATATCTAAAAAACCATTAGAGAATTTTATCTCAATAAGAAACTGATTTTTTAAAATATATCTTGATATTGTTTTAAAATTTCTAAGGACAGACTAACTTATTGTAACAGTTGTATGTGTCATTAATTAATCATTTTTCTTCATAACATATCAAAGAAATAACGTAAGAACAAAGATTCATTGAACCAAGGAACTCGTACTTTGGACCAATTTTAATGTATAATACATTGGGACAAAGAACTTTTTCTTTGTTATTAAGTACGTTTTTGGTTCTGTGTATACATGGTGATAGTGTGTTTGAGTTTTCTACAAAGCCAAATTGATTTCTATCAATGATTTGATTATTTTTTAAAAAAACTTTTAATCGATTTAATCTAATACTTTCAAATATTTTAACGATTGTGTTTAATTTCGTTATTGGGCGGTAATTTGAGCAGATTTCTTTGCTTCCTGACTTGTAAATAGGTACTACAGAACCAATTTTTAGTTCTTGTGGGTATTGACCATTGCGAAAACATTCATTTATAAAATGGGTTAAAGGGCGGCCTAGAAAGTCTTTATATCTTTTGATGAGCAGATATTCGATCTGGACCATTCGCCAATTTTAAGTTCAATTCTTTAATCGCTATCTCAACTTCAATAACATCACAATTATTTAAACAAAAAGGTTGTATAATTCTATCTGCTAACTCTTCGTTATAGTCAAAGTTTTCAGGGGTTTCGACTACATTTATGAAGTATTCATTAAAACAATTTGCAAATTCAATTGGGCTTGATACTACGCTATTTTCATACTAAATTTGGGAGATTTCATTTTTTACAGGTCTTCTTCCATATATAAGTTATTTTAGAATTGACCACGTTCTATTACTCGAGTGTATATTTTGTGTGATTTGATTGCCATAATATTGTTTTTTAAAAGAGTTAATTTTTTGTCTGACTTCAACTTTTAGTGATTTAAATTTTTCGTTAAAAAATGTATTGGTTTTGTGGTTAGATTTTAATTTGTAAAATTAAAATTTATAAATTAAAATTTAAATGAGAACAAGTAAATAGACAAAACACAAAAATGAAAAAAAAAAAGATACAGTATACCGTGTATACAGTAAAGAAGTGAAACTTCTTCTTTGTATACACTCTTTCTATTTTAGAATAAGAACCATTTTAGTGTAAAGGCTCGATTATGCAATCGTAAAGCTACGCAACGTAACGTGGCGTAGATTTCTATTTGGAATAGAACCCATCGCTGCGCTAGGTTACGTTACGATTTCACTAACCACTTACACTTATTTTTCATAAGATATAACTGCTTTACGATTGCATAATCGAACCTTAAAGGCAAAGAGAGAACTTTTTAAGCAAAAGAAATACAATAAAAAGTTTTTATAAAAAAAATATTCTGTTTATTTAATATTCATTGGTATGGACCTATGGCCGAAAAGCAATTAATTTGATAACCAATTTGCGTAGTATTTACATATAGATGTGAACAGAATACAACTTGATATATTTTTAATTCAACATATTATTAATATTACTCATATCAAATTATACTTTCTATTATTAATAATATTTCGATATAAAATTATATAACTACAATATGTTTAAAATAGTTATCTATTAAAAGAACTTATTCCAACTTTTCTTGCGCACAGTGTCAAGTTAGCATCATGGGCGACAGCATATGCTTCATGAATTTGGGTTTTTATATAATTTTATATCGCAATATTATGAATAAAAATATAATATGTGTAATATGAGCAAAATTCATAGAGGTTATATTAATATATTGAATTAGAGATATACCAACGTTGGTATTCTAAAAAAATATTGGCATGGCAGCCCTAGTATGAGAGTCTACTTTGCGAAAATCATAATGCGCTCAGGGCAACTCTCTTATTCACTTTTGCTTCGCTGAATCTTTCTCTATTCTACTTGAGTCATGGCATACCCCCTGTCTACCACACATAGAACGCAATCAGCACACAATCTGCGGCTTTTGCCACCCAGCGGTAATCGAAGCGCTTCAAAAACACTAAACAAGCGCTTCTGCCATAGCGCTTCACACATCTGAAGCGGTTTTTAAGTAAACCAAATTCATATTAAAATTTACTAGTAAACCCGTATGACGTTAAAACGCCAAAATGCGCTCGCGATATCTTCGTTGTGAGGCTTAATAGCACATCTATTCTGTCGTTAACTAAAATTTACCGTAGCACGTCTCCTGAGCGAGTTATAATTCAACGATACTAAATTTCTGTTGGATAAGCTGCTATCTTCACGACCTGACCTTCCGTGCGTAGAATTGGGCTTATCACCCAATACAGATGTCTTAAGAAGAGGTATAGGATGTTTGAATTAGCTGTGCAAAGTATGCTCTCCTTCAAATGAGCTGGCGGCGATGCCAGTAAAGGCTCCTGGAATAGCGATTTTGCATGAACTTGCTATTTTGTGGCTAGTGTATCAATATAAAATATATTTGTACGTTTTTCGCTTCGCTCAACTGCTTTAATAATACAATAGTATGAAATTGAAAATTTGAGAAAAAATTGATCACATAGTTTTAGGCATTAAATAGAAAGCTGGCTTTCTTCGTAGAAGATTGTTTTGGTTTTCTTATTTAAATACAAAATTTTTAAGAAAAAGTAAGACCTTATTGCACATCTACAGAGCAAGACCTTTCTATTGATACCCTCTTTATAAAAATCGCATTTACGGTATGGATTTGATGGTCATCACAAAAAAAGCGCTTGCGTAATAATAATATAGAATAGATATTGGATATCCTAGGATGAAAGCGCTTCTTTACAAACAAATAGTTAAAAAGCTCTTTAAAAAAAACAAAAAAAAGCTAGAAAATTTTAAAAGATGCGGGGATTGAACCCGGACCACTGCCATTGCTATCAAATGTCTTACCGCTCTGCTATTACCACACTGTTTTGGATGCGAACAAAATGTGTATAAAAATCTGAAAAGCACATCCTCAAAGCATATCAAAACTACACATAAAAAGCGCTGTTTCTAGGAACGCTTTTTATTTTGCCGCTGGGCATCTACAGCAAAAGTAGTTTGATTAATTGGTATATAGAGCAAATTTTTGTATGAAGAGTTTAGCTCATTGGATAGAGCGCCGCCTTTGCAGTCTTGAGTTCGCAGGTTCGATCCTCAGCGGTAACGAGCGTATTTTTTAAGTCTTTTATACAATGTATATCCATCTCATTCTCTCTACTGTAAAACATATCTTTCTTCTCTATCGTGTAACGAAATGAAGTAAATTGACCTTGAAATTTCACTCCTCAATATTCTCGTTCAAATTTCGAAGCGCCGCCTAAGAAGTTTCACTTCAAAAATTTGGAGAAGGATTTGAAAAAACAGATAAGTGCAAGAATTCGGACAAAGACAAGGAAGAGGAAAATGATACTCCTTAGGAGTAGTACAAAGATTTGGACAAAGATTACAGTATGAAATTGGAAAAAGATTATGACAAGAATTCAGATAAGGATTGGCAAAAGAACTACGGTGTCCGGATCAGGACAAGGATTAGAAAAAAATATTGACACACACCTAAAGCAATATGTCATATAAGATTGGAAAAAGAACCAGGACAAGATATGGGACAAGGAGTAGAACCAGGGTTTGGACACAGTAAGAACAAGATTTAGAAGAACAATGAGGAAATAAATGAGACTAGAATTCAGGAATTTGGGCATATATGAAAACAAGAGTTTGGAGAATACATAGACCAATTATAAGTACAAATATATGAAGAAGTATTAGTTTGGTTCACAAGATAAGTTTAGGTACAAAGGAAAGGATAGGGCTGTCACATCAAAGTCTACGGATATATCTATAATACAGTCAACTTATTTTTTAAGAGGCATTTCAATTTTTTTTTTTTTAAGCTAAATTTAAATGAAAAAAAATTGAAACAGCTTTTAGCCATCGGGATTAGCTTTTTCCGATGGTTGCAATGGTAAAATTGAAAATATAATTAAACTGAGAAAAAGACTTTTTTATTAAATGACAAGATTTTTCGAGTCTGGTTCTTTACTGACTGATTTTTAAAAATTTTTTAGTTTAGATGTGGGGCTGAAAACTATTTTAGCTGTGAACTCGTTAATTAAGCTCTTTCAAATAGTGATTCAAAATGACTGCCAAATGATTATGATTTTTGTATTTTTCTTTTTTTAAATTTATGTAAAGTTATATATTTTATTTTATATTTATTACACTAAAACATTTTACAATAAAAACTAATGTTTTTTACAGTACGATAAAATCTTACAATTAAATTACTTAAAATAATAACGTCAACAAAAAACTATTACAATTTGTTAATCTTTATTATTATTTAGCTTCTAAACAAACAATTATAAATATTTTTTGATTAATGATAATTTTTTTTTTTTAACTCATCTCCTACAATGTTTATATTGCAAATATAGTTTGTTATAATCAAGTTTGCCATGAACTATTTTTATTATTCTTTTCGAACTCTACCGTCCATAATCTGAACATAAATTACTTTTCTGAATTTTATTTCAATATTTTGCTAATCAATGCTTACGCGAAAGTTACTCTCATTTGCATAAAAGCTAAAGTTGACGACAAACCAATGGCAGAAATTGATCGAAACTGGTTTCTGGTTCAGCGAACAACAAAGCAACTGTTCTCAACTGAAGCTCAAACTGTTCTCGAAATAAAGATGATGTTCTTAATTAAGTGCGCTAAGAAAGAAGATGTACGAGATGTGCGTGAAAGCTTTCTATTAAGATTATTGAGAACTTATAACTCAAATCATAACAATGATGTTTCTCTCTATTTGATAAAACTTTTAAAGTATACATGTACACATGTCCTTTGTATAAGTGAGAAATAGATGATCCTTCTTCTGTTCTATTCTAAGCTTTCAACTTTGTTGCTTCCCTAGCCACTCTACTGGCGAGTTAAAACGATCGCGTGTATAGCCGAAGTTGTTACAATAAGCTACAACAGTTAACAACGGCTTTAAACGATCGATCACGAAGCGGCAATCAACGGCTTTGACTAGAGTTGGGAGAAAAGCTGCAAGCCTAAATTAAGCAAAAGCAACAACAACAAAAACAACAGCTCGGCAAATTTGCCGAAGCAGTTGGCAATTTTTTATTTTAGTTTCATTTTTTGCGTTGATATAAAAGCACGAATCGCCGGGTTCGGTTCTCCATAAGACGCCTTCAAGTCTAGCTGGCTGGATATGATAGTGGAAGTTGAAGATTCGTCTTGCGATTTCGGCCAAAAAAATTACAGTTACCAAGTTTAACAAGAGAAAAAAGAAAATACAAAAATTGTGCAAAATTTTAGAAAAGTGCAAAATTTCTTCAAATAATCTAAAAAGTAAAATATATCTTTGTCTTCAGAAAAGAAAAAAGTTATATTGAAATTGAGAGAAAAAAAGTAGAAATTAAATAAAGAAAATAATAAAAAATATAGAGAAAATTCTCTTAATTTAAAGCAAATTCAAAGTGCATGTTAAAGGTGGAAAAAATTGTGTTTTGTGGTAGTTTCAATAGAAATTTAACACAAAATAAATAACCAAAAGAAATTAATAAAAAACAAACACAACCATAACAACAACAACAACTACAATGGAATTGCAAAAGTATTTTCTACCAACAGCATTCATCCTGTTAGCTTGCAGCGCTGTAACAAACGCCTGTCATGGACAGCTTTTGGGTAAGTTAAAAATATTCACCACAAAAAGTTAGGAAAAACGATCTTAACGCTAGGTCGGCCGACGAAATTTATACTCATTAAAGACCGAAGTAGTCATTCCGGCGACTAGGTTATAAGAGATGAAAAATTCTTCATTAGAGAGGAATTTTGTACTTAAAATTCATTAGTTTAAAATGTCACTGAGGATGAGTTAACAGAATTGGTAGAAAACATATTTTTTCGTGTGAAAAAATTGAAATAGTCACCCCAGTGACTCGTCGGCCGAACTAGGGTTGAACGTAAAATTATTTTAGGATATAATTGTATAACAAGGAATTTTGTTTTTTAATTTCACCAGAATCTGAACAGAGCATTAATAGTCAATACTTCAATGTTGGCTTCAACCAATTTTTTTTTTCATTTGAATAAGTGCTATATTTTAAACCTTTGAAGTTCCCTAGAAAAAGAACTGAAAAATTATCTATGATAAATATATTTTTTTATGGAAAAAATTCAAAGCAAAGCATATTCTATGTTTTTTACCAGTAGGCTTGCATACTAAGGACTTTTTCTTTTTTAAATTTTAACAGAATCTGAAAAGAGCATTAACACTCAATACTTCAATGTTGTCTTAAACTATTTTCTTTCATTTAGTGCTATATTTTTAACTTTTAAACATCACTTGAAAAAAAAAAAACTGAAAAATAATCTTTGATCGAAATATCTTTTGTTGAAAATATTGAAATCAAGGCATATTGCAATGTTGTTTAACAGTTGGCTAACAGGACATGTAATCATTCGTAACAGTTTTTGGTAAATTTTAAAAGATTTCTGACATCTTGAGTTTAGTTCTTTAAAAATTTATTTAGATTGATAGCTCATTAAAAAAAATAAATTCAAAATTAAAAAAATTTTTTTAATAACATCGAAAATTTCCTACTGCCATTTCTCTTCCAGCAAAAAACGTATCTGACTTTTTTTAAAAAAAAATTACAAAATTCAAAATTAATCAAAGTTTTTAAAAACAATTTATTCTTATTCATACTAATTAGTTGGGTTTTGCCACATTTCGCTATTTTGTCTAAATGGGATTCTGCTTATTTTTTCTCGCTCTCTACTTTTTTTTTTTACTTGGCAACTATCTTGCGATCGTCACACATGACTAAAATTTGAATCTTTATCTACTCTTTTATTCAGCTATTTGCCAAATAAAGTGATTTGTATGAAAATCAGGTGCCACTAGCGAGTGCATAAATTACCGCTTAGTTTTTTTAGTGTCAAGTTTATTTGTTTCTCCCACCTCTCCTTCTCCCTGTTATCCATCCAGAAAAGCAAACTCAATATTTATCTGAAACCTATATTGCATTCACTGTGTGTGGACAAGTTTATTGAATTTTTTATTTATTTTTTTTTTTTGCTCTCTGTTTACTGTTTGGTTTGTTGGTGACGCAAAACTGTTAAGATTCTCGTTTTATTTTTTCTAATTGTTAAGCTTCTTTTGATATACTTCGGTGCTAGTGAACGTGTATCGTGTTTCGCTATTTCTATAAAAAAAAATGCATCTATTTTATTTTATTGTCAAAAATTGGCCTTAAATATGCAAATATTATGCAAAAATTTGAATGTATGCTAACAATAACGCTGTGGATTGGCAAAACGCGACAGACATTTAAAAAAAAAACTCTCAAAAAAGTTTCCACTCCTCAGTTTAAATTGATTGTTATGTCAATAGAGCTCATTAGGTATATTTGTGTTGAAATAAAAAACTTAAATCTTTTGTATGGATTTTTTTTCTTAAAGAGATAAAGGTTTTAAATTGTAACATATGGCAAATAGGAAAAACTTTCTGTTACAAAATTTAAAAACTTTAAGATTACTTAAAAAAAAAAATTAAAAACATATCAAATTTGGATCAAATGAATCAGAAGTTATATCTAGCATAACTTATTTTAATTATGCTTTTAAAGAATAAGCAAAAATTTTTTTTTGTTCTTTGAACTAAAGATTTTACGTGTCACACCTTTTTCGCCAAGTCTGCCTTGATTCGAAATAGGGTGAAAGATTAGTGATTGAAAGACAGGGGGTAATCAAATGAAACATTTGTTTGATGTTCTAAGTGTGGTGAGACGTAGAAATATGTAGCCTGGAACCTCAGGCTACACCTTCACCTCAGTCACTTCTAGTTATCAAGAAGTCCACAAACTTCTCTTCCACCAACTACAACTTTCGTTTACAAGTCGTAAAAATTGATACATTTTCGATATCAGTTGATTAGAAATGAGATAAGAAATAAAGGTAAAATCGTAGAACGATTGTCTGACAAGGATTAAAACCCGGTATTCAAATGCTGAGGCCGTCCCGTATATTCAAAATTCGATTATATAAAAATTAATTTCCATGCTTGCATTCTTGTTTTCTTATTTTCTTAAGAATAACATGAATACTTCAACCAATACTGTAGGTGTACTACAGGCGACTACTTCAAGCAGTAGTCCCCGCTAATATATGTGACTATTCTAAAGTTGTTTCATAATGAGATTTTTTTTTTAAAAAATCGAACTGTTTCTAACTAAACGAAATATTTGCTATGATTTTAACTCTCAAGTATTACAAAATCGTTCCAAATCGCCAGAAATTATTCAGACACAACGTATGTTGTATTTTTCGAATCTTTGAAGATATTTTTATGTAAAATATACCAAATAACCATTCGACTTAAAGCCTATTTTGCAGGCAGAATCATTTTTTCGGTACCGTAATATAGTCCCCATGCATATAACTGCCGCCATAGCCATCCGTAGGAATTTTTCGAGGGGGAAAGGTATGCATTGGTGTGCACTTATATGAAAATAATGATATGAAAATGTAACATATACACATAGGAAATAGAAATAAATAGCATTTTTCCAGGGGAAAGGAGGCTCTTGCCCCCCTGTGGACGGTAATAAGACCCAAAAAGTTATTGGTAGTCCCTCAAAAAAAATCATTTCGTACAATTGATAAATTGGGAATTTTTTTTTTTGATCTGCAGAATTTTGAATCGAAATAAAATATTGAGATTACATCATTTCGAACTCAAAGTTGGCTTTATTAGACAGATGCAATAATTTTATGCGATTTGTTTTTAAATATGATTTTGGGGAATGTAGCCCCAACTGCTGGCTCGGATGAGGCTCATACTGGAAGTACAATTTTCGACTACTTTTAAGTATTTGAAAAAGTATCTCCATAATGGCTCGCACAATGTTTTATTGCAAGGCGTCGATATTTATTAGTTTATTTGCATAAATCCATAACTTCACATAATCACAGAGAAAATATACCAAATTGACCAATTGACCGATTGACTGGTCTATTTCGAGAAATCACTAATTATTTTCATATCAAGGTGCTGAATTTAATTTCATTTCTTTATAAAAAGGACGTAGCCCCCCGTATCCGTAAGTATTGGTGTTTGATACTTACAATGGGGTCTTTTCTTATTCGCCCATAATCTCAAAAACTCTACACTAAGAGAAAAATTTATTTAATCAGTACAGAGACATCTATGTAAAATCTATGTACTGCGTCTTGTATGAGAACGCAACGAGAGCTGCATGTACTGAGTAAAGTAAGCGTGTACTAGGTGCATATGCGTTTATTCACATTAGACAATGAATATAAAATGTTTTCAATACAGCGAAATATGTGTTGAATACATTGCAGACTTCAATAAATATAAGCAACGTGTACTCAATCAATATTTTATGTAACGTTTTACTAGAAATGTACTCAATACATAAACTATAGACTCAGATCATTTCTCGCTTACACAACGGCATGGTAAAAGTGCTATTCACTCACTACAGAGCGATGTGTATCGATTAAAGCGACATATGTATTCAATATATAAAATATGCACTCAGTACATGTCTCACTTATGGAATTAAGGTGAGACATTTATTGAATACATAAATACGGATACCAATACGGATTTGGGTGTTCTCAACTCGATACGCACAGGTAGAGAGGTCGGTCGATATGATTACCTTAAAAAATTGAGAAGAACGACATATCTTGAAAATGAAGCACGATGGGCCAAAAAGATCGGTTTTTGCGACGTTCACGTATTGATGTCGGCCGATAGTAAAAAAAAACCAATAAAACTCAATTGTTGGACGGCTTGCAAGTCATTTATGTTATGCTTGCGCAGCTCTCTAATATGCACTTATTATATTAAATTATGAACTCAAACATGTAATGAGTCACTAATGTATGTACTCATTACTTAAAATTATGTACTCAAATATGTAATAAATCAATTATGTATGTACTCAGTACATAAAATCATGTACTACAAATATGAAATGGGTAAATAATTTATTTAATGTGTAAATAATGTATATACTGAGTACATGAAGATGGTTCTTAGATACTGTACTCATCACATATATGTTGTAAAAATTTTATGTAATGGGTCAATAATCTATGTACTACTTACATCAGAACTGTGCTCATGACATACATGGCTTTATTTTCAACAGTTTTGTGATGAGTAAATAAAATTCATTATGACTACAGCACTGCTTAAAAGCATAATGTGGTCGATACAGATTTCAACATGTACTCAATACAGGAAAAATGTAAAATTTCTGTGTGCAGAAATTTCTGTCATGAGTACATAAATTTATATACTCAGTCCATAGGTTTTTCCCTCTGTGTGAACTTTACTTGAAGTCGTTTCCGTACTTTTAGGCAAATTTTCTCATTTCGACAGATAATCAAATAGCTCTCTATGTTATTTCTCGAACTTTACTTGAAACGAGTACGGAGACAGATCTACTATTCATAAATTAACGCCATGGCTAAAATTCATAATTTGGGCTACGAACTGCTACCCCATTCACCATATTCTTCAGATTAAGCCCGCTGCGACTATTTTCTATTTACAAATTTGGAAAAAATGGTTCAGAGGTAAGAGATTTGGGTCGAATAAAGAGGTCATCATTGAAGCAAATGCCTATTTTGTGGACCTTGAGCCTTTTATTTGGAAGGAATAAAAAAAATACGGAAAAACGCTAGACTAAATGCATTGATCAAGCAGGATGTTACGATGAGAAACAAAACGCTTTTTTGCCAAAAAAAAAAAAAAAATATATTCAAAAAGTCACTTACTTATCAAATTACCCTCTTATAAAAATAATATGATAATAGCAAAAAAAAAAAAATCTATTTTTAACTGTTAAATTGTTATTACAACCTCTGTGTTTATAAAATCTGAATTTAGCTAGATTTCTTGAGAATTTTTAACAGTCCTTTAAACACATTTACAACAGATTCCAATGAAAGCATCATACGCGGCTTTACATCTAATAATATCTGATGTTATATTACTTCTTCAAACTAATATGGAGTTTCTAACTTCAAACTAATATGGAAGCAGTTGATAAGAGTGACCCTCCTCATGTTTGTTTAGAATATATTTTATGTTGTTGTATTTTATAGCTGAGCAAATATTGATTGACTAGCTTCGTTAGCGTTTATTATTGGCAGATTAAAAACTGGTTGTCTTTACGTCAGCAAAGATTCATTTTATTAAAAACAAAAATACTGCTAAAAATATGCGTTTAGCTTGTTAGTTGTTTGTTGTTAGTGTTGATTGCTTAACGCATTGATATTGATTTGATTAATTAAAAAATAATATATTAAAAGGCCATATTAAATGAATTGTTAATAATAAAAAAAAATTTGCTTTTTTATTAAAAAAAATGTATTTTAAGCAACAATTTATTATAAACAAGCGATTAACACTTAAGAACAATGCAAATTTGCACAGATTAGCTAATTTTGTTTCTTAACCAAATAATTGCGTAGCCGTGATATTTGAGCTTCAAAAGTAAAGAACACAACTAGCTGCTGTAAGCCACTAACTCAAATGCCCATAATACGTATGAACACTCAACCCATATTTCGATCAATAACCTTCAAATACGTTGTTCGTTCAAACAGCCATCAATCAAGCAATCGATAGATATCTAATCAAACATCTACAATTTCCGCTTTTCTCATTTCAAGCTACAATAAAATTGATTGATTTTTGCATGGTTATGTTTATTAAACACATCTTACTGTCAGATAAGCTTAACAACAACTGAAGCTTGTAACTTAATTAATTGGCAACGCTTGCTAATGTTAAGCGCTCGTGCGGCTATCATTAAGTGGCGCTTCACGTTTAAAAAAAAAGAATAAATAAATAAATAAAAATCAATAAAAACAATAAAATAAAAACACAATAACAACAACGATTGTGAGAAATAAAAAAATAAAACTTCAATTTGTAGGCCATTGAATAATAATGATTAAAAATAACAACAATTCGCTCGAAGCAAAACAAAACAAAACAACCGCTAATTAACCTCGAAAGGAAAGTGAATCGCATTGAATGCGAAAAAGAGAAAATCTCGCAAAATATTTGCAAAAAATCTGCTTTGTAAAAAACAACAACAATACCAAAAAAATATCAATAGCTTCTAGACACCTGATCAGTAAGCCTCAGAGTAAGCGACATGACTTCAATCAGCTAGACACAAAACTGTACAAAAACAGGTACCTGAATTTTTTGCTCTCCAACAGCAATATTTGATCTATTGATCATAACTGTTTAATTGACTCATGAGCAGCTATGCACTGAACCAAATATTGTTCTTAAAATCAAAGAATCTCGTTCATAAAGCGAAATTCATTGATTTTTAAGAACTATTCATTGAACCAATTCATTGAATCGTTGTTCTTAATTTTAAGGAACAGTTCATTGTTCGTGTTCATTAAAATTTTGTTCCAGTTCTTGTGTTGTAATATCTAAAAAACCATTAGAGAATTTTATCTCAATAAGAAACTGATTTTTTAAAATATGTTATATCTTGATATTATTTTAAAATTTCTAAGGACAGACTAACTTATTGTAGCAGTTGTATGTGTCATTCATTAATCATTTTTCTTCATAACATATCAAAGAAATAACGTAAGAACAAAGATTCATTGAACCAAGGAACTCGTACTTTGGACCAATTTTAATGTATAATACATTGGGACAAAGAACTTTTTCTTTGTTATTAAGTACGTTTTTGGTTCTGTGTGGGCAGAGATCGCTCTGGGAGCGTTGAGAGTAAGAATTAAGAGCAAAGGCTTATGTAGCAACACAAAAAGCAACAACAAATCAAAGACAAAAGACAAACACGGAAACAAAACAGAAACTTTAAATGTAGTGATGCCCATACTCGCTCATGAGCGATAACATGTTGCTATTGCCATTTAACTGACAAAAGTTTTACTGGTTTTTTAATATTTTTTTATAGTTTCGTTCGGATTGAGTTAAGTTTTATTGTTTACTTTAGGCCATATATTTAAGCAAATTCTAGGTTATTGAATACGTGCTTGTTGTAGAAACATTTGTCTTTAGACACTCCTAAATCATGCTCTTTACACTCCTGTTTTGTCTTTAGACACACCTAAATCATGCTCTTTAAGACGAGTTCATTGAACAAAGATTTTTTGTGACAATATTTAAACATTTCTGGCTAAAAGTTCAATATTTGAATCGGAAAATTAGGTACAGAAAAAATTGTCTATGGAAGAAAATCTTTCTTTTATTTCTTTTGCTAATATTGAGCTACAACCTGGTGCATGATACCTGCAAAAACAAGGTATGCTAATTTTAAAAAGGCTGCTCAAATGTGAAATTTTATAACAAAGCTGATAGTGTCACAAAAGTCAAATGACAAAAGCAACAACAATTAGAAAAAACCCAAAATTCTTCATTCCTCATAGCTTTATACGTTTTCAAGTATTTTATTGCTTGAGATCACCGTAAGTAGATTATCACTTTGATTCTGTTCCGTCTCTAAGCTATCAATAGCAGACGTGCCCACAAAAATTAATTTAATGAGTAAAAGAGTTAAAAAAAACACACTATATTGCACTAATATACTGTTGTCGGAATATAAATAGTTCCTTCCTATAGACAAGAAATAGAAAAAAAAAAAAAATTACAAACAAGACCATAACAAACTTAACACTTTATTAGATGACAGTCCACTACGACTCGATTGAATTTCTATTTCGATAAAAGTGTTAATATTAGCTAATGTATCAGTTATTATTATTATTACTATTGTTGGGATTTGCATTGCGACCTTAAGATCTATTGTGCCCCTTCATGGACTTAAAGGAACCTCTTTTAGTCCAATCTCTGAGATAAATGCTAGTATATGTCCTTTATGTCTTGATTTTAATGAGTTATCTGGTATTATGTTGTAACCCAGATATTTCTGTCGCATTTGAACAAGTGCAGGACACTGTCTTATTAGAATGTGCATCGCAGATTCTTCGTCTTGCATGCAAAACCTACATGTTTTATCATTAAGAATTCCTAGTTTTGTAAGGTGATAGTTCAACCTACAATGACCTGTTAGCAGTCCTGTGATGATTCTTAGATATTTGTTTGTTAGCGTCATGCATTCTTTGAATCTCTTTAGACCATATCGATGGCTTCATTCCAGAGTATGCTAAGTCAACTTGGCATGTTTTCAAAGAGATTGTTTTTTAATTCGGATTGATATAAAAACAAATTTTAAAGTCGAACACAGTAAAGAAATTTTGCAATAAAATGGTTTTAAGCCCGAAAAAAATTTAGTTTCTATCTTATACGGCTATTGAGATATTCCAAATAAACTTATAACGCGTCTCCTGCAAAATTCACTTTCTAGACTTAGCATACTCTGGAATGAAGCCATCGATATGCCCCTAAGAGAAGTTTAGAGTGCTTTAATCTTAGTAAGTTTCTAGAGTACTTGTCTTTTTGTCTTTCTTCTATTTTCTTTATTGAAAGAGGACTAATCAGGGAAGTTGATGCTGCTTTCTTTGCCAATTCGTCAGCATTTTCGTTTCCCTCTATACCTTTGTGTCCCGGTATCCATAAGATCCAGCGCCGGGTTTGTAGCCAGGCGTTTTAATTTTTTTCAAAAAACTTCACCAGTTTTGAGGTTTTCTGATGGGATTTTAGTTCAGTATCGGAGAGGATAGCTAGGTTTTGGTTCCGTTATTTACGCTTCAGATGAAAATGATGAAACGCACCTATCTAAAGCGTATATTTCTGCTTGGAATATGCTACCTTTTTTGCCCATGGGCATGAAGTATTTCATCTCTGACCCCTAGACTCCTGCTCCAGTTCTTTCTGCGGTTAGAGAGCCGTCGGTATACCATGTAATCATGTACTGGTTTATCTTATAGGTTTATGATAAACCAACCCATTTTTTTATCTATTTAATTCAGTTTGAAATCTTTTAGTAAAACTGAATTTTGGATGCATGCTGTCCCTCGGTATTGTTATTTCAGGATGTTGCTTTTATAGAATATATCCAACTTCTTCCGAGTTACGCAATGCGTTATCCCGATATTTTCATCAGCCATCATTAGAATAGCCCTCTTCGCCTGGGATTGAATATACATGTGAAGAAGTGTTAGTTCTAGTAGAACCTCCATGGATGCTGTTGGACAAATGCATATGGCTCCGGTAATGCACACGCAGACCAATCTCCGTAACTTGTTAAGCGGTGCGATGACTGTATGTTGCTTCGTTTTTTCCGCCCAGATAACTGAGCCATACGCAATCATGGGGCGTAAAATCATTATATGTATATAAACATCGTAATATTTTTGAAGTGCAGCCCCTGCTTTTACCTGCGATAGATCTGCATATCATAAATGTTCTAACCGCCTTCTTTGATATTTCGATAAAATGTGTTTTCCAAAGTAGTTTTTGGTCTAATAGAATTCTATCTCTATTCCATCTAGTTTTATAGGCTTAAGATGTTAAAACTTATATTATCTTGTTAATGGTACAATGGTAGTTTTTGCTGCATTTATGCTCATCCCCACCTTATTGCACCATTTTTTTGTCACCTTTAGGCCCATTTCAATTCTGTCACACAGGGTTTCTTCGTTTTCCCCCTGCAGATAATTACTATGTTATTAGCATAACCCTGGAATGTTAGTCCATTTTTAGTCAACTCTTACAGAAGTTCATCTACTACAATGCTCTACATTAGAAGATATAAATGTCGCCCTTGTGGACATCCTCTTGTTGTAACCGCTGCCATAGTACTGGTACTATTTTGTATTGTCCTAGTACTGAGAATTTTACCCATCTTAAGGGTATCGTTGAAACCTCTGTTGGTGAGAGCTTTACTCATGTCTTCATGAGAAGTGTTGTCATAATGTTACATTAACTCATATGTTATCGTAAATAATTGAGCACATTGAGTTAATTGTAACCATCGAGTCACTTCAAGAGCATCATAGACTTTCAATACTAAATCAAATGTTCAATAAATTTTAATTTACTTTTCAATGTTGAATCAGCCGATCGTACCAAATGAGCCAAACGTCTAGATTGAACCAATTGAGCCAGTTGTTCAATAAACAATTATTTTATACTATTACATTATTACATTATTATTTTATTTTAGCATTCCACCCACATATTTAAGAAATTGAATAAATGATTACTTTGTATTAGAAATATAATATTTCAATTGTGTCATTTGCTAATTATCATTAATTTTCACTTGCGATAAGAAGAATAAAACTATTAAAAATAACATAACACATTATCTGAGCTAATCGAGCCGCTTGCTGGGTATCATTAAATTTAATGGTTGATAAAAAGAATCAAACATTTCAAAACAACATGGTACAATTTCTCTTGAGCTGAATTTATATGAAAAAAAATTATCGTAGCAAGTGGTGGTCACTTCAGAATTTGTTTAACACTGCGTTAATTGAGCCTCTCCAATCAGTTTAGCCAATCGAGCCAATTGAATCATTTGAGCCACATGCTTAGCTTCATTTCTTCTCTCTTATGAGTAAAATATAAGAAATTTCAAAAAAATAACGAGTAAATTTATTAAAAAAAAAAAAAAAATAAAAAAAATCAAACCAAAATTCCCAACAACACTATTGATAAAAACGAATTAACGGCAACCGTGAAATCATGAACTTGAAGCTGTCAGAAATGTCAATATTAATGATAAAAATGAAAATTTTAAAATAGCAGCTAAGTGTTCGACAGATATATTTAAACAATAATAAACAACAACAATAACAACAACAATTACAGCGGCAACATCAACAATAATACTGACAACAATCGCTATACAGCTGCCATTTAACAATATTTACAAACGTCAACACGAACGATTTCCCAAAGTTTCGCGTCGCGTCGCCTCAATGTCTGCGGTGTTGCCAGCTCGTGCTAATAATGCAATTAAATCTGCGACCAAACAAAAAAGAACAATAAAAATAAATCGAAAAAAGAAAACAATTATTTAAAACAAGTTAAAACCTGCGAAAAACTGTAAAAACCGTTGATATAAAAAACGTCATAAAATTTTCAAGGTTTTCACTTTAACGCGTTGGCAATTATTAAACATACCGTCATGCGTTCCGTGTGTGTGTGTGTGTTGACCAACCTGAATCCCTTCGCGTGAATTGGCGGCAACGAAACATGTTGTATCCGCCTGCGTGTCGGCACTTTGTGCGATCTTGTTGCACGTAAATTTTTGCGTGGTCAAAAAAAAAAAAAACCAAAACAGAAATAAAAAAAAAACAATCTTAATCAACTTGTTGCAATTTATCAATATTTTAATAACTCTGGCAACACTCAAGCTCTTGACTTGTTGACGTTTTATCTTGTTGTTGCTTATCAACAATTCGCCGAAAAATTAATCGACAGCTTAACGATCAATTTGTCAACAAATGCGTTGTAATTATATGGTATCAATTTTTTGTTTTTTTTTTATTGCCAAAAATTATATCCTTATCTTTGCGAGTTTTGTAAAAATTGACTGTCGATTTGCATACTTAAGTCAATAAATAGTGGTTTTGGGCAACATTTAAAAGGCGTGTTTTTTTTTTTTTTTTGTGTTTTGTTTATTCTCTTTCCATAACATGTACTACATTTAACATCATACCTTATTCTTCTGACTGGCGAACGGTGCACACAGTGTGGACATGGGTGGTCCTCTGAGAACGTAGGATGTTTAAAAAATTAAAATAAAAACAAAAAAATGTAGCAAGTGATGCATGATAAGCGCTAAGAATTCTTCGAACCTGAAAAGCTGCCGCTGACAAACAACTTTAATATAAATTATTAAAACGAGTTGTTTTTTATTTGCACTATGTGCAATTTTATTGAGCCGCACTATGTGCAGTTAATTCAGAGGGTTAACTAGAACTAAAACTAAGAAGCTTAAAGCTACCTTAAGTAGTCGATATTGTTGTTGTTGTTGTTGTTGTTGCTGTTGTTGTTGTTGTTGTTGTTCCGCCGACGCTGCATCGTGGTCGTTATTGTTACAGTTGATATTGCTGTCGTTGTTGTTGTTGTTGTTGTTCCGCTGACGCTGCATCGTGGTCGTTATTGTTGCAGTTGATATTGCTGTCGTTGTTGTTGTTGTTGTTGTTCCCGTGGTTGTTATTGTTACAGTTGATATTGCTGTTGTTGTTGTTGGAAGTGCTAGCTGCGATTATGCTTACTAGGCCGATCCCATATAACGGAAAAATAGCAGACATATCGTCAGCATTTTGGCACTGGAGCGGATGCGCGTGTTAACTTCCCCCCTTCTTAAGAGCGGCTGTCCTCAGTCGGGCCATGAAACTGTGGTTGACTTCCTGCTTTGGTCCTTTCAACCAATTCTACTATAGCGAGCTTCCTTTGTTTTTTTCTCCAAAAGAAAATTGCCATTGTCATAACCACGATAAGGGCAATCATGCAGAGTATGCCCAATGAAATCTGAGATTTTGTTTTTATTTCTGTACGCAGAGCTGCGATATGGTTTAGATTTCTTATGTTGACCTCATGCAAGTAAGGTAGGGATAACGTAATTATATGATCAGTGAAATTTATTTCTTGTGCCATAGGCAATTCTGGAGTTAGTTGGTATTTTCGCTTTTGGTTTACAAAGACGGTACCATTAATTGTTACTTTATCGTTAAATGTTACCAAATATGTTCCATTTATAATCACAGGAGGTTTGTCATCTTGACGAATTTCCGACACGCAATCATTGATTATAACCATGCCTTCATCCACGACTTCCGTCATTGCCATATCATGTGCCGAAATTGTTTTACAGTTAGCGGTGTAATTATTTAGTAGATGTTGTAGGCAAGATCCATCCGAGTTGTTTATCTCCCTGCAGAATGTTGATGTGGTCGCTTTTTCGCAGTTTCCTACCAATTTATAAGTCCTGTCACACTTTGCCACTATCTTAGATTCAAATATTACTATCTTTGAGTCATGTACTACTGGATAAATTATGGTTTTATTACAAACTGACTGAATTTTAGGGTACTTAATTAAGAAAAGTATAATTTCCTGGTTTTGTAAGATTTTTAATTTAGAATTAAGTATAATATCGCTTACGCTAATGTCAGTTGAATTTTCATTTTTAACAATAGATTCAATTTCTTTATTATCGAGTAAAATTGGATTTATAACATTCATTTTTCCAAGCATAATAGACAAAACAATATTACTTAGTTCAGTTATAACAGCTCTATTCCTGCTGCTTATAAGTCCGAATAAATGAGCCGTGTCAAGGTCTGTTGTCTTAGTTTTGTTCAATAGTTGATTAACAGCGTTCGTTATTTTATTAATTTGGGTTTGCATTACGGAGTTTATTTTTATTTGCTGTTCGTTTGACTCTAGTAAGATCTCATTTTTAATTTTTATTTCTTGAAAATCATCAAAATCTGGGGTGCCTGCTACATACTTGAGTGCGGTGCCTAGAAAATTAAGGCTACGAGCGTAACGATGATGGATTGTAAGTGTTTCTAAAAGCTGTGTTATCTGTTCTATGTCGAGTTCCAGAAGTTTCCTCATATGTGAGTGTGGGAGAAGGTCCATGTATTTTTCCGTTTCCTTTATAATTTTGTCAAAGTTCGTTAGATTCGTACGGTGCGTAAGGTAATCATAGTCAGAGTAAATTGCAACCACGCCGTCTGCAATGGGTATATAGTTAGATTTTGAGTAATCCAGTAATTCGCCGTGAATTTGTGTTAAGAATGGTAACCTGTAAAGAAAATTTATCTCAGATTACTTTTGTGAATTCGACTGTTTCCAACTAATATCGTAGTTCCCAAGTCTTTATCCACAACTTTTTCTATATAAAGTTTCCTGAACTTGTTTCCTATGCGTTTGTTGGTTCTAACGAATACCCTATCGCCTGGCTTATATTTTCTTGTATGTCTACCTAAGTTATGGCGCTGTAATTCTATTCGCTGAGCCTCCATGAGTTTTCCTTTTATTTTTTCTTTAAGTTCATTCGGTGCTGCGTGAATTATGTCTATCGGTCTGTAGTTTGTTATTGAGTGAACTGTTCTATTGTACCTAGTTGTCGCTAGAAGAATTAATTCAGAGGTATCAGAGATATCTAATTCTATTTTCAGGCAACGAGCTATTTCAGTGAGTGTGCTGTGAAACCTTTCCACTTGTCCATTTGTAGTGCTGTGGAAAGGTGGCGTTGTATAAATTTCTGCTCCGAAATGATTCATCAGCATTGATTTTACGGTTTCCGAGTTCAGCGATTTTTCGTTATCGCATACTATCTGTTTAGTTTTATTGTAGAAATTTAGAATTTCGTGTAGGGGTTCCTTAATATCAACTATGGCTCTCGATTTTATTGGGAAAACTATTGCAAATTTGGAGAATTTGTCAATGCTAGTGAGGAAGTGCATTTTATCAGTAGAATAAATATCCACATGTAAAATCTCACCTGGATAAGATGGTACGGGTGTTTGGCCTATTTCTGCTCGGATTGGGTGACGTTGGTATTTGGCTTCGAGGCAAGTTTTACAATTTGAGGTAATCTCTTTTAGTCTTTTTCGAATTCCCGGAAAATAATAATCCGTAAGGATTTGCTGTGTATTTTCCCTCGCAGATCTATGTGCACGGTTATGTTCTGTTGCGAGAATTTCAACCTGATCGTCTTTATTGATCACATCCATAACTTTTTTCTCAGTATGGCGAAATTTAACCGAAGGGAACATTTTAATGATGTTATTTTGAATTTTTCCTAGCACAGGTAGTTCGCAATAGATTCCGTTAATAACGTTAGGGTTCACGGATGTCTTAAAAGCATCATAAATATCGTTCAGTGAAGAGAATGTGATTTCATGCCTAGTTTGTGTTTTAAATAGGATCTTAGATGTTTTTTTAATTTTGGGACCTTGGTCAAGAATTATCTGATTTTTAAAACAGTTTACCGGATTCTGCACTGTTGGAATAGTTGGTGTGAGAGATTCTTCGCTGTGAGTTGTCATGTCATCTGAGATTTCTCCTTCATTAAGAGCATTCATATGCTGCCTTGAGAGAGCATCTGCAACGAAGTTTTCCTTGCCTGGCTTGTAAAAAAATTTCGGTGAGAATTCTTCCACAAAAGCTTTCCACCTTTTGATCTTGGCGTTTGAGCTCTTATCAGATATGGCGAAGATCAATGGTTGATGGTCAGTAAAGATGTTAAGTTGTTTTACGCCATATAAATAGTTACGAAGCTTTTGTAATGCCCACACTATGGCCAAAAGTTCACGCTCATTTGTTGCGTAGTGTTCTTCCGTGCAGGAAAGTGTCCTTGAAATCATTATAATAGGTCTGCCGTTTTGAGACAAAACAGCTCCTATTGCTTGAGAAGATGCGTCCGTCGTAAGGTCAAACGGTTTTTCAAAATCGGGATACAAAAGGAGTACCTCTTCAGATGCTAAAATTTTCTTTATTTTGTCAAAGGCTTCAATTCCCGCTTCATCTAGATCAATTGTTGTCTTTTTAGATTTATTGGCACTTACATGGCCATTGTCCCCCCGCAGGAATTTGGTTAGAGGTCTTGCGATTTGTGCATAGTCTTTAATGAATCGCCGGTAATAGCCAGCAAGTCCAAGAAATGATCGTAGGGCGCGGAGGGTTTTGGGCATTTTAAAGGTTAGGATATCGTTGACTTTATCTGGGGACGTTTTAATGCCACTACCCGATACCAAGAATCCCAAGAATTCAACCTCGCGCTTGAAGAACCTAGATTTCTCTAAGGAAACACGCATATTTGCCTCGTAAAGTTTTGAAAGAATTCTGCTGATATCCTTGAGATGCTGCTCTTCCGTTTGGGAGAAGATTATTACGTCGTCTATGTAGACGTGGCAACATCTACCGATTTCGTCCCTTAGGATATCGTCTATTGTCCTCTGAAAGATGCTTGGGGCGTTCTTAAGCCCAAAAGGCAGTCGGCAAAATTCATATTTGCCGTTGTTAATTGAAAAGGCAGTTTTTTCCCGATCTTCTTGAGCTAATTTTATCTGATGGAAACCTGACTTTAAGTCAATTGTGGTAAAGTATGACGAATGGCCGAGATTTGCCAGAATAACTGACGTATCCGGAATCGGATACTTGTCGCTTATGGTCTTTTCATTCAGCTTCCTGAAATCAATGACAAGTCGCATTTTACGATTACCATCCCCATCAATGCCCTTTTTATCGACCACCCATATAGGGTTGTTGAAAGGTGA
The DNA here is from genome assembly GCA_943735915.1 of Pherbina coryleti. Taxonomy (NCBI): domain Eukaryota; kingdom Metazoa; phylum Arthropoda; class Insecta; order Diptera; family Sciomyzidae; genus Pherbina; species Pherbina coryleti. The sequence goes on from OX030949.1 coordinate 17,729,398, forward strand.
CCGTGAAGGTCTGATAATACCGGATTCTAGCAGCGATTTCACCTCGTTATTAACAAATTCGGCCGCTGCCATAGGGTACGGGTACGCCTTAGAGTAAACCGGTTCATTATCAATGGTGCGAATGCTGGCGACAACCTTGGTATTATAAGGTAATGACTCTTTGGGGTCGGCGAATACCCCTGAGTGATTTTTAATCATAGTTGAAAAATGTTCAACAAGCTCAGAAGGAACGGTTGAGTCATCAATAATAAGATTATTTATTTTGCTAGAATAGAGGTACAGAAATTCTTCCTGACCACCATCGTATTGCAAAATTCCTTTCCTGACATCAAGTTTTGCGTTTATTTCAAACAGGAAGTCAAAACCAACTATTCCGTCAAATTTTTCGAGGTTAGGTAAAATATAAAAATTAGATGTTTTATTAAACACATTCATTAAACATTTTGAATTGACTCTGGTTTCACCGTGTATTGATTTAACCAAAAACGGAGTTTCTGTGGGTTTAACAGCTTTTAAAAGGCTTAGGTCTCTTACGTAATTTTTTGACGTTCCAGTGTCGATTAAGAATTTTAATTCATTCCCTCCTAGTGTCTTGCAGATGTACGGGAGGAGGGATTTCCCTCTAAAAAATTAATTTCATCTTTAATTTCCAAAACATCTTCTGTGTGACTGTCGTTAAAACCTGAGTTTGCGTTTCCGTAATAGTCATCGTAGTCAAAGTGATCCTCACCGCTAAGGCTTTCCTCTTCAGGCTCGATATCCCGATGAGCCAGATGATTGATTCTCTGTAACTTTGCCATGGGTGCTCTGTCTGAGTCCCGATGCCTCTTAAACGGTTTGGCTTGTTGGTCAGGCCCGAAGGGCCTTGGTTCGTTAATGTTAACACCAAAAGCAGTTCTGTTGTTGGGATTTACTAATGGTCTACGATCCAATGGGTGGATAGGCGGAGCCTGTGGGCTTGGCCTATTCAAGACAAATCGAGAGGTGGAAGCATCGACTTCCATGGGAATAGGTCGCTGTGGTCTCTGTTGTCTTCTATCGAAGGGAATTCCACGATATTGTGGAATAAAGGGTTGTGGAGCAAACGATTGTCGTTCATGTCTATTAAAAGAATTGGCGAATACCAATCGCGCTTGATTGGCTTCTAACTCTTGAGCGAGTGCCAGCGCTGTCGGCATATCATCTGGCCTGGATGAAAATAGTATGTCGCACAATGGCCGGTTTAGGCCAGAGATGAAAACGCGAAGTGCGTCCTGTCTGTATTTTGCGTTTAGAGACTCTATGAGTCCCTCCTGACCACTATATGACATTATGGTCTTATTAATTATTAATGTCAACTTCTTCTCTACCTCATCGTAGAATTCTATAATTGACAATTTACCTTGCCGTAACGTTGACATCTCCTGTTCTACCAAGTAGACAGGTCTTTTGTCAGCGTACGTAAAGTCTAGCCTGGCGATTATTGCTCGAAAATTCAGAACCGTATTGAAAGAAGCCAAAACCATGTCTGCTGATCCTGTTATCTTGTTCCTTATTATGGCTACCGCTTGGTAGTATTTTGAGCTACCAGCATAGTTCTCGAAAATTTTGTAAGCGGTGTGAGCCGCTTGTCTCCATGAGACATATCTCGCCTGATCACCAGAAAATTCTGGCAGTGACTTCACTAGGTCTAGTGATTCATCACATGTTGTCCCTGGAACTATTGTTACATCCCTAAACTCCTCAACCTGGGAGGGGGTCTCTAACAAGGTCAGTTTATTCGTTAAGTCGTCCAGTTTCTCCTGAAATTCACGTCTAGTTTGTTCGGTCGCGGCCCTTATTGCTGCATTAAGCAGGGTCTGTATTGTGTTTGCGTCCATGTTAATACAATTGTTAAAATTGAGAAAACTTAATATTTTATAAAAATCTTTATGTAGAGGTATTCAATAATATAATTTTTTAATATAATCGATAAAGTTGCGAGAGCTTTAATATTTATACAAAATTCAAACAAAATTAAATTTATAAAATAATACTAAAATAAAAATATCTACAGTATTAACACGTTCATGATCCTTGCGTCGTTTGTCCACTCGGTGAAGCCGCATTCGATGGTTAGAGAATTTTTATTTGATTATTTTCTATTTACTGAAATCGTCTTTTACACAATTTATAACTGTTTTTTATTCTTTCCACGTAAGAGTTTTAACTCATTTCTTCTATTAAGAATTTTAATTTTTAAGAGTTTTTTCTTTTAAATATCCAATAATTTTTTCTTTTTATTTTCAGGTAAGTCTTTCCAGCTATTGGTAAGTTCCTTTAATCTGTTTTTTATTTCTTTCTTCTATGAAGAAATTCACTGTTTCTATCTTTTCTTCTATGAAGAAGTCCACTGTTTTTATTTTTTCTTCTATGAAGAATTTATGTTTTTCTTCTATGAATAATTTCGCTGTTTTTATTTTTTTCTACTATGAAGAACTTCACTGTTTTAATTTTTTCCTCTATGAAAAATTTCACTGTTTTTCGTTTTTTCTTCTATGAATAATTTCGCTGTTTTTATTTTTTTCCTTCTATGAAGAACTTCACTGGTTTAATTTTTTCCTCTATGAGAAATTTCACTGTTTTTCGTTTTTTTCTTCTATGAATAATTTCGCTGTTTTTATTTTTTTCTTCTATGAATAATTTCGCTGTTTTTATTTTTTTCCTTCTATGAAGAACTTCACTGTTTTAATTTTTTCCTCTATGAGAAATTTCACTGTTTTTCGTGGGTTCGAGCCGCGTCTTTAACTATGCACGGCCCCACGTTGGGCGCCAATTATTAAAACGAGTTGTTTTTTATTTGCACTATGTGCAATTTTATTGAGCCGCACTATGTGCAGTTAATTCAGAGGGTTAACTAGAACTAAAACTAAGAAGCTTAAAGCTACCTTAAGTAGTCGATATTGTTGTTGTTGTTGTTGTTGTTGCTGTTGTTGTTGTTGTTGTTGTTCCGCCGACGCTGCATCGTGGTCGTTATTGTTACAGTTGATATTGCTGTCGTTGTTGTTGTTGTTGTTGTTCCGCTGACGCTGCATCGTGGTCGTTATTGTTGCAGTTGATATTGCTGTCGTTGTTGTTGTTGTTGTTGTTCCCGTGGTTGTTATTGTTACAGTTGATATTGCTGTTGTTGTTGTTGGAAGTGCTAGCTGCGATTATGCTTACTAGGCCGATCCCATATAACGGAAAAATAGCAGACATATCGTCAGCATTTTGGCACTGGAGCGGATGCGCGTGTTAACTTATATCAAAAAATGTCAACAAAATATTCAGCAGTTTTTTGAGAAATCTCTAGAAAATATCGTATTTTTTTTATTTTACGTAGGATAAAGAATCTCTTGTATAGTCGTTACCATTTATATTTGACGTTATCATTCGTAAATCCATGGTTTTTTTTTTTTATATCGTAGTGTCAATATATGGCCTTTGATATTATCTAAACATTAAATTTCCGTGAAAATAATGATTCTTGATTTTATTTGACTCTTATGATACTTATATGATCTTCGAATATTTCTTTACCCTTAACATATTTCGATATGATTCTGAAAATTCAAGGTCCCTTGGCTATTAAATACCTTTAATAATACTTTACTTTATAATATAATCATTTGTCTTATAAACCTCTCCTCCTCTATTCTAATATATGCATTAAAAGCCGAAGTGTCATACTACAAGCTACTTGAATTACCAATAAGATTTGTGGTATTCAAGCACTGTAGAAAATTTTTATATTTTGAGATATCAATGAGACTAACCAATAGTCAATATTTAAAAAAAATTTCATATACACTTTATAATTGCATAGGTTATTTTTTCCGAAGCGATATAAAGCCAAGTAGGAGCTATAAAGCTATTTGCACTTAAAAAGAAAACACCCTCAGCATTTTCCTACACCTTCTTTTCGTAAAGAATAAACGTGAATGTTTTCTGAATCTTGGCAAAAGGCACCCTTCGACTAAAACCAACCCTTGATGACCCCTGACTATGACTTAACTTGATCTCTCTTGGTTCTATCATATCAATCTTCATTCAATTCTCATATCAAACTTTTTTTCAGTATCTATACAATACAAATTGTATATCCCAGTAGCACTCCCACTTACGCACATGCTAAATGATGCCGTCACCAAAAATTAGCCTAAAAGCTTAAAAGTTAATTACTCTTCACTTTCTGTAAAACAAACATAACATGCAACAAAATTCTATCAAATTAAGCTGAAATATGATCTAGTGATGATCATTTTTAAATTCAATCAATAAAATTTGAATTTTCAATCAACAGTGAAAATAAATAATGACCAACAAACGACTCGATTGGTTCCATTGACTCGGTTGGCTCAATTGACGCGGTATTAAAAAGTGCCTTCTTTTCCAGTACATTTATCGACTGATTTATTTTAAAACAAATACGGTTTATTTGTAGTAAAAAGTTTAATTTTTTTCATACTGAAATTGTGTTCTGTTGTTTTTGAAATGTTTTACACTTCTAAAAATAATTAAGCATTTATTTAATTGCTAAAATATGTGTGTAAAATACTGAGGTATTATATTAAATTATTATATTTTTTTTTGTTTTTAATTGTTAATAATTGTTTATTAAGTGGCTCAATTGGGTCAATTTTGACGTTTGGCTCATTTGGTACGATCGACTCAATTAATTCAGCATTGAAGAGTGACGGTTACATGGTTGATTCGGTATTTAAAGTCAACGATGCTCTGAAGGTGACTCGATGGCCTCAATTGACTCAAGGGGCTCGATTATTACAATAACTGATACATTAGGTCTGTTCCCGTACTTGAACATTTGCCCGAATTCGTACTATTTTCTGCGATTTCGTGTTCCCGTACCCAAAAAATTCGCAAAAAAGAGCGAAAATGTGAAATCCAGTCCTTGTCAAATGTTGCTATTTTCAGCTACACGAATTTGGCGAAACAGAAAATCGCAAGCTTTAATTTTTTGACAGCTAGTTTTAAATTAGAGTGGCAGCCATTGAAGCAACATTAAGAAAAATAAAAAATGTCGAGAAATGTACAAATTTAATGTTCGGCAAGCACTTTAAGTAGAATACAATATAATAAGCACACTGACAAAATTGAACGCCTTAAAATCAAAGAAAAAAAGTTGTTAAAAGACTGTAACCAAAATATCTTTGCTACAAAGAAAAGATCGTTGCACTAATGATTTATTCTTAAACTAAGCAACTGCTGCATCTTTGAAACAAAAGACTGAAGTTCTTTGAAGCTAAATGAATCAAAAAATATTTGCCGTAAAGATAAATTATTTACTATACGATTTTATTCTTTTTTAACAAGAATTTGTTAACAAAGAAAAAAGTACGCAAAATCAACAAATTTTCTTTGTTTTTTTGAAGCTAAGCATCGTTGTTTCAAAGACAAAGTCTATAACTTTAAAGAATATTTTCTACAAAATCATATTTTTCTTAAAAATACACACGCTTATAGTTCGCAGTTACTTTGTGGGCAATATGTACTATATAAGGCAATTGATGTATTAATATGTATAAGTTGTAATTAGCACTAGAATAAATCGTATAGGTTAAGGGTCAAGGGGAAAGGGGAGGGGGTGGGAAGGAGAGTGGAGAAGGGGTGAGTAAAAGAAAAAAAGGCGGACATACAAGGATAATATTAAAGAAATCTACTTTTTTAAAGACGTACATCTTTGTCACAAGAATTTAAGTCTTTGATATAAAGTATATTTTCATGGGAATTTAACAATCTTTGTGCCTTTGCCGTAACGATGTTTTATCTTTGGGCACAATCTAACCAATAAAAGTCTTTGTGGCAAAGTGCATTTTCTTTGGTTTTACGATTTTTTTCCCTGAGTGCAGTATCAAAAGTTGCAAATTTTTGCAAAAACCTGTTCCCGTACTTTTTGCAATATTTCACGCAAAGAGAGCATTTTTTGGCTTACTCTCTCAAATTTTGCAACTTGCGAATATCTGCTGCAAAAGTACGGAAACAGACCTATTAACTGACATAAACTCTTTTACTGAAATAGTAAGTCAATCGAGTCGTAGTGGACTGTCATCTAAAAAAGTGTTAAGTTGTTATGTTTCTGTTTGTTAATTTGTTTTTCCATTTCTTGCCTATCGGAAGCAACTATTTATATATTGATGCAATATTGTGGTGTCTTTATTTTTTTTTTCAATTCTTGTACTCATTTAAATAATTTTCGTGGGCACGTCTGCTGTTAATACCAAAGTGATAGTCTACCGACGATGATTTCAAGCAATAAAATACATGAAAACGAATGGTGACATGCAGAGATATGGTTGATCGATAATCGTCACGAACATTCGCCAAGTTAGAGCCGAAACATTTTGAAATTTGAAATTTAAATTTGAAATGTTTGATTTCTAATTTGAAATTTAAAATTTGAAATTTGATATTTGATATTTGATATTTGATATTTGATATTTGATATTTGATATTTGACATTTGATATTTGATATTTGATATTTGATATTTGATATTTGATATTTGATATTAGATACTTGATATTTGATATTTGATATTTGATATTAGATACTTGATATTTGATATTTGATTTTTGATATTTGATATTTGATATTTGATATTCGATATTTGATTTTTGATATTTGATATTTGATATTTGATATTTGATATTTGATATTTGATATTTGATATTTGATATTTGGTATTTGATATTTGATATTTGATATATCAATTATTTGATATTTGATATATCAATTATTTGATATTTGATATTTGATATTCGATATTTGATATTTGAAATTTGAAATTTGAAATTCTTATTTTGAAATTTGAAAGTTGAAATTTAAAATTTAAAATTTATATTTTGAATTTGAAATTATAAATATCAAACTTGAAACTTGAAATTTGAAACTTGAAATTTGAAATTTCAAATTTATTCAGAACTAATTATTTCGATAAAAGTTTAAAGATGTTTTTTAAGAGAAGCCTTAAAGGACCCTAAAAATATACCTAAAAAAGATTTTTTCGATTAAACGTGACACTTCAAAAAACTTCTTTAAAAAATTTTTCACTTTCTCTCTCCTTAATAAGGCAAATCAACATAGAAGTTTAGACCAAAACTTCGCAAATTAGCCGGTTGTTTTGTTTGTTCATTTCTAAATTATTTCTCAACCTCAAACAAACGCTTTTTATGGTTTACTAAGTGTGTTGATAGATGCTGTAGGCTTCTGTTTGTAGTATCTTTCGTAGAAGAGAAATCTCGTAAAGGAATGTTAGTTAATTCACAATAAGTTAAGTTGCTTACTAAGCGAAGGCTATACTCGTTTGTATAAAAAATAAGTACTGCCTATAAAAGTATCCTACTAAATAGTAGAAGTAGTAAAAGTAGAAATAATAGCAAAAAAGGACGTTCAATTTTGTTGGCCTGTCAAATTGGACTGCAATTTTTAAAAAAATTATATTTTTTTTTTTTAATTTTTCATTTTCAATACACTAGATTAAAATTTTAATTACCAAAAAAACAAAAAACTGGGTTATGCACACATAGTTTTTAGAGGTTTAACATATTAAAAAAAAAGAGAAAAAACAAAATCCAAAAGAAGAACTTTGGTTACTGGGCGGACTCTTTGGTTGTCCGTTAAGCCTAGTATGCTGTAGAAGCGCAAGGAAATTTTCCATAAGAAATGCATTGAGGTTTTGACAGCGAAAAGGTAGCGGAATTTGTTTTTTTGGGTAGCTAGTATACTGTGGAGGCGAACAATTTGTTCAATGCTAGCAAGATCAACAACCATGTGGAGAGTTGCAATGTCAAAATTTCGCTTTCGATTATATGCACGGACATTTAATTGGCACCAGAATTTTATCATTTCAATAAGAAAACAGAAAGGGACAAAAAACTACAGAAGGTCAAGAAATAATACAAATGAAGGCTAGATAGTTATTTTTCTGATGTTCTTATAAAATTTTGTGTTTCATAATTCAAAATCAAATCAACTTTCGAAAAAATTTTGTGTTTCAAAGTAAAGTTGTGATTTTAAATTAGAGAGTTTCTGTAGAAAAGTAATATATAAAATTTAATGAAGCAGAATATAAGGGAGTATAAGAGATAAACGTCAATTCTTGAAAATGTAATTTTTAAGAATGGGCGAAGGTATCGTCTAAACAAAATTGTAGAATTCTACCTCCTGAGATAGCGGTGAGATCTCATACTTTCCATATCTTAAAATGCAAAGTCATATTTCAACGACAAGAATTTTCGTTATTAAAGTTGAAAAAAGAATAAATTAAAAATCTCGCTGACGACAGTGATCGGCATTTCTAATGGTTCTGGTTCTTAATCTTTGAATCAGACCATAAAAATCATTAAATTCACTTTGCTTGACAATTAATAAAAATTTGACAAATTTTTATTTTAATTAAATCCCACCAGCATGACTGCTCCTGTTATCAGTCGTTCACATTAATTGCCAATTCACTAAAGTGCTTTGCAGCTCATTCCGAGCCAGCCATGGCAACAAAAATGAAAGCGAAGCAGCTTAAACTAATAAAATTAGCATCTTGGCCAAAAATAAACGAGTATCCGCACAAGGTGTGACACACTTCACAGCTTAAATGACTACCGTCATTTAACACCTACAGCACTAAAAACTATAACTTTAACCAAACTTGATGGTTACCAAGCGCCCAATATAACAAAGCGTTTTAGTGTCGTTTTAATTTTAAATCAGCTGCTGTTTGAGAATGAACTGTGACTTAAGTTTATGCGTCCGTTAGTCTGTCACAGTGTGCTACAGTTCATAGCAGTGACAGCTACGACTACTGCCGTAACTACTTCACTGGCTGCGTTCAATTCAACGGGCTAAATAAATAAATCATGCTGGGAGTAAGTTTTCCGCTTGCATATCGTTTTAATATGTTGTTGTTGTTACAACAACAACAAAAAAGTCATAAAAATACAAATATTTTTAATTTCGTAAATAAATACGTTAACTCTGAGGATTTTATGAGTTTTTTTTAAGCGATCAAATTTCAATTAGCTATGCCGACTGATTTACTTCCTTTTTTGTTGTAACTTTTATTTGTTTAGTTTTTGCCTTTTCATGCATGCTTCTTGCTGCAAAGGCGTTTCTTTATTATTGCCAACTCATTTAATTTAAATAATTATGTCTGCTTAATAATTTTTAATAACAATACGTATTCTGCTTGTGCTGTGTTGTTGAAATGCTGTTGCGATCGCAGCGAAGCCCTTGAGACTTTTTATTGGCCACAGGCTGCTGCAGGCAGGTATGTACTTGAGCTTCATTAAAATTGGCAAACTTTAATGAAACAGCTTAAATGGCAGAACATTATGGCAGGTCGTCTAGATCAACAAACACAACAACAATAACAACAACATTTTAGCAACAAGTGTAGCAAAAGCAACATAATAAGATCAGTTAAGAGCAAGTTTTCAAGCAACATGCCGCACATGCGTAAATCCCCAAATCGATGCAATGCAACGCAGAACGCACAGCAACATTTGTACAAGCAACAACATTATTAACAACAAATTGCGGCAGTTATTGTGAGTTACGTGATTTCAACGTGAGAACATTTAAAGTTCTGTTTGTGCCGTTTTAGCGAGAGCAGCGCCGTTCGAGTTTAAAGTGCATGTTAAAGAAGATAAAAAAAAAGAAACAAAAACATGCCAACTAGAAGTTGTTGCCACATGGTTGGATTTTTGTGACCTCCCATGTTTGTATAGTTCTTCTGTTCCAAGGTTCAAATTTGACCCTGACCATGGTTATAGCCCATTCGCAGGTTTAATTCTTTTTCTTTTGCCAGTTTCTGAGCGGATTTTTCTTTATTCATTGCTTGATTGAATTTAAAAATGATCATCTATAGATCAGATTTCAGCTTAATTTTATGAAATTTTAATGGTTGCGGATATAAAAAATGTTAACTGTTTCAATGTTTGTAACGTAAAACTTTTAAGCTAATTGTTTATGATGGCTTTACTTAGCATGGGCAGAAGTAAAAGTGGTAGGGCTATATCAAGTATGGGTCATATACTTATAGATACTGTGAAGGGCATACATATGAGGATCATATGTAGCCATAGTTCATAGCGGAATCAAGTTAGGTCATAATGTCAAAGGTCATTAAGGGAGTTGTTTAAAGTCAAGAGTCGCATATTGGCAAGATTAAGGATATATACACGTTTAACTATGAAGGACAGAAGATATAGGATAACAAATTCCAAAGTTGTTGTTTTTTTTTAAATGGAGATGTGAATACATCAGACTATTTTACGATTATGAAAACATCTGTTTTTTTTTTAAACCTTTAATGATGTTAAAGCCAAAATATAATGTGTGGGATCTTATTTAATATGAAGAAGTACTCGATTTTAGAATTTTCGTGAAGAGTCATAGAGTGCTGACAGTGAGCGGAAAAAAATCTCTGAACTAGTTTACGACTTTGCATTTCTTAATTCGGCATATCATCACTAATTAGCTTGAATTATAGTCTTAGAATAAACATTTATAAGAACCGTAAGATTTCTGATGATATTGCTAAGTTTCTTTTTTTTCATACCTTATCAAAAAACACCCGAAATTTCCGCGAAGTGGTAACTTGAATCGTGGGAATAGGAAAAAGTCTCAAGGTATGACCATTGTTTTTGGTCAAATATAAAACATATATTTGAGCCACAGATGACAGATGTTTTAACCCAGAAAAAAATTGTTTGACAATATCAGTATATTGAAGGGGCATTAAGAAACTTACATAAAGCCAAAACTTATATACAATCCGGAACTGGCCAAATATAAAGTGTCATTCAGGATAAAATAATGCAAAATTCTTTATCAGTAATGATCTCAGGGTAATATAATGATCTGAAATAATGTATACAGTACTTAATATCCAAGAGTCAAATATATATTGTAACTGAACACTTACTTTACACTGTGAGTTTTATTTCAAACTCACAACTTGTCAAGGCAAAAAGTGGGGTCTAAGCCGAAGATGTTACGAGTATCTATGGCAGTCATGAGCAGGAAAATAAATTGGTGGGCCAAAGTTTTGTTTTTAAAAAACAAACACAAAATTGTCCTCATTATTGCTTTTGCTCATCGTTGCAAAAAAAAAAAAAAAAAAATTGTCAAAGCACAAGACTGAATTTCTATTTCTATATGTAACAAAATTGATGTGTAAACAAAAACAAAAAAAAAAAAAACAAAAACAAATCATGTGTGTTTTTGCATTACACAAGCAACGGGACAATCATCTCAATCTCAGCCTCGTCGGGGGAGGCTTTGTTTTTATGCATTTGTTGTTGTTAAAGCGAGTTCAAAATTTGGTGAACATCGGTTTTGTTCTTGTTGCTTTTTGTACGTGTTGTTGTTTTTACAAATTGACCAACTGGACCCATTGTGCTTTTGGAAGCTCATGTCTGATCTATGGTATTCTCATCATAGGTTATATATCATTTCCACAGATCAGAAAATTTAACGGACGATCCTTTTTCTTAACCTCACAATCTTTTTAAAAAAATTTCCGGACATAATGATGCCCAAGATAAACATATCGAGGTGATAAAAGATAGTTATAATTAAAAGGCTAGGAATGATAAGTGAAAGTATGTCCTTAGCTCATTATTATACCATTACTGTGAGCCTGAACTTGAAAATAGAGAAGCAAATGTTTGGATTTACGGTTGCTTTTTGCCAAAAAGTTCTTATAATGGGCTATACTTAATATTTCAAGCGAAAATGTATGCGATTGAGGCATGAATCCGGCAATGCTTTTGCAGGAAAGCTATGAGGCCACATATCTACTATATTCTTTCAGACATCCATGCGACATTAACGGCCCTTACAAGCTTATAAACTTATATCAAGACTGTCTGTTCATTATTTCGAATCACTGAATGCACTGGGGAAAAAAATAAGATTCTATTGAACAAGAATTGTGTTGGGTACCAGGACATGAAGTATATAAAAGCAACGATATAATTTTCAAGAGATAAAGAGGCATGAAAACCTCTTATTGGCCCCGAACTATACTGTAGTCTGAAATCTATTTAGAGAAATTGTTAAGATTTGGGAATTTGAAAAGTTCCTGTGCCTCTAGGATAATTATTTGAATAGCGCTAAGCAAAGAAATGTTTAACTTTCAGACGAGATTAATCAGGAAATTCACTCAAGCTCAACACAAAAGGCCTACAAATTCTAACAGGTATCACATAGTTTCAGAGTTATTATTTTACATCATCTCAGAATATATGCCTTTCTATATCCAATGTCTGTAGACTCTGCTAGTAGAAGAAAGAAACTTCAGAGCGTATTCTATATGAATTTCTTAGTTTCAAATTTTGCTGATGGTGGGGCATTGCGATGCGTCTGCTTAAAAAAAAAGGGATAACAAACCAGCAAAAGTGTGTCAGTCTCCGTCGGCGGTGACGATAAAGTTAGCGGCCGGTTTGTGCATCCTTTCTTTTTCTTCATTCACCTGGGTAGCCTGGTCGCATTGGAGTGCCTCACTTGTCTGCGTGAAGCTGTTCTTGGCTGAGTATTTTTGGGACTATGAGAAATTTAACCCCGACTGTCGACAGTGGTGTTTGTTGATGGGTTGTGACACGTTTGTGGTGCTGCTTCACACTCTTAAGTCTCCGAAGTTAAATATTCTAGTTGGGGAGACAATGGGAACTCCACCTAGGATATTTTCGGAATTCATTTCCGATTCCGATTTAAAAACGTGTTCTAGATTCCGATCGGAAAGAAATCAATGCAATCGGACTCGAACATGTATTCGAATATGCTGCTTTGTGAAAGCATCACCTAAATGACAGCAGATTTGACATTTTGATAATATTTTCAGGAAAAATAAAATATTAACAAGTGCCATTTCAAAAAAAAATAAATTAATAAAAATGAGTATTGTAGTTATCGCTACACTTTTGCTAGAAACGGAAAAATATAAGGAGACTCCAATAATCTCCTGGAATTACCCAAATCTAATCCATATCCAAATTGTTGGCACAAATATCGGATTCGAAGCTCGGAATCGGATTGCAGAACACCTTTCAATCAAATGTCATCGGAAGTAAATCTGAATCTGAACTGAATTGCATTTCAGAACATATCATATAATCAGATAGAATTGATTTTGGCATTAACTTTAGAAGCAATTATCTATAGATATATATACATAAGATATATATCTATATCTATAGATATGTATACATAAGCGCAATTAATAAGGGTAATTTAGAGATACATTCTGAAAAAAAAATTGAAAACTATTTTATCGTGAAATTGTTATTATTATACAAAAGAACCATTCTTTACATTCATATTTGCTTTTTTTTAATTTTTTTAATATTATTTTCTTCAAATGTTGGTCCCGTAAGTGAGACTAATATGCTTCATTATGTTTCAAATTCCAAGTTTCGAAGACACTTTGATTGTCGAGGCTTGATATAACATGAACGAAGTTGCCGATTCACTGGTCAGAAAAGTGAAATTTATTATTCAACAAATTATTCACGTAATGTTCTTGTTCGAAATAAATACCGTCGAGAACAGTCATTTGCGACAGCAACTAGTTCGTTTCTTATAACGCTAGTAATAACGGACGCCATTCATAGTTACGATCCAAGAATGATAGAAACAAGATTACACGTTCCGCAGTCCCGTTATTAAATGCTCTTTTTCTCAATTGAGTGCATGACGTCACGCAGCGCTTCTGCTTTACAAAAATGAACTCAAATGTGCGATCGCTTAGGCAAATTGACGAAATTGTATTGTACAACTGGCCTCACCATTCTCGTCTAACAACATTGATAAACGATAAAAATGTCAAAAAATTAAAGGTAATTGTGCTCGAAAATCGTCGTGTGACCGTAAGAGATATATCTATCAAGCTTGATATATCGACTCGATCGGCGATTGGCGATCATGTAAATGGTTTTATAGGCATCGGATTGCAGCGCGACTTGTGCCGAAATTCCTGAATTTTCTTCAAATTGAGTCGCTGCAGCTCAGGAGATGTTTAAATGGACTTGTGACGAGACTTAGGTGTACGAGTATGACAACGAAACAGCTCAACAATCTGCAGAGTGGCGCTCTCCAGATGAGCCAAAAGCAAAAAAGATACAGTAGTTTCGACTATGTCGTAACACAAGACGTAGAATTAGTCAATTCGCTTTTGATGACATCTTTTTTAAAAACTATTTAGCAAAATATTTATTCCATACACCTGAGCATATGACATTTAAAAGAGTGCCGGAAAGGGTTAATATGTATGACCGACCCCCATTACTTTTGCAAAAGGAACATTTTTGCGTTTGACACCTATTCCCTCCGATCACTCCTTAGGGGGGCTTCCTTACAAATATTATGGTTTTTGTATATTTATTCCATACACCTGAGCATATGACCTTTAAGAGAGTGCCGGAAAGGGTTCATAGGCAGGACTGACCCCCATTATTTTTGCAAAAGGAACATTTTTGCCTTGGACACCTATTCTCTCCGACCACTCCTTAGGGGGGGCTCCCATACAAATATTATGGTTTTTGTGCCGGAAAGGGTTAATATGTATCACTGACCCCCATTACTTTTGCAAACGGAGCATTTTTTCCTTTGACACCTATTGCCTCCGACCACTCATTAGGGGGCCCCCATACAAATTTTATGGTTTTTGTATCTTTATTCCATACACTTGAGCATATGACCTTTAAGAGAGTGCCGGAAAGGGTTAATATGTATCACCGACCCCCATTATTTTTCCAAAAGGAACATTTTTGCCTTTGACACCTATTCCCTCCGACCACTCCTTAGGGGGGCTCCCCTACAAATTTTATTGTGTTTGTGCTGGAAAGGGTTAAGATGTATCACCGACCCCCATTACTTTTGCAAAAGGAACATTTTTGCCTTTAACACCTATTTCCTCCGACCACTCCTGAGGGGGGCTCCCATACAAATTTTATGGTTTTTGTTTATTTATTCCATACACCTGAGCATATGACCTTTAAGAGAGTGCCGGAGAGGGTTAATATGTATAATTGACCCCCATTACTTTTCCAAAAGGAACATTTTTGCCTTTGACACCTATTCCCTCAGACCAGTCCTTAGGGGGGCTCCCATACAAATTTTATGGTTTTGTCGATAAAACCGGAAACTGTCGATAAATAGGTAGCAAGTTTAAGCAAACAAAAACATCAAATGTTGGCTTTATATTTCATGTAATTGTGTAAAATTTATATAAGTTAGAGAGTTCTAACATGAATTTTTGTAGCATTGAGGATCAAGCAGACCAACAAGTGCTAACATCAACATTGTACGATCAGTACTTTAGGCCCACCAAAGGCTCAAAAAGTAATGTAAATACCGACACCTGATCACTATCAACCACCCTACTTACCTCCGAGAATGACGTATTCTACGTCAAAAAAAAAAACAACAAAGTCGTTCAAAAACTAAGGTGATGTCGACTGTTTTCTTCGATTCTTAAGATGTCGTGCACCCGGAATTTCTTTCGCAAGATCAATCGGTCAACGCTCGATATGATTTGAGTGTTTTAAAGCATTTGCGCGAGAGTGTTCGCCGTAAGAAGCCGAAATTATGGAAGGACAATTCATGGTTCTTGCACCACGATAATACACCAGCTCACACATCACGCATTGTACGAAATTATTTGACCAAAAACAATTTCAAAATCGTTCAACAAGCTATATTGGCCAGATATGGTGTTTTTTTCACAGATATCCGTGTGACTTTTTCCAATTCCCCAAACTCAAATTAAACCTCAATTGAGACGATTGCAGTCATCGGTCTACCGTGCTTTCAAGAGTGTGAAAAAAACGTTGGCATATGTGTATCGTCGCCGATGGTGATTATTTTGAAGGTGATGAAAAAATATTCAGGAATAATTTACCGTTGTTGTTTTATTTGCACAGTCCGGTTCAATTTTGAACAGAAGACATAAAAAAAAGATCAATAACAAAATCCTATCACAGCGTGTTATAATTGCGTTTGTTTTGTTCGACTCGAAAGCAGCAGCAGTTAAAGTTGTTGACATACATACAAATGTTGAATCTGGGTCTAGATGTCACTGTCAATAGGCAGCAACTCACAGAACATAGAATATCCGACAAGGTTAGCATGTTTTGTCGCAAACAATTTGATTTTCTTGTTTTATTTTTCTCATCATAATGATGCATGAGATTTTAATGGCTATTTGTTTGTATGATTTTTTTGTCTTTTTTTTTATCACACCAATTAAATTTAAGTTAAAAATAAACATGATTATAACACCTTTAAAACAAAAAAACCAATGTGAAGCTGAAACATCTTTAAATGCTTCCAGTTTAATATTAAAATTTATTAGTTAAACATGTTTCTGTAAAACACAAGCGATAAGAACATTTTTCTAGAACTAAAAATGTGGTTCCTGCAAACCTCCTAAGAACTTCTGACGCAGCCTCTTTTCGGTTTCATTAATGAACAGCAAGCAGTTCCAACCAAATGTTTTTGGCTTTATGCAAATGTGAATTCCTTCAGATATAGCGATGACTTCATGTTAGAATAAAATGTTCGGCCAACAAGCAACAAAGTTCAAAAAACTTGCTTGGTAGTCGGAGGAACACGTTTGTCTTAGCAAATGTTAATTTCTGTTGGTTTTTTTTATGTATTTTTTTTATAATTGTTACGCCTCTGACGTCCGAGATAAATTAAGCTAATTTGCTAAAAAGAAAATATCTTAATTTATGTCGTCAGTATATTTGTGTAATTAATACAACTTTATTTAATTTTGTTTTCTTTCTGCTTTTATTACAGCGTCTGGCGTTCAGGAAGCGGAGAAACAATCGATTCTTAAGGAGCACAATAGACTAAGACAAACGGTAGCTACAGGTCGTTTTCCAGGACAGCCAGGTGCTGAGAACATGCGTGAAATTGTCTGGGATGATGAGTTGGCATTACGTGCCCAAAAATGGGCCGATAACTGTCAATTCCGACACGATCCACTGCGAACAATAAGTACGAGAAAACGTTTAAATCTCCATTCATTTTTACAGCCAAACACACATTTTAACCCACTTTGTTGTACTTTTGTGGGCCAAAATTTCATTTGTCTCTAATTTCAGTCTTCAATCAGTAGCTAACAACTTGTTTTTAGTTGTTGTATTTTTTATGTTCAGTTTCTATGCAAGCAATTTCACAAAAATTCTTACCATAGAAGAATCAATTTTGTTGCATATGATGCTGATTTTGAGTTTGGAGTTAAGAGGACGAAAAAGAAATCTAAAAAAAAACAATAACACAAAATAATAAATTTTAAATTACTGCATAAATAATGGTATGTCTGGTTATGGTCTTATAATTCATTCATTCATTAAAACATCGAGAAGAAGTTCAACATCGCTAACATCGTGTCTGGCCAATCGTTATCAAGAATGAACTTTGATTTCAACTTCAACTTAACTTCATCAACTTGCATACGCAATATATTTTGTTACTCTTGTTATTGGATCTGATATTAATAGTTTTTTCTTCCCTCTCTCTCTCTTTCATCACTTCGTATTGGCTTATTTTCATTTTAGATCGTTTCACCATGGGTCAGAATTTGGCAATCATCTGGAGTACCGTTCCGTTGGAAGCCGACGACGGCGACTTTCCATCACGTATCCAAAGCTGGTTCAATGAGGTACAAAAATACTCATTTGGCGATGCTTGGTCGCCTAAAACTGGTCACTATTCTCAGGTGGGTTGAAACATTTTACTTGATTTTATGTTCTAATCTTAACAAAGGTTTTTTTTTTTCATTATTATAGCTGGTCTGGGGCGAAACTAGTTTGGTTGGTTGTGGATATTCCGAATACAAAGACACATCCAAGTACAACAAACTCTATGTGTGCAACTATGGACCAGGGTGAGTTACGAAATATATTTTATATAAATATCAGTTAAGATTTCTTTTTTTTCATACAATGTTCCCTAAAAAACATTATCCAAGTTTGACACAAAATATCTAAAAAGTTCTTTAAGACTCACAAACGAAATTCCTTTTATCTGAGTAGGTTCCTCTTTTGTATCCAAAGAAATTATATTTTTTTTTTATATTTCTTAAGTTTACTCTTTCGATCTTCATAAATAGCCCATAGTCCATAGTCAAGATAGGTAGTGAAATCGAGTGTTAAGAAGAATTGAGCGCTTTTTCGATTCTTTCCACGGCAGTTCTTACCATTGCTGGAGTTGGAAATTTTGGTTTTCTAAAGCGCCAAGCATTTCTTTTTATTGGACTAAACCAACGCTCAGGGGATGCCCCCTATAAATGCGTAAGCATTGAGTTGATCCGAAAGAAGGGTAATTGTTTAGTTGAAGGGTGGAAAGATTGAGTAGTATCGGTGAAGATTTGTCTTGAACCTACACAGATGGAAGTGATCGGGGAACATGCTCGCAGGGAGCTTATTCCACAATATTACTGTGCGACCGAAAAACGAATTATCTCTGTAATGCGATGTTCTATTGGACATCAAGGCAATGGTATAGGGATGGGCTTGGAGTGCTGACCGAGTGGACCTGGGAAATACTCGAGCTGGTGGTGTCAGGTCTTGTACCTCCCTTGTACACTTCCCATGGTAATACCAATATGAAAAGGCTAAGGTACCCAACATTGCGTCAATGACCGAGAGAGTTGAGAGAAGATGAAATATTTTTATCCCCT
The DNA here is from genome assembly GCA_943735915.1 of Pherbina coryleti. Taxonomy (NCBI): domain Eukaryota; kingdom Metazoa; phylum Arthropoda; class Insecta; order Diptera; family Sciomyzidae; genus Pherbina; species Pherbina coryleti. Next base: position 17,748,103 of record OX030949.1, read on the forward strand.
ATCAAATATATCGCACGCCGTTGAATTCGGTCCAGAAGCTCCAAATAGGATCTTGAAGCCCCTGCCCAAATGTGCGAATTGTGCTCCATATTCGGCCTGATGTATGAAGTGTAGATCATGCGGAGATCAGATGGTGTGAAATATCTTTTGCACTGTTTTAAGAAACCTAGGCCGCCAATTGGCCGCTTCTTTCGGCACATCGAAAACAAGATCATTCCAGTGAAGATCAAATCTTATCGATATGCCCAGAACGTCAAGAGCATCTGACTCCACACGACTCACATCGTTCATTTTAAGGGGAGCTAAGGGGCAATTCATTAGTTTGTGGATTATCAGACAACACTGGGTCTTGCTTGATTAAACTCAACTCTATTAGCAAGACCCCCACTTAGAGATTTTTCTTAAGTTGTTAAGAAGTGTGTCATTCTTATTTTGACTCTTTCTCTTAATCTTCAAAGAGCTCGGGCGTAAGTTAATGTTTTAGTGCTGGTAGGATAGGAAATAATGAGATAATTGAAAGTTGTCACAATTTTCAACGCATTATCCCAGTCGGAAATAGCAGAGGGTCTATGATATTATATTTGTATAACTTAGTAGTATAACAGCTGTTCCTATCAATCGTATATTAGAGAACTTTGTAGCAGAATTAGTAGAACAGCTGTTCATATCCGCATCAGTTCCTCTTAATCGAAAAACATCGATTCATGTTAAAAGAAACCATTTAACACTAAAACCAGCCTGCTCATTGACAATTCACAAATCGCAAGGAGGAAAATTCGATGAAATTGTTAACAAATACAGCTGATGCCTTTTCTACTGCTTAGCGTAGATACCTGCCTTATGGGCTAAGTTCTACAGTGCCCCTTGGCAATGAGTCGAGGTTCATGGAATTTATGCTTAACAGATAAATCATCCGGATGTTAATACTCACACCATTGTCCATCCAACCATCGTCCATCCAACCATCGTCCATCCAACCATCTCTTGGGAGTGGGATGGACGACCAGACGCAACCAACGCGATACCCTGTCATAGTAGTTTCAACACCGGTTACAGACCAGATACAAACAACACAATTATCTGTCATAGTAGTTTCAACACCGGTTAAACACCATACTTAAGTGTATAGATACAGGGTTCTCCAATAGGGACTTGACAACTTTGAATTAAATTTCTGAACGCACCCTTTCACTAATCATCGAACTGTCATTGTCAATTTATTCAGTAAACTCAACATTTTCATCATGGTAAAGTACACGAACGACCAACGTCTGCAAATTTATGATGCGCCAAGATGATGAATTTCATCGCAAAATCTTCTTCAGTGACGAAGCTCATTTTTGGCTCAATGGGTTCGTCAATAGGCAAAATATGCGTTATTGGTCGGGTGAAAATCCGCATGTCCTTCATGAATCACCACTTCGTCCACAAAACTGTTTGGTCCGGTTTGCATGCCGGCGGCGTCATTGGACCATATTTTTTCGTCGACGATAACGAGCGTAACGTTACTGTGAATGGCCATCGTTATCGCGCGATGATTACCGATTATTTTTGGCTCGAATTGAACGATATGGACTTGGACGACATGTAGTTCCAACAAGACGGTGTCACAAGCTACACAGCACACGTTACAATCGATTTATTGAAGAGTAAGTTTGATGCGCGTGTTATCTCAAGAAATGGGCCAGTCGATTGGCTACCTCCAATACGAGCTCGCGGTGGCCATATGAACGAAGTCGAATTCCTTTCATAAATGTTTTAATTGTACTTCAAGGCGATAATATTTTCTGAAATATCTCAAATGGTTTGCGTTTTATTTAAAAAAAGTTGTCAAGTTCTTAATGGAAAACCCTTTATTTAATTAATAAATACATACACTGTATGGATAGTAATCAATATTGGAACACAACAGTACCGATTTATGAACGATTAATTGGACTACCATCCAGATTTATTGGTGGAAGTCGAGACCCATCTGAAATCTCTGACAATATTTGGTCATTGCCACCCGGTTGTACAACTGCGTAACTTCACGCCGACCAAATCTTGTCTGCTCGCGACATTGAGCTACCACAGACAGCACGATACTCCCCGTAGGGACAGTCCTGCAATAGTCTCCCTGGCAAAAGGGATCTACCTACACATAGCACACTGACACATATGACACTTAAGTTACCACTATTACACCCATTTCAATCTGAGTCACCAATCCACATTCAACAGCCATCCCATTTAACTCTGTACTCCTAGATTAGTAAGGTAAACTTTTCACCTCTTCGTACCCAAATCTGACACTTTAAAAAGAGATCTCAAAAGCTGATACTCCGAAATTACTCAGAATTAACTCTTTAATTTCGTCATGTCCTCCAAAAATACTCTAGCCCGCTTTTAGCCCCAGGGTACCCTTACATACTTTGCATCACTAGGTCAAGCTATTTCGCCTCTTCGCATCTAATGACGACTCCACTCGATGCTGCAAAAGTACTCTAGCGACTATTTCGTTCCCTCGTATTGTGGGCTCAATACTCAGAAAGGACTCTAAATAGCTATTTCATTCTGTCGTATCCATCACCATCTCTAGGCTGCCAAACATCCTTCGGTGGCTCTTCATTTTTCGCACTCCAGCAAAAACTCCAATTTTGCCTTATTTTAAACTTATCCATTAGAAATACAAATATGCCAGTGGAAATTGCGTTCGTGTGTCTGCCAGGAAAGGACTATCTCCGTGCTAAAGAATTTATTAAGGATTATTGCTATTCCCTCATATTCCCAGAATAGGAGACCAACTCCAGAATCTGGGTAGTCCCTTCTATATTTACACAGGATAGGACGAACCCGTTGCCTACGACTATACTCCTTTATCCTACTTGGGCTACTCGAGAGAAAAGGCGGAGTTGTTAACAAATACAATAAGACACATTTGTAACCTTTGATGTACTTACCCATATCTATGGTCAAGACTCAAAAATGAATTCATACTGTACCTACTGATAAGTGTCAACATATATTTCGGGAATAAATATAAAGACCCAATTTGTTTCTATATTTTGAAATATTCTCCTTTATTATTGAAACATTTTTGCATCCGTTGGAGCCATTAGTCACATTTATCCCATTCCAATTGAGACACTTCAAAAATGTACTTTTTTAACGTATCAATGCTTCTTTTGGCGTCAAATATCGTTGTCCACGCAGTTTATCCTTGATATGCGGGAACGAAAAGACGACATTGAGTGCCGAATCAGGCCCGTAAGATTAATAAACCATTTATCCGATGTTTTGAGTGGTCAAAAACTCCTTTGTTTGAGCTGATGTGTGGACGCTCGCATTGTCTTGATAAAGAATAATTCTTCGGCACTAGTTTCTTTTCCTTATTTCACGGAATATTTCTTATTTTTTTACGTAATTTAAGTGGTACCCTGGCAAAAATTTAAAAATTTTTTTGTTTCTTGTTCAAAATGAAAATAAAAATTCGGTCTCTATATTTGTTCCCGAAATATATGTAATAACCCTCGTATTTGACCCTATTTGGTTAGTCGATCTAGGGTAGCTTCGAACTCAGTTTTAACTAAAACGTGTTAACATTTTCAAGTGGATATGTCAGTGCAGGCCGTAGCGAAATGCGTAAATGGGCCTGGACCATTCGATGTAAATTCTACAAACTGCGATATCCAAACCCACTTTTTTTAGCTTTGAACCAAGGAATTCAGGTATTTTCGATCAAAATATTTTCACATACAAATAATAAAGGATATTAATTGATTGGGTTGCTAGGAGTTGAATTAACAAGGATTTTAGGTGTTACATCTATTCAGTCAAGTCCGTTTGGGTTAGAAAATTGGGTGGGATATTAGTGGGAAGGAAGGGAGAACCGAGTGAAACATGTGTAGAATGTTTTGAACGTGGCGGAAAGCGTAGAAATATGTGTATTTGAATCTGAGGTAAGTGTTATGCCGTTACATCTGTCAATTCAAGTAACTAAGAGATCCTCTCCACAATCTTTCTGTACAACTCACGTAAACTTTTAAGAGGTAAATATTTTGAAGAATTTTTAACTTCAGTTGATCTCTTCAAAATTGTTAAAGAAATGAAGAAAGATAAAAGCGTAGTTCTATTACCCGGGATTCAAACCCGGTAATTTGGGATGGCATAAAAACTAGTAGGTCCAGTTCTTGATCACTTGTGTACAAACATTTAGTAGCACGCACAACAAAATTGATCATAAGAAAATCGGTCTAAGACCCTTTTAAGGAATATAATGGTCAATTCTACTTTTTTTATAAAAAGGGACTCACATTATTTTGTACATGAAATAAGTTTTATTTTTTCCCTGATAAAAACTTTCGGATTTTATTTCAATTAACCCTTTGTAACCGTGGCAAAACCTTTTTGTTGTTTTTTTTATTTATAAATTGATACAATGGATAGCGACTTTTTGTCTAAGGCAGGAATTTGTTAAAGAAAATCTATGTTTCATTGTAGAAGCAATATTAATTATTTAAGATGGTCTTATTTTAAACCTTTCTTTTTTATTTATTTGCAGTGGAAACGTCGTCGGCTACAATCCCTACGAAGTTGGCAAACCATCTTGCGGCACCTACGGCATGCGACCATCTTCACAATATCAGGGACTATGCGCAGCACCCCAGGCGTCATCAACAACAACAACGACTTCGGTCAACAGCATTAGCAGCAATACAATAGAAACGTATGACTATCAGCAAACTAAATCTTTTAACATCAAACAATCCACTTTTGCAACACAATTCGTTCAACAAGCATCCTCCTCCTCCTCCTCCTCCTCGTCAACCAAACAGGCGACGTCCTCCCTTGCGCAAACCCTATCCGCAGCAGCATCAGCAGCATCAGTCGCATCAGGCACATCAGTCGCTTCAGTCGCATCAGTATCATCATCAGCAACAGCAACAGCATCAGCATCATCATCAGGTGTACCGGCTAGAAACGGTAACTCATTTGGCACCGCGACCCGTGGCGGTAGCACATCGCACACAACTGAGACCAATCAATACGGTCAATACACTCAATACAAGAACAAGTTCGAAGCGTACAAACCATCTTCAGTGGAATTCCAAAACTCCATTCGTAAGCACACTATTCTACGGACCTATTTGAATCAACCGCAAAAACCACAGAAAACACAAAACGAACAGAATCAGAAGCAAGAGCAAAACCAACAGCAGCAACATCAACAACAGCAAGTGAACACGCCGAAACCAGCAACGCGTGGATGGAGTCTTTTATCGTGGCGTGGCTAGTGGCAACTACTTTTAATTGGTTGGAAACTCAATCGAGTAGCCACAAATAGGTTTACATAAAATTAGGCGCCAAAATTACTACTATGTAGTACCCCGTTAGCTAGGGTGACCACATCCGGTCACAAATTTAGTGATAATCTTTTTTAATTATTTCAACCACTCAGCATTGCCATTCATTTAATATTCGTATTAGTTGATCTAAAACTCAACAAACAGTATCGAAAAATATTTAGATTTTTAGCATTTAAGAAAAGCGCTCATTTCCCGGCATAGCATATAAAAAAAACTTATATTAGAAGAAACAAATACTAGCCACACGTTTACGCACCCACCCACGTTCATCGGACTTTCTTAAGCGTTGAGAAGTACCAATCATAACTTCAGCGAACTGTAGAACTCTATCTACTTCATTTTCAACATCATGCTCAGGTTCTGCCAATTCACTTCAATTCTACTAACTTGTTCACTTTCAGGTAGCTACACATTCGTAAATTCAACGTTAATCTAACATCTTAAAAAAATATCTAACATCAGAATCTAACTTTTAAATATTCATTCATTTGAATAATCCATCGGAAATTTATTGTAATAGCGAATATTTGTATCAAATGTTTGTTTTGTACATACACACACAACACACATACATATACACACAGACACAGACACAGACAAACTTGGCAATAGAAAAAGAGTTTACATAATTTTCATAATAATCACATTGAGGAACTTAATCAGTATCTTTACAAAAGAAATTGTTAATTGTATGAATGTATTGTAAGTATGTTTAAGTAGTTGTAAGACCTTGTATTTTTGTGTTCTTGAATGAATTGCTTACGTATTTAAAAAATTTAAATTATTTTTTTTTCAATACGTCATAAAAATATATTTTATGAAAAAAAAAACAGGTTGTTTTAATCCTATTTTATGCCTATGGCGCAGCGATTGGCCAATAATAGGCTGAAAATATTGATAAAAGTAACGCTTATTTTATTCATAGGAACTTAGAAGAGGAGAACGGCAAAAGATTAAATTGTTGTCTTCAAAGTGGATTTTCAGGTTAATCTTGGAAGAAAAAAACGTTATCATCAAAGAAGTAATCATTAAAAAAAAAACAGATATTTAAAACCATACTTTGTAAATTTATTCGATATTAAACGATTTTAAAGCAAATACGACAATTTTTGATTATTTTTTCCGATTGTAAGAATCTCGTGCCGGAGATTAGGTTCACATCGAGAAAAATTCTTAAGAAAATTAAGAATAAACCTGTGAAAATAAAGAAGTTATTGGTTCAGACAACAAAGTTTAATATGTATGTATAATTGTACAAGCATGTATGTTGCTCTTCCCATTTTATGTGAATGATAAATTGACGGAATATCAATTGAATCATAAAAAGCAATCTTCCATCTAGAGATATCAGAATTCTAAACACAGATTTTGTGTTTGCTCAGTGTTGAAGTTTTTGGTTTTAACATTTTTATCAAAATAAAAATCAAATTCAAAATAAAAAGCAAATTCACATGTAATGAAAACAAAAATTAAAACCAGGGTAAGAATCAACATTCAAATCAAGTTCAAAACAAAGATCAAGATTAAGATCAAGGTCAAAATCAAGATCAATGTCAACGTCACAGTCAAGATCAAGATCAAGATCAAAATCAAAATCAAAATCAAAATCAACATCCAAATCCAAATCAAAATCAAAATCAAAATCAAAATCAAAATCAAAATCAAAATCAAAATCAAAATCAAAATCAAAATCAAAACCAAAATCCAAATCAAAATCAAAATCCAAATAAAAATCAAAATCAAAATCAAACTTAAAATTAAAATAAAAATTAAAATTAAAATTAAAATTAAAATTAAAATTAAAATTAAAATTAAAATTAAAATTAAAATTAAAATTAAAATTAAAATTAAAATTAAAATTAAATTAAATTAAAATTAAAATTAAAAATTAAAATTAAAAATTAAAATTAAAATTAAATTAAAATTAAAATTAAAATTAAAATTAAAATTAATTAAATTAAAATTAAAATTAAAATAAAATTAAAATTAAAATTAAAATTAAAATTAAAATTAAAATTAAAATTAAAATTAAAATTAAAATTAAAATTAAAATTAAAATTAAAATTAAATTAAATTAAATTAAAATTAAAATTAAAATTAAAATTAAAATTAAAATTAAAATTAAAATTAAAATTAAAATAAAATTAAATTAAAATTAAAATTAAAATTAAAATTAAAATTAAAATTAAAATTAAAATTAAAATTAAAATTAAAATTAAATTAAAATTAAAATTAAAATTAAAATTAAAATTAAAATTAAAATATAAAATTAAAATTAAAATTAAATTAAAATTAAAATTAAAATTAAATTAAAATTAAAATTAAAATTAAAATTAAATTAAAATTAAAATTAAAATTAAAATTAAAATTAAAATTAAAATTAAAATTAAAATTAAAATTAAAATTAAAATTAAATTAAAATTAAAATTAAAATTAAATTAAAATTAAAATTAAAATTAAAATTAAAATTAAAATTAAAATTAAATTAAAATTAAAATTAAAATTAAAATTAAAATTAAAATTAAAATTAAAATTAAAATTAAAATTAAAATTAAAATTAAAATTAAAATAAAATTAAAATTAAAATTAAAATTAAAATTAAAATTAAAATTAAAATTAAAATTAAAATTAAAATTAAAATTAAAATTAAAATTAAATTAAAATTAAAATTAAAATTAAAAAATATAAATTAAAATTAAAATTAAAATTAAAATTAAAATTAAAATTAAAATTAAAATTAAAATTAAAATAAAAATTAAAATTAAAATTAAAATTAAGATTAAAATTAAAATTAAAATAAAAATTAAAATTAAAATTAAAATTAAAATTAAAATTAAAATTAAAATTAAGATTAAAATTAAAATTAAAATTAAAATTAAAATTAAAATTAAAATTAAAATTAAAATTAAAATTAAAATTAAAATTAAATTAAAATTAAAATTAAAATTAAAATTAAAATTAAAATTAAAATTAAAATTAAAATTAAAATTAAAATTAAAATTAAAATTAAAATTAAAATTAAAATTAAAATTAAAATTAAAATTAAATTAAAATTAAAATTAAAATTAAAATTAAAATTAAATTAAAATAAAATTAAAGTTAAAATTAAAATTAAAATTAAAATTAAAATTAAAATTAAAATTAAAATTAAAATTAAAATTAAATTAAGATTAAAATTAAAATAAAAATTAAAATTAAAATTAAAATTAAAATTAAAATTAAGATTAAAATTAAAATTAAAAATTAAAATTAAAATTAAAATTAAAATTAAATTAAAATTAAAATTAAAATTAAAATTAAAATTAAAATTAAAATTAAAGTTAAAATTAAAATTAAATTAAAATTAAAATTAAAATTAAAATTAAAATTAAAATTAAAATTAAAATTAAAATTAAAATTAAAATTAAAATTAAAATTAAAATTAAAATCAAAATTAAAATTAAAATTAAAATTAAAATTAAAATTAAAATTAAAATTAAAATTAAAATTAAAATTAAAATTAAAATTAAAATTAAAATTAAAATTAAAATTAAAATTAAAATTAAAATTAAAATTAAAATTAAAATTAAATTAAAATTAAAATTAAAATTAAAATTAAAATTAAAATTAAAATTAAATTAAAATTAAAATTAAAATTAAAATTAAAATTAAAATTAAAATAAAATTAAAATTAAAATTAAAATTAAAATTAAAATTAAAATTAAAATTAAATTAAAATTAAAATTAAAATTAAAATTAAAATTAAAATTAAAATTAAATTAAAATTAAATTAAAATTAAAATTAAATTAAAATTAAAATTAAAATTAAAATTAAAATTAAAATTAAAATTAAAATTAAAATTAAAATTAAAATTAAAATTAAAATTAAAATTAAAATTAAAATTAAAATTAAAATTAAAATTAAAATTAAAATTAAAATTAAAATTAAAATTAAAATTAAAATTAAATCAAAATCAGAATCAAAATCAAAATTAATATCAAAACCAAAATCAAGGTCAAAGTCAAAGTCAGAGTAAAAGTCAAAGTCAAAGTCAAAGTCAAAGTCAAAGTCAAAGTCAAAGTCAAAGTCAAAGTCAAGTCAAAGTCAAAGTCAAAGTCAAAGTCAAAGTCAAAGTCAAAGTCAAAATCAAAATCAAAATCAAAATCAAAATCAAAATCAAAATCCAAATCAAAATCAAATTTAAAATAAAATCAAAATCAAAACCAAAATCAAAATCAAATCAAACTCAAACTCAAAATCAAATTAAAACTCCAAATCAAAATCAATATCAAAATTAAAATCAATCAAAATGAAAGTCAAAGTCAAAGTGAAAATCAAAATCAAAATCAGAATCAAAATCAAAATGAATATCAAACCAAAATTAAGGTCAAAGTCAAAGTCAAAGTCAATGTCAAAGTCAAAGTCAAAGTCAAAGTCAAAGTCAAAGTCAAAGTCAAAGTCAAATTCAAAGTCAAAGTCAAAGTCAAAGTCAAAGTCAAAGTCAAAGTCAAAGTCAAAGTCAAAGTCAAAGTCAAAGTCAAAGTCAAAGTCAAAGCCAAAGTCAAAGTCAAAGTCAAAATCAAAATCAAAATCAAAATCCAAATCAAAATCAAAATCCAAATCAAAATCAAATTTAAAATAAAAATCAAAATCAAAACCAAAATCAAAATCAAAATCAAACTCAAACTCAAAATCAAATTAAAACTCCAAATCAAAATCAATATCAAAATTAAAATCAATCAAAATGAAAGTCAAAGTCAAAGTGAAAATCAAAATCAAAATCAGAATCAAAATCAAAATGAATATCAAACCAAAATTAAGGTCAAAGTCAAAGTCAAAGTCAAAGTCAATGTCAAAGTCAAAGTCAAAGTCAAAGTCAAAGTCAAAGTCAAAGTCAAAGTCAAAGTCAAAGTCAAAGTCAAAGTCAAAGTCAAAGTCAAAGTCAAAGCCAAAGTCAAAGTCAAAGTCAAAGTCAAAATCAAAATCAAAATCAAAATCAAAATCCAAATCAAAATCAAAATCCAAATCAAAATCAAATTTAAAATAAAAATCAAAATCAAAACCAAAATCAAAATCAAAATCAAACTCAAACTCAAAATCAAATTAAAACTCCAAATCAAAATCAATATCAAAATTAAAATCAATCAAAATGAAAGTCAAAGTCAAAGTGAAAATCAAAATCAAAATCAAAATCAAAATCAAAATCAAACTCAAACTCAAAATCATATTAAAACTCCAAACCAAAATCAATATCAAAATTAAAATCAATCAAAATGAAAGTCAAAATCAAAATCAAAATCAAAATCAAAATCAAAATTAAAATTAAAATTAAAATTAAAATTAAATCAAAATCAGAATGAAAATCAAAATGAATATCAAAACCAAAATCAAGGTCAAAGTCAAAGTCAGAGTAAAAGTCAAAGTCAAAGTCAAAGTCAAAGTCAAAGTCAAAGTCAAAGTCAAAGTCAAAGTCAAAGTCAAAGTCAAAGTCAAAGTCAAAGTCAAAGTCAAAGTCAAAGTCAAAGTCAAAGTCAAAGTCAAATTCAAAGTCAAAGTCAAAGTCAAAGCCAAAGCCAAAGTCAAAGTCAAAGTCAAAGTCGACGTCAAAGTCAAAATCAAAATCTAAATCGAAATTGAAATCGAAATCAAAATTACAATCAAAATCAAAATCAAATTCAAAATCAAAATCAAAATTAAGTTCAAGACAAAGATAAAGATCAAGGTCAAAATTAAGATCAAGATCAAGGTCAAGAGAAATCACAGATTTAACCAACTGTGGCGTCCGTGGTGTAGTTGGTTAAAGTGCGTGGCCGGTATGTCAACGAACCTGGAGACCCAGGTTCGAACCCCAGCAGCGACAGAAAATTATTTGGATTAAAATAATTTTTCTGTACGGCCGCCACCTCTCTGCAGACAATGGCAAACCTCAGAGTGTAATCAAAATGCCATGTAAAGCTTCTTGAGAATAAGAACATTTCGTTCATCGCCGTTCGGAGTCGGCGTTAAGCCTGTAGGTCCATTTCTCGGTCAATTGTGTACAAACTTTACAACACGCACAACAAAATTGATCCTAAGAAGCTAGGTCAAAGTCCTTTCAAGGGCTGAAATGGCCAGTTATTTATTTATTTATTTATCAAGGTCAAGATCAAGATCAAGATCAAGATTAAGATCGACATCAAAATCAAAATCGAAATCAGAAAAACAAAAAACAAACACAAAATGTTGCTCATTTCTGCGTTTGCCAAAAAATCAAACAAAACAAAAAAACAATTACAATGCAATAAAACCACATGTTATGAAGTACACTGCAAGAAAATGTGGTTTATTTTTTTTAATATATTCAATGTGATATGGCCCACGCGGACAACTACATTGGGCATGTTTGATCAAGATCAAGATCAAAATCAAGATAATGATCAAAATAAAAATCAGAATCAAAACCAAATTCAAAATCAAAGTCAAAGTCGAAGTCAAAATCAAAATCAAAATCAAAATCAAAATTTAAAATCTAAATCAAAATCCAAATAAAAACCAAAATCGAAATCAAAATAAAAATCAAATCAAAATCAAAATCAAAATCAAAATCAAAACAAAAAACCAAATCAAAATCAAAATCGAAATGAAAATCAAACTCAAAATAAAAATAATAAAAAAAAAAACCAAAAATAACAACAAAAAATTACGACACGGCTAGAAAACCGATGAAGACAAGGATTTTGACAAAGTTTAGGATCGTCGAAAAGATAAGAACTAGGAGATAGTAAGATTTTGATTAAAGCATGGATTTGGACAAGAATTAGGGCAAGGATTTATACAAGGATTGGGAAAAGAATAAGCACAAGGACTGGTAGATGTTAGGAAAAAGGACTGGTAGAAGATTAGGAAAAAGAATTGAAAGCATTAAAAATAAGATTTCGAACAAAGATGGGTTAAATGATAATCACAAATTTCAGAAATAGTTTTTGTTGCAAAATGCATCACCAATCCATGAGCAGAATACTAGTTATATGACTCTAGCATAATATTTTCTAAAACAAACTGTCAACAAAAAAGACATAAATAAAATTCATTCACATTTATTGAAAATTAATACAAAGCAATTAAAGTTTGAAGAGAATAAATAAAAATTTTATTTGAGCTGCGATGTTGTTCAAAATTAAACGGAAAGAACATATTGAGTGCCATTAATAGCAACAGAAACTTCGAGTGTTGACTCTTCCTTAAACGACATCGCATGACAGAACATGACACGATTTGGTGACAAACAAAATCCTGCGCTCAATTAAAATATGACAACACTTGAACAACGATGTCATAAAGCATCGGATGGAAGGAAGGAAGAAAAGAAGAAGCAGTAGCAGCAAGATTTAAGTGCAGAAGTGAAGGCATGAGTCAATGAATTTTGCCATTATTAGTAGTCGTTGTCGTCATCGTCATCGATGATAGCGATACGACGACGCTTGGACGGCTCCTCACCAGTGATAGCACGTAGTTGCTCCTCTTTCGATGGCTTTTTGCGCTTAATGAAGAGTGTATCCTCATCGTCAGAGTTGACATCATTGTTGACACCATCGTCCTCATCAGAGTGCTCGGAACGACGTCGTTTTTTATTGTTCGCTTCAGTTGAACTTGTTGGCTCATCAATTGCTTGATTGCTTATTTTGTCAACAACGTCGCCAATGTTGCTGTTGTTGCTTATAACAGCTTCAACCCCATCTTTTTCCTCGATTCCATTTAAATTTTCTTCTGCATCGCTATCAGAGTCAATTACATTGGCTCGTCTGATGCGGTTTCTAGTTGTGTTGGTATTGGTGGTGTGGGTGATGGTTGGGTCATCGTTATCAGTGTTATTTTCGTTTTTGTCAACATTATCATCTTCATCGGAGTCACCCAGTTCTAACAAACGCTGTCGATAGTCTTCGGAATTGAAATTGAGTTCATCGTTCTCATCGATGTTAGTGTTGGTGACCTCGGCCACCATGTCGGCTAGCTTCATTTTACTGGCACGCTGTGTCTTTAACTGATCGAAGAGCTTTTCCGTGTTCTGCTCTGCTTCAACAGCGGTTTTTCCGACAGCCTTAGATTTGTTTGGATTTTTCTTGGATTTCTCCTGATGGTCTTCGTTTTCCTCATCCGTGCTGTCCTTTCCCTGCTTCCGTTTGTTTTGCTTCTTATCAAGCTTTTTTTTAATATTCTCGACATCCAAGTCATCGTTGCTTTTCTCTGCTTGCTGTTTCTTCTGACGCGGCTTTCGCTTTGTTTGTTTTTCTGTAATTGGCTGACGTTGTTCGTCCTCATTGTCACTCTTGCTGAACATCAGGCTATCCATTTGCTTACGTCGCTCATCCATATAGTCCTCTAGTTCCCCCAACTGTTTCCGCTTTAGATAATCTTCGAAGTAATCCTCTTCGCTGCTATCACCGCCTTGGTTTTCACCATCAACTGCTGGTTGCTCACTATCTCCATCATTTCCATCATCGTCATCGTCATCATCCTTATCAGCTTCAATGCCAGCTAAGTCAATCTCAACCTCTTCTCCGGCCAAGATTTTGGCCCTCAACTGCAAATCTGCGGTATTCAAATATATCGGTATTCGCCAGTAGTTCTCCATCTCGGTAATGGGCGGTTGTATGCCCAATGCTACCAAAACCTTCATAAAAGCAGCATCCTCCATGGCTTCTCTCTGAATCTCGAGTAACGGCAAGAGTGGTACACCATCATCTTCTTCCGATGGCTCATCTGTGTCTTCGGCTGCATCCGTCAGGCATTCACGCAACCAGTCAATGCCATCCTGGTATTTCTCTGCATCCACCTGAGCTATAAGAGCTCGCACCGTTCCAACATCGAGCGGAGTTCTCACAACCTTGCGCTTTTTCGGCTTAGTGGACTTCTTTGGCTGAGTTGCGTGAGTCCTCTTCTTGCTCACGCCCCCATCCTCTGATTCTGACATATCTTCCGACTCTTCGCTATCGGCATTTGGCTTTTTGGGCTTTCGCTTGCGTTGCTTCTTCGGTACGATTTCCGATTTGTCCGCTATAATGTGGAGCTGTAACATACGCTTGATTATCTGCTGTTTATTGCGCCGTTCTGCAAACTCCTCCAGTATACGTTGCAAGCAATCTGTGAAGGAAAATTTGTATGATAGGTACTAGAATGTGTGAAAATTTCGCTTTCATACGACTTACCTGTCTCGGTACGATACTGATCGTAGAGACTGTGCAGTTCCTCATCCTCTTCGGTACGCCAAAGATTTTTAGCCGCCGCAGTGCTAGCGGTGGACTTTTTGGTCGGCGCCTTAAACAATAGTTCCATTTCCTTTAATTTCTTCAGCACTCCACGTCGTGTGCGCGTCTTGTCGATAAGATTCTCCAAAATCCAATCAATCACATCTGAAAATAAGCATAAAAAATGGAAGACGGATTGAGTGATTGAGAATTTCACTTAAAACTATTTAAGAAAGCTTCAGCTGTGATAAAAGGATTTCGTTGTCTGGGTGATGATTGCTGCAGCAAAAGCAGTGATGATGCCAGACATTCGAGGGATTTAAATTTAATTTCCGAAATGGTAAGTTTTTGTTGTTGTTGCTGTTGTTGTTGTTGTTGTTGTTGATGTTGTTGTTGTTGTTGTTGTTGTTGTTGGGTGAGTGAGTTAAAGTGTGCTTTTCTTTTTCGCAAGCGAAGCAAGTGACTGACTTGACTATGACGCTGGTTGCTGGTTTATAGTAGGAATGGCTTCAAGATGTTCGCTTGGGAACATTTGGTTGTCCTACTAGTTCATTGCTTTGAGTTGTTGGAAAACAATTCAGTGTAATTATGGAGATGAGGTCGCAGTTTTAAATATGCGTTGCTTTAAAAGAAGTAAAAAGAAGACAACAACATGATTGCTGCTTAAGCTTTAACACTATCTCCTAAAGAAGGAATGAACTTAAAGAAATACCTAAAATGTACCAACAATGGCAAGTGCCTACTGCTAAATATGGAGAGGGAGGCAAAACTTCACATCAAAATTTCTTCGATTTTGAGCTTGCAAAGTCAATGTATTCATAAAACTGGGTTTGATGGTTATATTAATGTTTGCTAAACAAAGACACAAGTGTTTTGAGATGCAAAATGCTACAAGGCTATATGGGGAAATGTACAATAACAAAGCTTGACAAACCTTGTTTTGACAGAGGTATCGAATGGCTCTATAAAGCTGAAATCGGCGCTAGGAGTATATATGCTGAAGTTAGTCCTTAAGGAAAATAATGCAGACCAGTGCCCAATAAGAAACAGAAACTACTTTTGAATCGTTCTCCTAAAATTAATCATTATTTATCATTGCTCAGCGGTAAATGAAAACATGACTCCACTGATTATTTCTTTAATGGAATGTAGTTGCGAGGTTTCCAACATTTCCAACATTACAATGTACCAAATACATTTTACAATAAACCAACCTCGCTCCAGTGACTAACAAGACTTAGTTGTTTTTGACATTTGACAGGACCACAGATATAGGGAACCACAATGGACCAATAGGCCCCCGTGCAGGCAACGTTAGGTTGCCCCTCCCTTCTAACCTAAATACATTTTTTGGCAAGGCTGCCAAAATACCGATAATATGTCACTTACACAGTAAGTTGGAATCAGAGTAGGTTGCATCAACTTAAAGAGAACATACAAAATTGAACGAATTTTTCTTGTCGAAAACATAACGAAAACGATTAGGAACCATTCAATAACAAAAAAAAAAAAAAAACGAAAGCAAATAGTTCTATATAGACGGCATTTACGCATTAGTATTTACTTATTTAATCAGTATTC
The DNA here is from genome assembly GCA_943735915.1 of Pherbina coryleti. Lineage (NCBI taxonomy): Eukaryota > Metazoa > Arthropoda > Insecta > Diptera > Sciomyzidae > Pherbina > Pherbina coryleti. Next base: position 17,764,236 of record OX030949.1, read on the forward strand.
TAGACATTGTCCAGCATCAGCATTATCAGTATTCGAAACGCCTTAAGTTCAACTCTGCAAGAAAATAAAAACACGGTTCCCACTAACAACCCTTTAACAACACTAAAGAGACTTTAGCTACATTCTGCTTACAGTTCTGCATTACAATAGGAGTAGTTGGATATGTTTTTTCTTCTATTTTATTTGCAATCTGTCTAAATAAAAATATGTCTGAGATCTGCATCTGGTTATTTCGAAATATAACCATTCTAGGATTATATATATCAGGTGTACTTAAAAGTAATCCATTATTTTTGCATGAAATATAAAGCTTTATTTAGCTTAGTAAGAATGATCAGATTTAGTTCACATATGTCCCGTTTTCTTCAATAACTTTTTACCATTTTCAAGGCTATTTCATTATGCCTCTCTCATAGAAACTTTCGTCCCTACTGGCAAAACTCTCAGACAGTCGAATTTAAAAGGTTCTCTTGAGGTGAACGTTTCACCAGCAAAATCACTCACCATAGACAAGAACAAGTGGTAATCACTGGGTACCAGATCCGGACTATAAGGTGGATGCATAAGAACCTCTCAACCAAGCTCCCGAAGTTTCTGGCGAGTCAATATTGATGTGTGTGGACTGGCGTTGTGCTGATCGAACACATTCCTCCCCTATTGGCCAAAGCTGGTCGCTTCTGGGCAATTGGTTCCTTCAGGTCCAAATGTTGACAGTACAGGTCCGAATTAAGAGTGTGATCGTAATTTGAGTGTGGTAATTTTGAAGTGTTTGGTTTTTGGAAATTCAAAACAAAAATTTGCAATAAGGAATGAAATATTTCTTTGGATTGATACAGCAATGTCTGGCATTTACTTTTTAAGGATTGTTTCATGTAAATGTTGCCCGCGGCTACGCCTGAGGTGGTTCATCCGTAAGCTCCAATTTTGACATACTTTTTCCAGCATTTCAACCGGTATCTCACCCACGGTATCTGTAATGTTGTCTTTCAGGACTGCAATTGTGGCGGGATTGACCCTGTACACGAGACTTCACGTAGCCCCACAAAATATATTCTAGTGGGGTCGAATTGCATAATCTTGGCAGCCATTGGACTGTTCCAGAACGTGAGATTAATTGTTCACCAAACTCGCATCTCAATAGGTACATGGCCTCGCGTGTGGTGTGGCACCGTCTAGTTCAAACCACATCTCAACCAAGTCCAATTCTTCCATTTTGGGCAAAAAATAGTCGGCAATCATCGCACTGTACCTTGCTCCTGGGAATTTGGATGAAAGAGAGAATGAACTTTTTGGTGCACCTGGAGAAGTTGAGAGAGCGTCTGTTGACAGTAGTAGGGTGAGTGCGTAGACTACTTAGGAGTGACTGGGGACTCAGTAGGAAGGCTGTGCGCCTCATATATGATGGGCTATTTGTTGCTTGTGCAACTTATGGCTCGGTCGTGTGGGGTGACGTGGTCAGTACTGCTGTAGGCTACCGGAAGATTCTCTCTTGTCAGAGAGTAATCTTAATTGGGTGTTTGCCGGTGTGCCGTACGGTCTCTACGGATGAGTGCTGATGGGGGCACCTCCTCTGGATCTGGTGGTAATGCAAACCAGCATTGTATACCGGATTTAGAGGGTCTTCCCCTAGCAGTGACTGATTGGACTTCGGACGTGTTAGTTAGGGATATGAGTACCACAGAGTGGAAGGCAATGCTAAAAGAGCACGTACAATCTAGGTGGAAATCTAGATGGAACCAAAGTCAGAATGGTAGAATTACCTACCAGTTTATACATGACGTGGCGTTCGTTGAAGGTCGCCCGGAGTTTGGATTTTCTTGCATCTAGTGAGCAAATTACCAGTTTCGCTTGTCAGGTGTTTACTAGACGCCGTAACAGGTGAATGACTTCTGCAGTCATTCATCTGTAAGATAGTCTGTGGATCCAAATAGTTGGATCAATTGAGGAGTTGTTCTGAGGAACATTTTTAAATGGCCACCAGTCCGGAGCGGTGACGAGCTCAACTGGCAGTAGCTTGATACGAAGTCCGACCAAAGACTTAAAAACTGGTACCACGGGCAGTCGGCGGCCCTTGACTTATATCAGACCGACTGATTGGGTATGGCCCTTCGGGGAGAATCGTGGTGGTTGTGGTTTACTACCTATATCGCGGGTAGAGCAATCTTGCTCAGTGTGGAGTTGCATTCTCAACTCGGGTGCTGTACCCCTTAGTACGGAAGAGGTGTTAGATAGGCCTCCACCCAAACCAAGGGTTGCGAAATGTCATCACAACATGGAGCTAATTTGGTACCTTTGAATACTCAAAGGGGCGCAGGCCGACGCAATGTTTTGGTCCCGTGCTTGGAGCACCGTAGAATTAAGCCGTCAAGGCAGGTGTCTACGTGAAACATATTCGGATTTCTGTACCTTGCTCCATTGACTCTAACGTTACGATTTTCATTATTTTTTAAAAAATAACGGTCCAATGATGCTGCCGAACCACAAACCGCACCAAACAGGGGGTTTTTGAGGGTGCATTGGTAGGTCTTTAACTGCCTCTGGCTGTTTTTCAGACTAAATTCGGCCATTCTGTTTGTTGATGTACCCGTTGAGTTAAAAATGAGCTTCGTCACTGAAGACAATTTTGCGATAAAAAGTGGATCTTCATCCAACTTTTCTAAGGCCTATTCCATGAACAAACGACGTTGTGGGGAGTCATCCGACTTCAGTTCTTGCACCAACTGTATTTTGTATAATTCCTTACCGAGGTCCTTACGTAGTATGTTCGTAATATTGGTTGGTCGAATAACACAAGCCCAAATGTTGAGAACGGCGACGAATTGACATACCGCGATCTTCATTGACACTACCAGATATGTACATCAGCAATATTCTCCTCAGTACGCATTCTCCGAATACGGGTTGGTGGATTAATGTCCAATACAGTGAAACTTGGTCACAATACCTTGAATAGTCTGTTCCGTGGGTCGATTATGACGACCATAAAATGGACGTAATTTGCGAAACACATATCGCTCAGAGCACGAATTTTGAGAATAAAATTCAGTGATTTGCAAGCGCTATTCGTATGTTAGTCTATTTATGGTGAAATGGCAAACCTTGCAGCATATTTTTGGCTTTGCCACATGTTACCTATCATGTTACACGTGAGGATCAAAACATTTACACTGAAAAAACAAATAACAAAAAATCACTCTCTAGATAATTCCGTAGCAGTCCCACTGAACACACAGCAAAACTTTCCTGGACGTCCTGGCTTGGCCACTGTTTGCAACGGCTTACTGCAATTCAACCACGAACGTTTTCGCTAGACGTTGTCATAAGTGATCTATTTTTATCACCAGTCACCATCCGCTTTAGTAATGAGTCGATTTTGTTGCGATTCAACATCGATTCATAGATATAAATTCGGTCCATGAGGTTTTTTGGACCATCGAGCTTATTTTTGTATCTGGCCTTATTAAAGTAGTTCCAAACGGTAGTTTGGAAGTAAATAGTAGTTTTCTGTGCAATGCCTAGCTCCTGGGCAATCGAAACAGTACGTACATGACAATCGGACTCGACCATTTCCATGATTTGATCAATATTTTCGACAATTGACCTTCCAGAGCGTCGTGCATCTTTTACATCAAAATTACCGGAACGGAATCGACGAAACCAAAATTGCGCATGATTGGGGCTGTAACAGTATAAGGACTATAAACGATATTCACAATTTCGGCTGCCTGACTCGCGCTTTCACCTTAATCGAAGAAAAACTCTAAAATATGGTGTATTTTCTCTTTGCTGTTGGCCATCTTTGAGGCGCGCTCAAACAAAACTGAGCCAAGCAATCACACAACCGTCTGAGAAGTATTTTTGGTAAAAGGTCGTGTTTATCTAACGCCATCTAGCGTAATCTGATCGCACTTATACAACACAGAATATAAATGATCAAAGCTTTCTGTTCGAAAATTAATGGATTTCTTTTTACAGCATCTGGTATATGATACGGGGAATCCTTTGTATATTTCTGGCCTAATATTGTAAAAATGATTATTAATGTTCGAAATTAGTTTTATTGTTTTTCGAAATATTCTCCATGAAGATCAATACTATTTTGTCGGCCTTTGAACCAATTTAGAAACACTTTTTGCACTTCATTTCTGGTAACTTCAAATGAAACGTTTTGAAATGCAACAACCGCGTTTTTTTATTTCCGGGAATAAAAATGGTTATTTGGTGAGAAATCAAGTCTGTACAACGAATGAAAGGTTTTAGTTTGCGGAATAATTCGCCTCTTCTGTGACTTTTCAAATTTCTCCGATTACTTGTGACAAAAAAAATGATCGTGTACCATTCAGAATTGACCGTTTTACGTTATTTTAACGCTTCTGTCGCCACATGATCTGTAATACCAAAGAAAAAGACAGAGATTTGCTTCAATGTGCTTCTTTCGGGAACAACTTTTGTTGGATTTGACAACCCAAAGATGCCTCAATCTGAAGGTATGTCACACGTTGATCTTCCTGTATCAGTTCACACACAGCATCGATATTTTCTGGCGCAACAACCGATTTTGGGACGACATTCACGGAATTTGTCCTGGAGCGAACGTCGGCCACGATCAAACTCGTTGCATTAGTTTTTTACAGTACTGTAGGATGGTGTTTTATAGCCGTGAACTAAACGAATTAAGTTCGTAGATGCATTCTTCTCTTGATAATCGCCGTCGAAAGTAATGAAAAATAGTCACACGAAAATGTTCACGAGTAAATTTAATTTTTTGCCCGATACGAATTTTTCAAATTACTCTAAACAGCACAAATCACGCTCAAATAGCAAAATATTTTAAAGAAGGGTATGTGAAAAAATACTAAGTATTCCAATAGAAACGTTGGATGGTACATATTTCAAGGTCAGAAATACAAATAGCAACTTGCAACTCTATAGCTCCTAAAGAATTTGCAATAACTTTAGGGAAAGTAACTTGGCAATAATTTTAAGATATTTCAGCTGTTCCTTGTGTGCTTGAAGGTTCATGGAACTTATGAACTTTTATTATACTTCGATGTAGAAATAAGTATTAAAAAGATTTAAGAATATGTATAATTGAACAAAGCTCTAGAAAAGAGAAATACGCTTGAAAGGAATGCATTTAAAATCTTAAAGAACCTAAATAGATAGACAGATGGAATTAAATGGGAAATAAAAACATCACTGGTGCAAGTCAAGCAGAAAACTCACAATTGAACACAACAGATGATGATGATGGAAAAACAATTTGCATCATTAAATCTGTCAACGCTTGAAAAGTGACTCGTTCAATCAGTCATTCTCAAAGTCACCATCGCCAACAGAAGCAGCAAAAACAAAGTCATCGCCTTTTTAGCCCACCTATACTATGTGCTGCTATACAAGTGCACAACTGAGTAGTTGACACACATACACGTATCATTTCGCAAATGCCCCAGACTTACCCTTATCCGTTTCAGGATTACGTTGATTCTCTTCGAAGAGAAAGCGCAGCTCGGTCTCCTGTTCCTCCGTCCAAGTTCCTTTAGTGCCACTGCAAAAGAGAAAAGGCAAGAATTATGTTCAAGTAGAAGGATGAATGAAGCACGATGAAAGGGTGTCGATTTCCACGACAATCATTTATCATTTGCTTTCGAAAGGACCGGACAGTCAGACAGATGGATTCATTTTATTCAATAATGGATCATTTAAATTAAAAGCTCCGCAGGGAACTGCTGCGGCTACTGCTGCAACGTATCGAAAAGGCCAACAAAACCAATAGTGTTGGGTAGGATAAAAAAATACTTACGCCTCATAGGCATCGTGACAGTAGCCAGACTCCAGTTCATTAGCATCCTTGACTGATTTGTAGAATAATAATTCGGCAAAGATTTTCGCATTACTTGGAGCCGTTTCGACAAATTTACGCACAACAAAAATGCCCAAACGACGTAGCTCTTCCTGGTGGGCATCGCGTGGCGCATGGAATACGCGTTGAAAGATGCGAAAAAGTGTAGCCTATAGATATAAAATAAAAAAAAGAGAGGAGTATTTAAAAACAATTAAATACTAATGCAATATTGATAAAGCAGGTAGAAATAAGTAGAATACAACACAAAGAAGCAAGCAGAAATATTAATAAAAGCAACAAAAGTGCCTGCTGGGTAATTCCATGACGAAGAATCCATAGCAATCCTTAAGAGACAATCAACAGCAGCAGGCGTCAATCTCCGGCTTTGTTGTTAAGGAGTAAGGAATGAAAAAAATTATTTATCACAGCAGCAACAATAACAACAACGCAATGTTGTCAACCCGAACTGTCACACAGCGCAATGTAAGCACTGCAACTTTCTTTGTAGAGGCTTTGTAGACGGAGCAGTCTGATGCTGGGGAACTTGGCAACATTGGTGCAACGAACGGATGAGCACGAAAATAAATAATAAATTAAAATAGCGTGAAAGCGACTTCATTGGAGTAGTTTTTTTTTTTGTTTTTTGTTTTTGCTAGAAGACGTTATCTTGGGTAACGGCTTAAAGTACTTATGGGACAGCTTTGACTGTCTGTAGACAAAAGGAAAAACAGTCTGCAAATAAAAGACTATGGAAAACAGGAACTACTAAGAAATGATCTTCGACTGGGCCGAAGTTAAAATACCCCCACGTCCGAACCGAAGTATATTCAAAGTCTTAAGCAGTCAAAAAAGTGTTTATTTGTAAAAACATTTTCGTCAAAGTTTTAACAGAAAATATTCGGTATTGTTTTTTAATGAAGTCACTTTGTATGGGAGATGGGTGTGGTTTTCACTTGATTTTGTTATACACAGAGTACATGTTATCTATCAAAGTTCATATGCAAAATTTCAAGTCCATATATTAATTTTTGTGGAATTTAAAGAGATTGCACCTTTTTGATAAATTCACTTTGCATGGGAGGTAGGCGTGGTTTTCATCCGATTTGGTTGAAATTCATACTCAGAGTGTATATTAAATAGCAGAGCTCATGTACAAAATTTCAAGTCCATATATTAGTTTCTGTGGAATTCTAAGAGATTTAACCGTTTTGATAAAGTCACTTTGTATGGGAGGTAGACGTGGTTGTGATCCGATTTGGCTCATTTTCGAACTTGACCTTTATTTTTTAGATAAAACTCATTTTCAAAATATTTGAAATGACATAAACTACGATAGCGAAATCAAAAGCAGACGTCTAATATGTGGTTTCCAAAAAGTTTTAAAAATTTCGGCGCTATTAGACAAGTGGGCGTGGCAACTTTCATAAAACTGCAACACATTTTGAGATTTATCTTAAAAATGAGATATGCAACGATAACAAAATCGAAGGAAGACGTCTAAAATGTGATTTTGAAAGAGTGTAAGCAATTTCGGCGCTATTAGACAGGTGGGCGTGGCAGTTGCAATACACATTAAATACATTTTGCGCTATATCTCATAAATGTGATATGCAACGATAACAAAATCGAAGGAAGACGACTAAAATGTGATTTTAAAAAAGTGTAAGCATTTTCGCTGCAACTGGACAAATGGGTGTGGCACCTTTTATACAACTTAAACACATTTTGAGATTTATCTTAAAAATGAGATATGCAACGATAACAAAATCAAAGTAAGACGTCTAAAATGTGATTTTGAAAAAGTATAAAAAATGTCGGCGCAATTGGATAAGTGGGCGTGGCATATTTCATACAACTTAAACACATTTTGCGCTGTATCATAAACATATATTAACAGCAACGCTAACAAAACTATCGGTGAATAACAAATATGTGATCTTTAAAATTCTTGCAAAATTAAGGTGCGGAGTAGCCGTAGCACCACCCATATATGTGAAATATATTTCGACCCATAACTAAGAAATGAGAAAAGCTTCGATAACGAAATTTAAAGCTAAAAATTTCTAATTTAAAATTTTTTTTTTTATTTTTCCATATAACCAAGATGGTATTTTTAACCTGAATACAATGACAAAGAATCGTTCTTGGGATCGTACCATTCTTAACTAGTTAAAAAATAATTCTAAGAGGAAAGCGAAATTGCAAATATACGTGCATTTTAATGTTAATTCGTTATATATACCTACATATACACAAAAAAAAAAAATTAATGCAAAGGATTGCACTTTCAACACATTTCTTAACCTTCGATATATCAAGGAATTCCTCTTTTGAAAATTTCCATCCTCTTTAGTTATGACGATTAATATGTTTTCTTTACTTTAAAAGGCAGTTTTTTGAAAGAATTATGTTAAGTTCTTCTAATTTTATCATCTTCTTCTGTAGCATTTAAAAATGTTATTTGTTAACCCTTTAACCACTACTGATGCACCGGTGACCCTTTTACTTTTAGATTTTTCCTGGAAAAACTGTAATCGATTTTGTTTTAAGTCAAAAGGGAATGAATGTGGCTTTCAGAAAGTACTAAATATTTAAGAGCAGATTTATCCTTTTGCCTACCAGACCGCCTCAAAGTCGAAAAATCTTTACTTTCTATTTCAGTTCTTATTACAGCATATAGACAGGGGGTCGAAAGAGCTACAGGTACACAATTTTTGGAGAAGTTGCGGGCAACCTTTCACTTTCTAAAAAAAGAATATAACAAAACAAAAAAGACAGTCCACTTCGACTTTCCACGCGACCTCGCGAAGGGAACTCAATGTCGCAATGGTTATAAATGGTCAAAAACTATGACACATTTAATTTTGTTGAAGAGTTGATTTATTTGAAAAAAAAAATAAACTTCCCTGCAAACATTTTCTAAGTGCCTCAAAAAAATGACTCTAAAAAGAATATTTCTTATACGTGTTTTATGAGTACGCAATAAAAAGACCCCTAAAGGAGTCTTTAATATGATTAAAAAATGATTGCTCAGAAATAAGACTCTAAAAAGAGTATTTTTATGCATTTTTTATGAGTATGCAATAAAAAGACTCCTAAAGAAGTCTTTGATATGATTGTAAAATGATTACTCAAAAATAAGACTCTTAAAAGAGTCATTATTATGACAAGCCTCCTTGTCTGAGAGGGTTTTATAAACTTTAGAGTTATATTTTTATCTTCTTAATATAAAAAACCTTGCTGCATATCGATGATTCCATATCAATTCGACTATTTTTGAGCAAAATCTGACCTTTGTGATTCAGATTTTTTTTTAAACTTTGTAGGTTAGTAGTGCTCTTGAAAATTACTTAAGCTGTATTTTTTTATTTTTGCGAAAACAATTTATTTTTTAAGTTATAAAAAAATAATAAATAATTGGCCATTTCAGCGCTTGAAGGACTTTGACCTAGCTTCTTATGATCAATTGTGTTGTGCGTGTTATTATGTTTGTACACAATTGACATTGTCTGCAGAGAGGTGGCGGCCGTACAGAAAAATCATTTTAAGTCAAATAATTTTCTGTCGCTGCTGGGGTTCGAACCCGGGTCTCCAGGTTCGTTGACATAGCGGCCACGCACTTTAACCAACTACGCCACGGCCACACTGTGGTTTATACACTGTAAAAAATTTCAAAATATCTTCAAAAATACAATTAGTGCATGTATTCAAACAGCTGTAACTTCGAAACCGTAAGTCGTACAGAAAAAAATTAGAGACATATCTTGAAGACCTTGACTAGGCCTTTCTTAAGGTGTACTGTTTTTGGACTGTTTTTGTGAAATTTTTTAAACTTTTTTAAGCTTGAAGTTTTGTGTCACATTTTTTGCAGTAAATGTTTAACCTTTTGAACATAGTGTCGTTATACTACATCAATTCTTAAGGCTTATATAAAATTTAAGCTTGGAATTCCAACAATTGCTATTTTAATGAATTTTAAAAAAATAATGCCTACAAAAGATTTCTTACTTTTTTCCCAAAAATTTCATATATTTACATTTACAGATTTTTTTCTATACGACTTACGGTTTCGAAGTTACAGCTGTTTGAATACATGCACTAATTGTATTTTTGAAGATATTTTGAAATTTTTTACCGTGTATATCTTTTTTACAAAAAAAAATAAAATTAAGAAAATAAAGTATGTAGATATAATACGTTTCAGGAGAACTATCAACCCAGAGAGTTTTTCAAATTTTCAAAAATATTGATGTCAGAAACGTGGGTGTTTTGACATGGAATCACCGATATGATATCGATATGACAATCATACGATATTTACGAGTATTTAAAGAGTCTTTATTAGAGTATTAGTATTATTAGTAGTTTTTAAGAGTCTTAAAAGAGTAATTGCTAGGAGCCTTAAAAGATTTTTAATTTTGAGCTCAAAAAGACTTATTAGTATGAGTTCTTAAAGAGTTTTTATTGTCAGTATTTAAAGAGCCTTTATTATTAATTATTACTATATCTTAAAAGAGTATTAAATATGAGTCTTAAAAGAGTCTTCATTTTGTGTCCAAAATGAGAAATAAAAAAGTCATTATTATGAATCATATTTTGAAGCCCACAACCTACGAAAATGTACTCATAAAAGAGTCTTTTTTTGAGCGCACTATGACGATAAAACTCATTTATATGAGTCTTAAAAAAGAGTCTTTTAAGAGTCATTATGTTTGCTGGGTTGTTTGCATTTTTTATCAATACATTGAAATTTCATTTTTTTATGATCAATTTCGAAGCAATTTCGAACACTGGCGAAGCAAAATAATTTTTGTTCAAAGACCATCGAACAAATAGAATTGGTTCCCGTTTCACTTCTGCAGAGATAATGTTCGAACAGAGTAGTCACCTTCGCAAGTTTGAATCACTTAGATTCCTGTCTTACAACTTCACGCGGTGGTCTCTTGCGGCTGGAAATGAATCGATCATTTGGTTCCGAGCGGACTTCCAATACAGATATAGAAAATAAATCAGTATTCGACGAAGAGATTTTGTTCTAACCAATGTACGCATTATACACCCTCAAATCAAAGCGATCACAGAAAAGACGCAAGTAAAATTTGGCATTTGCGATTGTGTTCGTAGTAAGACTAAAATAAAACAAAGAAATCAAAAACAATTTCATTTTCTTTCAAATGGTGGCATAAGAGAGGTTAACTACGACTCAGAGAGATATTTCCAAAATAGGTTTAAATTTCGTTTAAAAATCCCAAAAGATCTAATACCTGGCCCTCTTTATTTCTTACGGAGTAATGTTTGTCATCGAATAAAGATCAAATTTTTTGAAAAATTTTTCATTTTGTCAATATTTTGAACCAATAGTCGTAAAGAGGTCCAAGTACCACCATCAGAAAGGTTGTATTTAACATGCCAAACATAAAGCCGTACCACACAAAGAAGGTCAGATATTAGATTTTTTAGGAGTTTTTAACGAAATTTTGAACTATTTTAGGAATATCTCGTAAACCAATAGTCACATACAGGTCAAAGTACCATCAATGCAAAGGGTTTTTTAAAACTTTCATTTTGAAATTCGATTTAAAATACGAGTTATTTGGTAATTTGGGGTCGCTTAACATGAATCCGGTGTCGGTATCACGAATTTCCTAGCGGTTCAGGAGCGGTCGTCAAAGAGTTAAGGTTCTATAAGAATTAAAAAAAAAATTGAGGCTTTTGAAAAGTGGTATTTATTTCCATTAAGCTCAAGCAAAGCTGAGCATCATAACAGCCACTGTTTAAAAATATGGGTTTAATTTTTAAGAATGGTAAATCAGAGAAAGGTAAAAATGAAATTAAAATGAATGCTCACAAAAATGCTTAAAAGAGTAAATCCATTTCCAACACAGTTTTAAAAACTAAGGGAAACATAACGAACTTTTAATGCGACTTTAATCAAAGTACCAAAATAGCAATCAGTTTGGCTGGAAGTTTCCAGAGTCCAAAATATACATAGCAATTTATCGAGGATGAGATAAGAGCGTTCATAACAGCTCGGTCTTTGTCCGTTCACTTTATGAAAAAGCTTACAAGATCGATTTCATGCAAGAATCGAAACGAAATGATCATCGTTTACGTCGCATTTCCGATGAATGGGATCAAAATCAGAAAATTTGCTCAGCGATGAAGCTCATTTTTGGCCACATGGATCAATAAGTAAAATTGTTGCATTTGGAGCGAAGATAATTTAATGAGGTAATCGAAACGGCGTTTCATCCAGGCGTTACATTTCATCATCGGATCATATTTTCTTTTTTTCCAAACTGAGACTAGTCCGCGGTGTTACGATCAATGGTATTATGAACCGATCATAAAGGTCCAAATGATTTTTTTAATTTTTTTTCTTGTCCTTTGACATCACCTTTCAAAAACTTTAGAATTCGAAGGTCTCATTAAAAGTTTGTCTAGGCTCCCTAAGAAAAGTCAATAAAGTGAAGCATTTTTAAATATATTTTGAAAATTTCATGAAATAACGTTATAAGAAAAATAAAAACTGCACAATTTTCTGTATCTATATGAAAACGATCGTTAAGTCAATTATAAATGATCAAAAAAAAAAACTTACAAAATTCCAGTCTAAACAATAATAACATCGAGAACAATATAAAAGTAAAAACAAAGGATATGCAGGGAGTTACCCAAAAAACAGCATCCCTCACATAGAAAGCAAATAATTTGATTTATGATGTCGCGAAAAATCCTTTTCGCAGCACCGGAAATTCAATAGAAAAAATAAGAAAAAACTTGGGAGGCTAAAACGTAAAAAATTATAAAATCTTATAATTTGCTAGCTGTTGGCACCTTGGATTTTTTTTTATTAACAGTCAGCTTTTTCTTCTTCTTTATAAGAAGAATTTTAAAGTTGTCATAAAAAAAAAGCATGCGGCGCAGAGTTCTTAGAAACGAGTCCTAGCTGCCCCTTTGCCCGTTCGCAGACCTTGTTGTTGATGCTTGTAATTCCCTCAACACGCAGCGTATTTCTGCGACTGACTTTGATTTATGTTTGCCTTGCGTGAATGCAAAATGTGTGAGGAACAAGAATAAGCAGGAGATAGAAAAAGAAGCAACGAAGAAGAAAAAGAGCTATCAAGGACGCAGGAAGCATCATCGAGGTAAGGCAGCCGAAAGGAAGTGAGCAAACATGTTGTAAATTGGAATTAAAATTAAACTTTAGAAAACAAGAAATACAACAATAACAACAACAATAACAGCAAAATACAAACAAAGAAAGTCATGCTAAGCATGAAAAGAAGCGAGCGCCATGCACGGCCGCCTGAAAGTTGGCGTTGCATACAAGCAACATTTCAATTTAATTAACATTAGATACATAGACACACACACACACACACACACTAACACACAAACACACACTTAAAAGCGAAAAGCTGGCAGCAAAGTAAACGAAAATAAAGAGCACGGCAAAAACAAGTTGTAAGCAAAAAGCTTTGGTTTGCAACAGCGCGTAGCTTCTCGTTGATGGCTGCCAGAACGAGATTTTAATTTAACCCAGAGCTTCACGGCCACCTAACGATTTTTAAACTTCGCTCCCAACACAGCCAAAAACACTCGCCCATACCTAAACACACACACACACACACACACAATATCACATGCATTTGCCATAAGGCGCAGCCACCTCATAAAACTCACCTGATAGAGCATCGCCGGACACGAGCAGCCATACGCGATGCGGTGCAAAATAGTTACCGCTGCCTTGAGAGATTTCGTCTGTATTTGTTCCCAGTCAGCAAGAACTACGGTGCAGGCACGTACAATCTTCGGATTAAGCAGTCTGCGGCGAAATATAACCAAGCGGTAAATAGAGATAAATAAAAGTAGAATTAATGGTTAAATATTTTAAATATTAGAAAAAATTAATTGTATGTTAATTTAAAGGTGAAAATTGGAGCTATTTAACACATTTAATGGATTTTGATATATTACCAAAGGCAAAAGTTTGTTTTCACCTTCTAACAACACGCATGCCACTCAGGTTTTTTGTGGAGATTAGTTTTGATAACGACACCCTTATTCCCAACTTTATAACTATCTTTTATAAGAGCTAAGTTAAAGTATTTGGGTACATTTTGATATTGAGCACTATCTGTAAGTTTAATGTTACACCAGGGATGGCAAATAACGATTATTTTTTAATTTTTAGATCAAAAGATCATTTATAAAAAAATGTAAAATAATTTTAAATGTAAGAATATGAGGCTAATGAGTCAGAGATTCTGTTTAAGACTTGATTATTTTTCATGATTTTTAAGATAGATGGTTCAACTTAAACCAATTATTTGTGATCGATTATTTTTTGATCATATATAACCATTATTTTTGATCGTTATTCTTGCGATCAGAAAAAAAAATTATTTTTAGATCGTTATTTTTTTCAAGCAGAAATAAAAGTTATTATATGATCAATATTTTTTTTTTCGATCAGAAATAGAAATCGTTTTGGGATTGTTATTTTTTTGATCAGAAAATAAAATTCTTGTTTGATTTTTCCGATCAGATATAAGAATTACTTTTTGATCGTTATTTTTTCAATCAAAAATAAAAGTTAATATATTATCGATATTTTTTCGTTCAGAAAACAAAATGGATTTGTGATCGTTATTTTTTCGATCAGAAATAAAAGTTGTTTATTGATCGATATTTTTCCGATCAGCAATAAAAATTCTTTTTTTATCGTTATTTTTCAATATAAAATAAAACTTATTATTTGATAGTTATTTTTTTCGATCAGAAATAAAAATCATTTTGTGAACGTTATTTTTTCAATCAGAAATAAAACTTATTGATAGTTTCTATCGATATTTTTCAAGCAGAAATGGAAATAATTTTGTGATCGTTATTTTTTTGATCAGAAAATAAAGTTATTTTTTGATCGATAATTTTTCGATCAGAAATAAAAGTTATTATTTTATCGATATTTTTCCGATCAGCAATATAGCAATAACAAATAAAACTTATTATTTGATAGTTATTTTTTTCGATCAGAAATAAAAGTTCTTTTTTGATCTATATTTTTTAATGGAAATAATTTTGTGATTTTTTCGATCAAAAATAAAATTTATATTTTCGATCAGAAATAAAAGTTATTTTTCTGTCGATATTTTTTCAAGCAGAAATGGAAATAATTTTGTGATCGTTATTTTTTTTCGACCAGTAAATTTTTCATCGATATTTTTTCAAGCAGAAATGGAAATAATTTTGTGATCTTTATTTTTTCGATCAGAAATAAAAATAATTTTATGATCGTTATTTTTTTGGACCATTTAATTTTTCATCGATATTTTTTCAAGCAGAAATGGAAATAATTTTGTGATCGTTATTTTTTCGATCAGTTCTTTTTTGATCGATATTTTTTCAAGCAGTGGATTCAAGCAAGTCAATGGAAGTAATTTCGTGATCGTTATTTTTGTCAATCAGAAATAAGAAATAATTTTTATCGTTATTCTTCAATCAAAATTAAAAGTAATAAAATTATTTTGTGATCGTTATTTTTTCAATCAGAAATAAAAGTTATTATTTGATCGTAATTTTTTCGATAAAAAATAAAATCATTTTGTGATCGTTATTTTTTCGATCAGAAATAAAAGTTACTTTTTGATCGATATTTTCCGATCAGCAATAAAAATAATTTATTATCGTTATTTTTCAATAAAAAATAAAAGTTATTATTTGATCGTTACTTTTTTTTCGATCAGAAAGTAAAGTAACTTTTTGATCGATATTTTTCCGATCAGAAATACGTTCTTTTTTTATCGATATTTTTCCGATCAGCAATAAAAATTATTTTTTTATCGTTATTTTTTCTATCAGAAATAGAAATGAATCATTAATATATATTTTCAATCAGTAGAATTCCAATCAGTTAAAATATTGAACTAGGCTGTTAAATACTCGTCGTATTCAAAAAAACGTAGATATCCGACAAAATAAATTTTTATTATTTAACATACAGGAGAGTAAGTTCGATGCACTTAGTACAGCGATCTTTCAACAATTCGATAGCTTTTGTGTAGTATGCGGTTTATCCAAGTATTCAAAATACAAACGTCATTTGTCCCAACCAATCAAGTGTCCAACCATTGGTTTGCTTGTTATATCGATTTAGGTTTGGTACCCATCTTGCCCCCATACCAAAATTATCATACAAAATGGAAACCATCCAGGAATTTGATATTTTCATAGTCTCAACTGTGCGTGAGAGCACATTCACTTACGGGTTGTCTAATAAGATTTCATGGATTCTTTTGATAATTTCTGCAGTTCTTTCTGCAGTCATGTTTGGCCGACCTGAACGTAACCTACAACAGAAGTGCTACAACTATGTTTGAATTTAGTAAAACAATAAATTATAGTTGATTTCGATGACGCAGATTTTGCCAACCTATTTCTTTCTCTGTAGAGTGTGTTTTCTCATTAAAAACTGGATGCCAAATAGGTTGCTACATATATTTCGGGAATAAATAACGAGACTAAGACCAAAAAAGCGCCGAAAAACAATTCTTCATCAAGACAATGCGAACTCCACAAATCAGCTCAAACAATCAGTTTTGAAAAACTCAAAACATCGGGGTAATGGGTCATCTGACGTACAGTTCTGATTTGGCACCCAAAGATTCCTTTTTGTTCCCGCACATCAAGGAAAAACGATTTTCGCCGCCACATGAAGCCGTTGATGCATTCAAAAAACATGTATTGAAAGTTTCTCAAGCGGAATATGAGAGATGTTATGACAAATAATTCGAAATTTTCTCATGTGAAATCGACATTCGACATGACATTTTCAAATGTCAATCATAAAAAATTTAAAAAAATGCTGAACTAAATCTGGTATCGATCTAAAAGCAGACTTTGTTGAAAAACAAAAAGCCTTTTTTAAAGTCACTGACCTATCAAAATGCCCTCGTAAGTTAATGTATAAAAGAACAACTTTAAAAGATAAAAAGAGAACTGTCAGACATTGTGAGCAAATTTTCTTACGTACGGTGATTGCTTACGTTACCGTGAGTCACTCAAACAAAGGCTCAGAAAATTAACCCTCATTCCGGTAACATAATTTAATTGCAGTTGATAGAAACAAGCAAAGAGCATTTCCGTTGTTATTCTATTTTTTTTTCATGTTCATTTGGACTTTCATTTATTTTTCATTTTTTTTTTTTTTTTGTATGCGCACCCAAAAATATAAAGTGCTAGCAAATGCCAGCTTAAACTAATTTACTGGCATTTTACGAGGCACATTTTTTACGTGCTGCCACTAAAAAAGGGTTAGGCTCCTGAAAAAAAAGAGATAAAAAACAGCATGTTACTTACTAGCTGGACGGCAGAGGTTGACTGGTTGGTGGTGATGAGGTTTTGTTTGTGTAATTGTGATGGCCATTGTTCTACTACACCCGAGGAACACTCGAAGCAAAAAAACAACTGATCGTTTTTCTTCAAGGAATAAACAAAAAGAAATCGTTGCTTGTGTTGTACTTTTGAGGGTCTATGCAAACCTAAAATTGCCCGTTAAATAATTTATTTGCTTGTTAGGGAGTCAAATTTGAAGAGCGAACGCGCATAAATGGACGAAGGAAGCGCTGCTAAATGGATGAATGCTGCAAAGGAGAAGAATTTCAAGCGCGCACACACAATTTAAGCTAATTATATGGGCGCCAACGTTAAAGGCAATAAAAAGGATTTGGTAACGAGGGTCTCTACAAAAAAAAAAAAAAAAAAAAAAAAAAAAAATCAAAAGTGAAAGTGAAAGTTTATTTAACTTGTCTGCCTAAGGCTTTGCACATATTTTTACCCTTATTTTTATTTTCCGCCTTTTACGCAATTTTGTTGAAAATAAAAAGAAAACCCACAAAAAATAATAAAAAAATATAAAACAATAAGAGAAGAAAGACTAGAAAAATTAAGAGCGGCAATAAGTAAATTAAATAAAGGCAAAGAAATTACATTTCGACGGAGTGTTTCTTTTTTTGTTTTACTTTTTTGCAAAAGGCTTACATTGTGTTTTTTAGCGTTATGCTGCATAGTTTTTGGCGTTTAAACGGATGGGTTAATTACTAAAGAAAAATGGGTTTAATTTACTTTTTAACAACTGATGTTCATGGCTGTCACTCACAAAGACGGAGACTTTGAGCTTTTGTGGAAATAAAGCAAAAGTTAATTAAAGATTGAGTTAAGAAAAAAAAAAAAGAAAATTAAATAAATTTCAAGTAGAGCATAAAAAAGAGAAGCAGATTAAGCCGACAAGCAGAAGGGTAATGGCAGTAGTGATTGTTTAGCCAAAAATTAATTATATTATTTTATGTTCTCTTCAGACTGAAAATTTGGTTTTTATTGCATGTTCAATCATTTCATAGATGTAGAGTTATATAGGAAACTTGTTTTGAAGTGTAAAGGATAATGAAGTTATTTGCACAGTTTATTTCTTTCATATTAAAAATATAACGATTATAAAAAAAACAAATAATAATATAATAATATAGTAGTGTCATCAAAATATTGGGTTACTAAAAATGATTTTTGTATTCATCAGGGCCTTTGAAAGAAGCGGCAATTAAGATCTTTTGAGCTGAGCCCGAAGGGTAAAGAGGCCCTTAGCTAGATGTATAGGGGCGTTTGCATTGCATACTTAAGAATATTTACTTTTATAAGTTATCTTGACATTGGGCGTTAGGTAAGACAGGCTTAAAAAAGGCTTATAACTCCAACGAATTACAGCAACAGATTTTGATTCTATAATCTTATAGACTGAGTAACAGCAAAAAGAAAAACCATCTTTGAAGATAATAGACAAAAGAATATTCTGAACAATTCCTTGGTGAATTTTGTTCTTTAGCGAAAATAATATGTTTTTCTAGGAACTGGTTCAAGCCAATATATTTATTTTTTTTTTAAGTTTTTAAAACAGAAAAATTTATTTAAGTTTTTGAATTTAAAATGAATAAGAAAAATAAGGGTTGGCTGTGTCTTGGATACACCCGTAGATTTTGACGTGACGGTGTTTCTTGTTGTTGTTGTTGTTGTTGTTGTTGTTGTTGTTGTTGTTGTTGTTGTTGGTGTTGGTGTTGTTGTTGGTGTTGGTGGTGTTGTTGGTGTTGTTGACGTTGATATTGATGTTAAAGTTAATGTTAATGTTAATGTTAATGTTAATGTTAATGTTAATGTTAATGTCAATGTTGATGTTGACGTTGATGTTGATGTTGATGTTTATGTTGATGTTTATGTTGATGTTGATGTTGATGTTGATGTTGATGTTGATGTTGATGTTGATGTTGATGTTGATGTTGATGTTGATGTTGATGTTGATGTTGATGTTGATGTTGATGTTGATGTTGATGTTGATGTTGATGTTGATGTTGATGTTGATGTTGATGTTGATGTTGATGTTGATGTTGATGTTGATGTTGATGTTGATGTTGATGTTGATGTTGATGTTGATGTTGATGTTGATGTTTATGTTGATGTTGATGTTGATGTTGATGTTGATGTTGATGTTGATGTTGATGTTGATGTTGATAGTAATGTTGATTATAATGATGTTGATGTTAATGTTAATGTTAATGTTAATGTTGATGTTAATGTTAATGTTAATGTTAATGTTAATGTTAATGTTAATGTTAATGTTAATGTTAATGTTGATGTTGATGTTGATGTTGATGTTGATGTTGATGTTAATGTTAATGTTAATGTTAATGTTGATGTTGATGTTGATGTTGATGTTGATGTTGATGTTGATGTTGATGTTGATGTTGATGTTGATGTTGATGTTGATGTTGATGTTGATGTTGATGTTGATGTTGATGTTGATAGTAATGTTGATTATAATGATGTTGATGTTAATGTTAATGTTAATGTTAATGTTGATGTTAATGTTAATGTTAATGTTAATGTTAATGTTAATGTTAATGTTAATGTTAATGTTAATGTTGATGTTGATGTTGATGTTGATGTTGATGTTGATGTTGATGTTGATGTTGATGTTGATGTTGATGTTGATGTTGATGTTGATGTTGATGTTGATGTTGATGTTGATGTTGATGTTGATGTTGATGTTGATGTTGATGTTGATGTTGATGTTGATGTTGATGTTGATGTTGATGTTGATGTTGATGTTGATGTTGATGTTGATGTTGATGTTGATGTTGATGTTGATGTTGATGTTGATGTTGATGTTGATGTTGATGTTGATGTTGATGTTGATGTTGATGTTGATGTTGATGTTGATGTTGATGTTGATGTTGATGTTGATGTTGATGTTGATGTTGATGTTGATGTTGATGTTGATGTTGATGTTGATGTTGATGTTGATGTTGATGTTGATGTTGATGTTGATGTTGATGTTGATGTTGATGTTGATGTTGATGTTGATGTTGATAGTAATGTTGATTATAATGATGTTGATGTTAATGTTAATGTTGATGTTGATGTTGATGTTGATGTTGATGTTGATGTTGATGTTGATGTTGATGTTGATGTTGATGTTGATGTTGATGTTGATGTTGATGTTGATGTTGATGTTGATGTTGATGTTGATGTTGATGTTGATGTTGATGTTGATGTTGATGTTGATGTTGATGTTGATGTTGATGTTGATGTTGATGTTGATGTTGATGTTGATGTTGATGTTGATGTTGATGTTGATGTTGATGTTGATGTTGATGTTGATGTTGATGTTGATGTTGATGTTGATGTTGATGTTGATGTTGATGTTGATGTTGATGTTGATGTTGATGTTGATGTTGATGTTGATGTTAATGTTAATGTTAATGTTGATGTTGATGTTGATGTTGATGTTGATGTTGATGTTGATGTTGATGTTGATGTTGATGTTGATGTTGATGTTGATGTTGATGTTGATGTTGATGTTGATGTTGATGTTGATGTTGATGTTGATGTTGATGTTGATGTTGATGTTAATGTTAATGTTAATGTTGATGTTGATGTTGATGTTGATGTTGATGTTGATGTTGATGTTGATGTTGATGTTGATGTTGATGTTGATGTTGATGTTGATGTTTATGTTGATGTTGATGTTTATGTTGATGTTGATGTTGATGTTGATGTTGATGTTGATGTTGATGTTGATGTTGATGTTGATGTTGATGTTGATGTTGATGTTGATGTTGATGTTGATGTTGATGTTGATGTTGATGTTGATGTTGATGTTGATGTTGATGTTGATGTTGATGTTGATGTTGATGTTGATGTTGATGTTGATGTTGATGTTGATGTTGATGTTGATGTTGATGTTGATGTTGATGTTGATGTTGATGTTGATGTTGATGTTGATAGTAATGTTGATTATAATGATGTTGATGTTAATGTTAATGTTAATGTTAATGTTGATGTTAATGTTAATGTTAATGTTAATGTTGATGTTGATGTTGATGTTGATGTTGATGTTGATGTTGATGTTGATGTTGATGTTGATGTTGATGTTGATGTTGATGTTGATGTTGATGTTGATGTTGATGTTGATGTTGATGTTGATGTTGATGTTGATGTTGATGTTGATGTTGATGTTGATGTTGATGTTGATGTTGATGTTGATGTTGATGTTGATGTTGATGTTGATGTTGATGTTGATGTTGATGTTGATGTTGATGTTGATGTTGATGTTGATGTTGATGTTGATGTTGATGTTGATGTTGATGTTGATGTTGATGTTGATGTTGATGTTGATGTTGATGTTGATGTTGATGTTGATGTTGATGTTGATGTTGATGTTGATGTTGATGTTGATGTTGATGTTGATGTTGATGTTGATGTTGATGTTGATGTTGATGTTGATGTTGATGTTGATGTTGATGTTGATGTTGATGTTGATGTTGATGTTTATGTTGATGTTGATGTTGATGTTGATGTTGATGTTCATGTTGATGCTGATGTTGTTGGTATTGGTGTTGGTGTTGGTGTTGGTGTTGGTGTTGCTTTTGCTTTTTCCTTTTTTTTAAATGCTTCTGCATTGGTTGTGCTTTTCCTTGATTTGCCTGTTCTGCATGCAATTAATTTAGCAAAAGTGATGCATATGCGTCACATTAGGCGGTTCCCTGACGAGCCTCATGACGCCGTCAATTTTTTGTTATTTTTATAAGTCCTCAATTTCATTTTCGTTCCTTAAAATTTACCGTTACACCAGTGGTCACAGAGTTAAAATTCCATGCAACGTTTTTTCATGGTTGTCTCATTTTTATTGCATTATGTGGTTGCCACCCTGAAATCATGATGACAAGAATTTTTTTGTAGTTGTGAGGCGTTTTAACACATCTATGCTCTTGTAAAACAAAATTTACCGCAGCACGTCTCCCGAATGAGTAAAAATTCCATGCAACGATATTTGATTTCTGTTACATATGCTGCTATATTCACGATCTGGTGTCGTCGGAATGTTTTTTTATTTTTGTCGTAAGGCCAAGTATAAATCCTACATTTTTCTTTTTAAACATTTATCGTAGCTTATCTACTCACGGAGTAAAAATTCAATGCAACGCTGCTGCATGAATGTTGCATTTTAGATCTTTGAGCGGCTCTCTGTGTCCCCATGATGTCAAAAATTTTTTGTCTAATTTTGTTGTGAGGGCTTAAAACAGGCCTTTATTAATGTATCATATTTTTAATCCTAGCGCTAATATTCAACGAGTAATAATTCCATGTAACAAATTTTCAGTTGCGTTGCTTAAGCTGCTTTAACCACGTCCCGATGACGTTTTGAATTTTTGTTTTGGTTTTTTAATGAAGTCAAAGAATTAAACTTTACGGTTGTACTATTTTTTTAGTCATAGCTCTTATACTCAGCGAGTAACAATTCAATGCAACGCCAATGAATTTTGAAAAAATGCGTTTTTCAACTTTTTTGGAAACCTGAGCGGTAAAACGTAACTTCGTCACGTCAAAAAAAAAAATCAACTTTTACATTTGGAGTTTGGAAACATGGAATATGACACGATCAAGGTTAACCTTGACAAGGTACATCAAAAGTAGATAAGAACTCCTGTTACTAGTGAAAAGCTTTGTCCTCTCTTCCAAAAATTCCGGGTAACTTTCTCTGCAAAATTGGCGGTTAAGTAAGACTTCAGTAGCTAAATGTATCACAGTGAAAGTCATGAAAAACTGTTGATGAGTTAGTGTAGCGGTCAACGGAATAGTCTGTCTAGTCTGCTGTATGATTGCTGTCGTATTAAAGCTCAACAACTGGTTTTAACTTCTAGAGAAATATAATTTTATTTTATTTTCACTTTTAGTTTCATTTTGATTTTGATTTTGATTTCGATTTCGATTTCGATTTCGATTTGGAATTTGATTTTGATTTTGATTTTGATTTTGATTTTGATTTTCATTTTCATTTTCATTTTCATTTTCATTTTCATTACCATTTTCATTTTCATTTTCATTTTCATTTTCATTTTCATTTTCATTTTCATTTTCATTTTCATTTTCATTTGAACTTGAATTTGAATTTGAATTTGAATTTTCACATTCATTTTCATTTGCATTTTCATTTTCATTTTCATTTTCATTTTCATTTTCACTTTCATTTTCATTTTCATTTTCATTTTCATTTTCATTTTCATTTTCATTTTGATTTTGATTTTGATTTTGATTTTGATTTTGATTTTGATTTTGATTTTGATTTTGATTTTGATTTTGATTTTGATTTTGATTTTGATTTTGATTTTGATTTTGATTTTGATTTTGATTTTGATTTTGATTTTGATTTTGATTTTGATTTTGATTTTGATTTTGATTTTGATTTTGATTTTGATTTTGATTTTGATTTTGATTTTGATTTTGATTTTGATTTTGATTTTGATTTTGATTTTGATTTTGATTTTGATTTTGATTTTGATTTTGATTTTGATTTTGATTTTGATTTTGATTTTGATTTTGATTTTGATTTTGATTTTGATTTTGATTTTGATTTTCACTTTCATTTTCATTTTCATTTTGATTTATATTGAATTGATTTTAAAAAATTTTCTTGGTTCATTTGAAGTGAAGTGGCAATCATTTAATTTTTTGCAGTTTTAAAAATGAGAGAGTTAAACATGATTAAACAAAAACCTGAGCATAGAAACTATTTTTTGTCACAAATTTTTTTTCGATGCGTAAATCTAGAACAAACGTCAAATTAACACTGTTTCCAGTGACGGTGTAAATTTAATTTAGAGTTTTAGAAGAGGATATCCTGATGGCATGTAACGGTATCTAAAGTTATTTTTACTCACACTCTTAAAGCGATAAAAACCAGCTCAGAATGCTGCAATGTACAGCCTCCTGCAACGGTCTTTAACTCTCCACTCCTGATTTTCTTACGGACCAACCCAGACTGCCGTTCGACGTACTTAACGACCATGAACGTGTGTCTTCCACCGTCTTTCTGGCGGAAATGCGCTGTTATCTGTTCTGACGTTGATTTTAACATTTATTTAAATAAAAACTCGATATAAATACAATTTTCGCTGCATTAAGTGCGGCTGTTGGCGTCGTTTCGAGACAGGAAAGTGGTTACAAGTACTTTCAAGTGGTCGCAGGTTGGTCTAATTGTTCGCTTAAAAAAACATTTAAAAGTTTTTTATTTTTATTGCGGTATACATTGCATTGTAGAAGTAGAAGCAGCAGGAGCGGAAACGATTATGACCGCAAAAATAAATGCTAAAATTGTATTAAATTTGGCTTTAAATTCAGTTCTACGAGGAAATGAAGCTGCAGTTTAGGGGTGGAACTGGTGGAACAAGTATTTTTTTCCGTTTGACGTGCAGCTGTTGTTGAGTGAAATATTTAAGAGTTTTGTGTTTTTTTCTTGCAGAAAATACTTAGAATAAATGAATCTATGAATCTACTTATATAAAAATAGACGTATTTACGTATGTAGGTGTGTATGTCAAGTTTAGACTCCAAAACAGCTAAATCAATTTTT
This sequence comes from Pherbina coryleti, assembly GCA_943735915.1. Classification (NCBI taxonomy): domain Eukaryota; kingdom Metazoa; phylum Arthropoda; class Insecta; order Diptera; family Sciomyzidae; genus Pherbina; species Pherbina coryleti. Next base: position 17,789,042 of record OX030949.1, read on the forward strand.
GATTTATTTGTAAATTGCGTTCTTTACTCACGTCAACAATTACTACTAATCTTAATAAATATATCTGATGCACCATTCTCTTTCCTACTCTGACAATTCTTAGCTTGCAGCTTAAAACTTTTTCACTTCTGATACCATCAATAATTTTATCAATTAGAAACTTTTGAATAGAATTAGTGCCTAAGCTTTTATTGTCCTGCAGCAATATCAGCACTTAAAACAATGGCATCAATTTTTAGCACCACTTGATAAACCACAAATAGTACACCACTGGCTGCTATATTCCTACCACTCCTACTGCTTCTCAAACGTCACTTCTAACGCTCTTGAGCATAGCCACAATTAGCCTTGTTAAGTGGTTTTCTTTTTGCCAACACCAACACATTCAATAGCGACGCAAAGAGATGCAAAATCTTATCAAAGCCTTCTCAGCAACAACAACAACAAAAACAACAACATTAAGAGATACACATTTTATTAGAGCCTGCTGCTCATTGAAATGATAATGCTATTGTTGTTATTATCCTGGCAAACGTCGCTCTTGCTTTGAATCCTTCTATTATTATTAAACTCTAGCGACTTTTGACGTTAATCCCTAATTAGTTCCCTTGAGGGAGGGCAGCGATGAAAGCAGTGGCGGCTGAGACGACTGCAGCATAAACGTTTGTGCGGCAAACAGTTACAATTACAAACACAATTACTATGTTGTTGGCGGTATGGACTTCCCTCACTCACTCACACAAACCCACATCCACAATCATTTAATCGCCAACAGATGGCGCCGCTTTGAAATCAAAAGTTCCTTCGAAGTTTTTCATTCTTTGCATTATTATTTCTGTTCTTGTGTTCTCCCATCTTTCTCAAGTTTTCCATAGAAAATAATATAAAAAGCTGCAAGTATTAAAAGTTCTCAAGTTGTGCTTAGAGAAGAAGCATTAAAGAAAATCCTTTCCTTCTTTCTGCAGGAGGTTTAATTAAAATGAGTAACGCATAGACTATTTAATGGCTGCCGTCCCCCTGAGTATTTCAAGCAAAGCAAGGACCAATTTGGAGTTTGTACAAATCAATGATAACAATGATTTGCTTTTGGGCAAAAAGTGGTTTATTTCAGTAGTACTTTTCTGCAAAGAATCCAAATCTCATATCTTTACTTGGTGTATCAAGTCAGAATTTTGAGAGTTAAGATGTTATGGAACCGAATATAATATTTTAAAAAAGTTTTGAGGTCATGTTCAGGAAGTACTCGCATAAATTTTCTTCAACCCCTTTTTTTTAAATAATTTAATAATGAATAATTTCTCGCTTCATTTGTTTCGAAATGGAATGAAAACTCGCCTAACTCTTATCTTCATTCTTATAAAATCAAAATCAAAATCAAAATCAAAATCAAAATCAAAATCAAAATCAAAATCAAAATCAAACTCAAACTCAAAATCAAAATCAAAATCAAAATCAAAATCAAAATCAAAACCAAAATCGAAATCAAAATCAAGATCAAAATCAAAATCAAAATCAAAATCAAAATCGAAATCAAAATCAAAATCAAAATCAAAATCAAAATCAAAATCAAAATCAAAATCAAAATCAAAATCAAAATCAAAATCAAAATCAAAATCAAAATCAAAATCAAAATCAAAATCAAAATCAAAATCAAAATCAAAATCAAAATCAAAATCAAAATCAAAATCAAATCAAAATCAAAACCAAAATAAAAATCAAAATCAAAACCAAAATCAAAATCAAAATCAAAATCAAAATCAAAATCAAAATCAAAATCAAAATCAAAATCAAAATCAAAATCAAAATCTAAATCAAAATTAAAATCAAAAGCAAAGTCAACTTTAAAAATCAAAATAAAACTTAAAATTAAAATCAAAATCAAAATCAAAATCAAAATCAAAATGAAAATGAAAATGAAAATCAAACTCAAAATCAAAATCAAAATCAAAATCAAAATCAAAATCAAAATCAAAATCAAAATCAAAATCAAAATCAAAATTAAAATTAGAATCAAAATCAAAATCAAAATCAAAATCAAAATCAAAATCAAAATTAAAATCAAAATCAAAATCAAAATCAAAATCAAAATCAAAATCCAAATCAAAATCTAAATTAAAATTAGAATCAAAATCAAAATCAAAATCAAAATCAAAATCAAAATCAAAATTAAAATCAAAATTCAAATCAAAATCAAAATCCAAATCAAAATCAAAATTAAAATTAGAATCAAAATCAAAATCAAAATCAAAATCAAAATCCAAATCAAAATCAAAATTAAAATTAGAATCAAAATCAAAATCAAAATCAAAATAAAAACTAGAATCAAAATCAAAACCAAAATCAAAATCAAAATTAAAATCAAAATCAAAATCAAAATCAAAATCAAAATAAAAATCAAAATCAAAATCAAAATCAAAATCAAAATCGAAATCAAAATCAAAATCAAAATCAAAATCAAAATAAAAATCAAAATAAAAACAAACTCGATATCAAAATAAAATAAGTATTAAAACAAAAATTTAGTCAAGAGTTAGAAACGGAAGACAAGGCTTTGGAGTAATTTGAAATAAGATAAGGATAAGGACAGGCAAGGATTTAGACCAGTTTCGGCCAAAAAAATACATACACAGTGTTTTGTAGTAGTGTGCGCCCAAGTGAGAGCAAAGAATATCTCTGTGGCTTACACTGTGAAAATTTTACTTCGCAGGATGCTTAAAAAAAATTTTTAATATTAACATTAAGCGGCATTCTAAATGAATACAGGAGTATGAAAGTGAATTGAAATTAATGACATTTCTACTAGGTAAATAATGTGCAATATTATTTATTTTCTAGGAGCCGCGTTATTAATAATAATTAGTAATAACATTAATATAAATATTTTATTAATAATATCAATATGCATATATTTATTATTAATATCAATATTATATATTTATTTGGAAAGTAATCTTTTCCCCAAAACAATTTTCAAAGAAAAAATATACTAATTCCCACTTTTAGTTGAACATTTTTTTACGTGTAAGCATATAAAATTATGTAATAAATTGCGCGCATGGGTTGCATAGAAGCGTGGTGTTAACTGGCCAAAAGCGAAACATCGACTGAGCGCTCTTGTTACGAATAATCGGCAGCGTCGCACAGTGGGTTGAAATCCCGAAAAGTGGAGATTAATTAAACTGCTTATCCGATTCTAAAAATTCTTTCACTATGAGAATGCTGAGTTATCACTGAATGAAATAGGCTATACATTTTTTGGAAAAGTGGGCGGTGCAACGCCCCTTGCCACATGGAGAAGACACTCAAAAATTTTAAAAAAAATATAATTGTAATTTTTTTTTATTTACTTCATTTCGTAAACGTTATAATTATTATTTACTTCATAAATTAAAATTAGTTAAAATAATCTTCATCTTCATCTTCATCGTCTTCATCATCTTCATCATCTTTGTCACCATTATTATTTTCATTTTGGGGAAGAATAAGTAACTCCAATGCAGACTGCGGCATTTGCTCTATTTTCTTTTTACAACTCTTCCTCTTGCTTGAAATAAGTGGATCTGAACTTAAAAGAAATCTATTAAACACGTCTTCTATTGTACTTTCCCGACAGGATTTACGCGAAAAATGTTCCCTATAGCTTTTGAAGTCTTTATTTCAATACATTGATCGATTAAAAATTATTCACGCACCCATCACTAATAAACTACACACTCAGTAGCTACAATAACAACTACCAAACGGAATATAAAGACAGAAGATAATAAAGACAACGTGATTTTTTGTTTGTTTTTTTTTCACATAGATTTTTAGCAACGGGAGTTATTTTACTAAAACTTCAATAACTCAAAAAATTGTAAACATTTGCAAGAAAAGTTTCTGAGATTTATTAGCTGAAATCTCATACTTTAAGACTATATAAGCGGTTTCGCCGAATTTCACCCAGAAATTTTTAAAACTCAATACAAACATCAAAAATACACCAATTTTGGAGCAATTCCATTTATTTTTTTTTACAATATTTCCAAAACATTTATCTAACAAAAAAATATTTATCATATGCTCAAATACCTGAAGTAGACGGCTCCATAATAAAACTTTCACTTTTAGAAGTCTTAATTAAAAAAATATCCACTTGAAGTATAAAAAATTTTCACTCATAACCAATGCGCGCAAAAATAATAATAATAATTATTGACTTTGAAGACACACTGCATATAAAGAAAACAACTTAGAACTGTTATTTTTGCAATTAGTGATGTAGAAGTTTATCTAGTTTCACACGGTACCAAATACGGTTGTGAAAGCTAGAGCTCATTTTTTGAATTAATCTCCACTTTTCGAGACTTCAACCTACTGTGCGTCGGTGTACAAGCACGACAGCCAGTTTTATGTCGGTGTGAAAATACGAAGTTTCACGCAGCACGCGTGCATAGGCGTCGGCCGACACTGATTTAGACAAAGATTGTGAAAAGAATAAGGAAATGGATTGGGTCAAGGCTTAGGACAAGGTTTTTGACAAGAGTTTGAACGACTTCTAGCAAAATAAGTATTAAAACAAGAATTTAGCTAAGGATTAGAAAAAAGACGAGGACAAAGATTTGGAATAAGATAAGGAGTAGGACAGAGGTTTGGACAAGCAATAGAACAGGAACTTAGAAAGGAATCAGGGTAAGGATTCAGACAAGCATTGTGAAAAGAATAAAGCAAATGATTGAAACAAGGTTTAGGACAAGGTTTAAGACAAGGGGTTGGACGACTTTCAGATCACAAATTAGGACAAAGATTGGCAGAAAGAATGGGACAAGATGTGAAACAAGGATAAGAAAAGAGAAGGATAAGATCAAGAATTTAAATTTTTTAAAAACAAGAATTCGGACAAGCATAAGTACAAGGATTACAACAAGTATTTAGACAATGATAAAAATATGGAACGGCAAGGTTATGTATAAGAATAAAGGCAAGGTGATATTTAGATATTTAAACACCAACGGGTGTGTCAATAATACAGTCAAAAATTTTATTTCGAAATGCATTTATAGTAAACTATATGCTTCGTCAAAATCAATGACAAAATAAAAGTGCATCATCTAAGGTTATTTGCTTGAAATATGCCAACATTTTCTGTTGACCAGAATATTGTAAAATTTCACTTGTGTTTACTGTAGCTGACTTTCTACTAACTTCGTTTTTGTGCTTCCTTTATGGTGTTCGAACGTAATATATTCACATCAAATCGATTCTGATTAAAAGTTGAAGCACAATTTTAAGCTGATTAAACGTTGAACAACATCAACAACACCAACACCAACAACAACACTAACACCAACAACAACATCAACAGCAAATACAACCAAATCAAACAGAACAGTAAATATCTGGATGTACTGCAAAATCTATACTTTTCTCTGTTGATCCAGTCCAGTTCGTCTATAGTTTCAGGCGCTTTGTCTTGGTTGCTGTTGTTTCAGTGGCATGTTCTCGGCAGCGTGTTGGCACATTTGCCTTATAAAAGCAGACAGCAACGTGTCAGAGACAGAGGAAGTGTAGGATTATGCTTAGCAGCATTTCCGTGAGTTTCCTGGGTGTGATTTGACCAAAGACATAAAACCATGGCAAACGACTACCTACAATTTTAATAGTTTATTATAGTTGCATGAGATTTTTTTATTGTTACTAGGACGAGCATTGAGATTGGATTGATTATCTTTGTGCCTACAAAGGTTATCTGTCTAGCTGCTCATTTGATCAGAGGTCTGACCTGCTTTTTTATTGAAAGCAACAACTTTTCTAACCCCAAGCCTCTGAAGACAAGGCATGCGTAATAAAATTATGCAATCTTTCAACAAATCGTCCAGGAATTGTTATAGAAAGCAACAACAACAACAACAACGAAATCAACAGCTTCGTTCTAGTAGGGGAAGTAGCTGTAAATTGAATTCCTTCGACCACAACTATAAAATTTCACTTTTTTTTCTATGTAATAGATACTGCTTCTTGCTGATTTACCCATGTCAGGTTTTTCTAGCTACGTGTGTTTGTATTGGCACACAAGCAAACACAAACAGTCACACAGTCATTCTAACCTAGAGAAATGTGTTGGGATTTTGGCAAAATTTTGCTTGTGTTATTTTTTAATCATGCTGCTAAGGTTCTCTCAGCAGTATTGCAGGATATCACGCAGTGTTGAAAATTTTGTGGGTGATTAAATTATAAGCTCCCAGTAGCCGGTTTGACATGGAGAGCTTTTGCTCTGTGTTATTTTCTGTTCTGTTCTGCTTAATACAAATCGCAGATTCTATGGAAATAGCAGAAGATAAATTTTTCCAAGAATTATTTTTTTTGTTTTGCTTTTCAATGGACATGAAAGAGGTTTTTCAGCTGCGAATTTGTTATCCACAACAGAAAACTTCAATATTTTTTAGCCACAAAATGTTTCCAGCATCCACTGCGTATGCGTGTGTGTGCGCGCGAGCGACACTTCACGAAAACCAAAGCCAGTGCCACTATTGATAAAAACCCAAAAAAAAAAAAACAAAATCACAGTTTTTCGCAGCATTTTGCACACGGTTGTGGTTGAAGCACTTTTTGTACTGTACATCGTGTGAGAACGAACCAGTCGCCACTTGAAACAGCGTCAGACAATCAGCGAAAATCCGAAACCACTTCAGATGTCACAGCTACGGAGCGTTTAATAGCAGACTAACGAACAGTTTCATGCTGTTCAATTTTAATTTTTGTCATTTGAGTGAGGACTTAAAGTTTGCGAACATAGAGAAATAGAGAGAGACAAGACTTACCGTTTTGCGAAATCGTCGAATTTAAAAGTTTTCTCCACCATGTCGTTGCCTTTGAAATAGAAAGAAAAAGTTTTTGAAAATATGGTCCAGAAGGATGAAAACCAATTAACTTACTCTCTAGCTCCTCATTTTCCTCATCATCAAAGTCATCACTGCCAGCTTCATCGTTCTCGGCATCATTCCCTGCATTGTCCACTATAGAGAAAAAAAAAAAAAATTAGTGAATTGTTTTACTTAAAAATCACAATTAAGATTATTTCAAAATAAAATGGCTTGCATAAAATGCACCTCATATCATCTGAAGCACCCTAGAAAGCTTTTGTTTAAATGCAATTCAAAGACAGTTCGTTGGTTGTTTCGACGCTATTAACCCCAATCAAAGCCCAAAATTTCAACTGCAACGTCGTCATTAAGAACATGCAACTAATTAAATTTTCACAACGTTTGCTTTGTGAATGAATTTGTGAAGTAGGCAAACGTCTTCTCAAACCACCAGCTCAACAATAACCAACAAAAGTCATCAACTCGACTGGCAACACAATGAACAACAACAACAAGGACTCGAATTGGCCCAAATTGCATGCATAAAATCAATATCAAAAATGTTTGCAAGTCAAACTAGCAGAGATGCTGCTGTCGACACAATGCCTTCCAACCAGGCTAAACTGGGCATTTAACGCTGCCACAAGCAATACTCAGTGGATGTAAGTGCAGCAGCATCAGCAACAGCAACAGCACCAGCATCAGCATCAGCATCAGCATCAGCATCAGCATCAGCCTCAGATACCCAACTGTTATGACCTCATTGTTGATTCTAATGAGTTGTTTCGAGCGAACAGACCAAACCGACCGCACCACAGTAGCAGCAACAGCAACAGCATTCATTGAATGAGTGAAAAAGGTTTAAAGAATGCAAAGCTATAACAATTGTAACAAATGAACAAATAAAAATATAGAAAACAACAACAACAACAACGAATACACAAAAGAAAAGAAAAAAAAAAGAAATAAAGAACAATCTGCTTCAAAGTCAATGGACTCTAGCGATGCTCTAATTGGAAAAAGAAGGTTGGCGGTGCACCTCAAGCTACCCAATATGTATGCCACACAGTAGGCACTCGCTGAGTATAACATAAACTCAGTTATGTTACTTAGGTAAAGTAACAGGAATGAGCAACTTAATGTTGCAGACTCGGAAGCCAACATGGAGATAAATCTGAGCTGGGAATATGTTCGGAGTTAAGCGCAGTATGCGTGTGAATGACGTTACAAACAAAATTTTTGTTAATAATCAGCAAAAATATGCTTGTACCGAAAGCGAATGTTTTTAATAATATTATAATAACCTGGTCATTTCGACCCTTGAAAGGACTTTGACCGAACTTTTTATGATCAAATTGAGTTGTGCGTGTTATCCATGTATGTACACAATTTAATTGAGAACTGAACCTACTAGTTTTATGCCGACTTCGAACGGCTACTGTGCATGTTCTCAAAAAGCTTTACATGAAAATATTTACTCTCTGAGGTTTGCCATTGTCTGCAGAGAGGTAACGGCCGAACAGAAAAATAAATTCAATCAAAAAAAACTTTCTGTGACAGATGGAAATTGAACCGAGGTTCTCTAACGTATGGGTCACGCACTCTACCCACTGCGCCACGGCCGCCGACAAGCGAATGTACTTGTGACTCTCAAAATAAGAACGTATCAAGAGAGAAAGTTCATTGAAAATATTTAATGTATTGAAAAAATAAATATTTTTAATCTAGTATGTTGTTGGCAGGGAGGTACGATTTATTACATGCAAAAACAAAAAAGAAGAAAAGAGATATTTATGCAAATATTGTTCCAAATAATTATTATTTGAACCCAAATACACTTTGTTTAAATTGGAAAGAGAGCAATACGCAAGAAATTCTAAACTCTAAAAAACATCTATTTAAAACAGGGCTGGGCATTCTAACACAGTCACATGCATTTTAAATCTACAAGACAATAGGTTCATTTTTTTAAGAGTGTACATAAAATTTGCAGCGCAAAGCGACATAGATCCTCACAGCATCACCGTCTGCGTACGACTGATTTATATTCTCTTCTGTTGTGAGTTTTGTATACATGAATAAAATTACGCTCGCAGAGAGCTCAGGTGGCTATGGGGCGCCCTGCGCTGATTTAAAACCATGATAGAATAAACAAGGTAGATGCAAGGCTGCTTGTGCTCTCTTTTCGTCAACCATATCAGTCAAAATAGCGAAAGAAAGCAAAAGATAAAAAAAATAATTTCAACTGAAATAATTTCGATTTGATAGTTCTGAGTCCACGCTCTCTTCCTTGCATCTATCTTTATAGTCTACCATGTTTTAAACTAAAAATATAAAAAACAAAAATGTAACTCTAAAAATGTCCCAAATAATTTATATTCCAAACCAATTATATATTGTTTGATTCAGAAGACTGAAAAGACAGTAAGGATGCAGGACAACTAACTAACTATAAAAAATGTATTGATATCTTGTGAAAAGAGTAAAAAGAGAGGAAGAGTGCATGACAACTTTATAACTCTAAAGAAATGTATTGATGTCTTGTTGAACCCGTAAAAAATTAAACAGTAAATTTTGTCCTAAATATACTTGATTTAATCCTGAATACAAATTGTTTGAAAGAAGGTAGCGAAAAGGGAGCAGGAACTTGGATTTATTTGTATCGTATCATCCAAGAAATTTCTTTACACCTTTATCTGGTGTCAACTTTCGGGTGCGATCTGGAAAATTGGCAACGTTGTAGAGTCCACTTTAGCTATTTGTCCGACTTTGTGCAAATCGATTGCAAATTATGGACAATCAATTGAATTGGTAGAATACGCTTATAAATAATTAATTAAATAGATACACGAAATTCCAAATTCAACAATGGTAAATCAGATAATATACGAAAACCCAAAAAAATAATTAATGTATTCAAAATATTTATACAGCGATTTTCTGGAAGTACTAAATATATGAAGGTATTGTGTATATTTTAGGACGAAGTTTCCAACATCGAAATTCTAAAAAAAAAATATTTGTGTGGCCGCCACGCATGGTAGAAGTGAAACTTTAACCCAACAAATTAGAAAGTTTAAAGTGGTTAATTCATTTACTCTTTAATATATAGTTCTAAGAGAGATCCATTTTATATAATGGCAAGATTAGATTAAATCTGTTTTAATACAATTTCGAAAGTTTAATGTTATTAAGACAAATAAGAACAACTTCAGATTAATACAATCACACCAAACCCATCATATCATACCATACCATACCATACTATACCATACCATACCATACCATACTATACTATACCATACCATACCATACCATACCATACCATACCATACTATACCATACCATACCATACCATACCATACCATACCATACCATACCATACCATACCATACCATTATTCCATGGTATACCATTATTCATCATACCACCATACCATGCCATCATACCATATTATCATCCAATGCCTTCATAAGATGTGATATCTAGAATTTTATATCAAAAACATAAAGATATAAGGAAAATAAATGCTATACAGAAATATAATCTGTGTGCTCTTTGTTTCTGCAACCTGCTGTACTGCAACCTGCCCTTCTGCGGTAAACAAACTCTGTACACACTCTCGTACTCGTTTCGACTTCTGGTTTGATTTACCACTAATGGTTGATAAACCACTAAAACTCTGTACACTTAGCAGAAGTCAGTGTTTGTCTTTTCGTTTACGGTTGATGTTTTTGATATAAATATCAGAGACATGCTCCATATTCGACGAATATTTTTCATTTTCGTTTCATTAGAAATATATCGGTTTTACTTATTTTAGTATGTTTGGGTGGTTTTACTATGTTTGGATGGTTTGAAAAATTTTGAGAAAAGAAGGGTAAAATTGAAATTTGTTTCCATTCAAACATTTTTCTGCAACCGTCTGCAATTGTCTGCAACCGAACATTTCATATACGTATGTAATATATTTATGTTTGAATGCAAGTAAACTTTATTTAGGCGCAATAATGTAACGTTTGGACAATAGCTTGATGTAAATATTAAATTTTAAATCCCAAATCATAAATACATACATATTTTGCGAGAAAAAAATGCTCACTTTCTCTCTATATCTCAAAAAAAAAAAAAAAAAAAATCTTCAAGGGAAACAAACTCGTAAGAACAAGAATATTAGGGGAGCACTATATGCTCTCAATATAAGCCCAACAATTTTGTTTCATGAGAAAAAGTTTGCTTTGCAGAGGGTTCTGTAACTTTCTGTTTGCAGGCTTATCGGACCTTAAAGGGAAAAATGTAAATAAATCAGTTGAAGCTGGGCGTATTTATCTAAACTAATATTGCCTGAGGTCGAAATTCGACCATAATATAATAGATTTTTGTTTTGTTTTTTATTATTTATTTTTTTTTTTATTGAAAAATTTTTGGCAAAGTTCAAAAACATTGTTTTGAAAAATGCTTTACGGTTATAATATGACTGAAATTAAAATATTGTTATGGAAGTGAATCAAGAATTGGTTTGATTTATTTCGTAAAGATCATATTAAAAAAAAAAAAAAAATAATTGGCATGTATGCATGGTGAACTGTCTTCTGGATTGATAACAATAAATTTTCCAGAAGAATTCGACTTCATAGCGCATTTTATTGAAATCAAATTTGAAATTTTAATTGCATTCAAATAAAATTCGATAAAAAGTTAATGTGAAAACATATGTTTTTCCATCACTCATCATATGTTTTTCCATTTGCATCACTTCTACAGTTCTAATAAATTCGCCACCATTTCTCTCATTCAGAAGAGAGCACAATGTGAGTGTCAAACTGCAAAAAGAAAAAGAGTCTATTTTGGAGTCAAACTAAGACATTCTCGCAGTTTTTTCTGAGTCTAGCACCAAAGTGCCGAAATTGGAACATGGTGTTTTTGAGATCGCTGATAATAAACATGCAGTTGAAAATGGTCAATATTGAAAATTAAGATGCCGGATCGGGTATGGCCGATATAAAATTTATTTATGAAGCTTAACGTCATCTCTGTTAACGTATGTTTTTATGTATACGATTTCCTTCTACATCCTTTACCCGTCCCGCCCAAATGTCGAACATACATTCTTTTGTACACTAAGGGAAATAACGCATATTAGCATTATCCACGCCTGAGTATAAATTTTATTCAAATATTTACGTGGATAAATCAAATGTTTTCCTTACAACTCGTTTTTTCCCCGTATTTGAATTTTATTTATACCACATACATATTCCATACAAGCAAGCAGAACAGCATCGCACACGTACACACATACTCCGACAAGCAGCAACAGCATCGCACTCTGTTCCTGCAGATTATTTCTTGCATTTGCAGTTCTTATAGTTCTCATTTAGTTATTGTTGCAAGAGTAATATAGTATGCATGTTTGGCAAAGAAATGAAATTATGTAGGGTGGAGTGACAACTCGGTATTTTCCCAAGAACATCTTGGACCGGTTGTCATTTACCTGCATAAAATGCTTCTACCTACATATATTTTGGACATTACTTTTTCGTTCTCTATTTTATACTGTTTGACAGTTGGTGCAATATTAGGGCACAAACTGTCAAAAATAGTATAAATTAGAGAACGAAAAAAGTGAAGCGAGAATATATTATACAGGCAATGGCATTTGATGAACGCAATATGAAGAAAATAATACCATAAAACCATTAATAACATATTCAATTTAAATATGTTTTTTTTAAATTCAATATTTTTATATAAATTTTCTTTAAATGCGATAGTTTATTTTCAAATAGTAAATATTTGAAAGATATTTTAAAAAAATTCGTGCATAATTTTAATATATTTTTTATTAATTCTGTTTAAATATTTAATTTAATTAAAAAAGTATTCAAATAAATTTAAAATATTTACGTAGTCGATTTATTCAAATGCGTTATTGGTGCAAAAATGACTCGCTTTTTGGATAAATTAAAAAAGTTTTTGGATAAATTTAATATTTTTTTCCCTTAATGTACATACATAATGAGCAGATTTCTAATTAAAAAAGTTATAATTGTATTGACTGACACGACCACTTTCAATATGACCAAAGCAGACTTAAAGCATCCTGCCTTGGAAGCCATTCATAAAATAATACAAAAATAAATAAAACCTGGCCCAGGGTTCAATTATGTCAACCATTATGTGAAGTGCGTGTGGGTTATATGAGGGGACGTGACACTTGAGTTTTAAGACTTCCTCTTATTGAACATCTACACTATTTTATTGATATTTTGCGCAGGGTTAGGTGGGTCTGTTCCAAGCACTATGCAAAAAGTGGACGGGACTATGGAAGACGGTTTTCCAGATTCTTTCTTATGACTTTTGTCTAATTTCAACCAAATTTTGCTATTTCACATGATGTGGACAACCATAAATTTTGATCCTTTCGACTTTATTTCGTTTTTGATATGTTATAAGACCCTACTTTGTGTAAACCTGGCTTTTTAAAGACACTTAAGACAGAGTAGGATTCTTTTCAAAGACGACTACGGGATCTAAGAAATTTGTTTAATAATAATAATTTAAATAGTGATTCTAATAGGGAATTGTTTGTTTTTTTTTTAAATCGTTGCTTTGGATTTTTTAAATTTATTTTTCATAAAAGAAGAAAAAATGTCCATAAGCAATAATGAACGTGTTTCAATGCATGAAACGAGTGATCACTGTTATTGGCACAAATATGGACAGGAGGACAGAAAAAAAAATTACACAACGTTGACATTGTTTGCAGTTCATGTGGAGTGAAAAATATTGATTATTTTCAAAATAAAACAACAACGTTGAGCATGATTTTAATTCAAATAGTTTTAAAGGTTCTATGACGGTTAAACGAATTCAACATCAGATCGTAACTCAGAATGGTTATTTGGAGGTTAATGACGGCCGCGGTAGTCGTGCAGATAGCGCTATTGACTGCCACGCCAGGGGTCCCGAGTTCAAATCCTGGCCCGGCCATGACCCTACGCTTTAACCAATTTGCATTTATTTTCTCATTTCTAATCTACTCATATTGAAAACTCATTAATATTTACAACTAAAAATGTTGTAGTTGATGGTAGAGAAGTTTGTGAAAAGTATTTCCTTCTAGCTGGAACTGACTAAGGTAAAATGCTTCCACGGCTTTTGCCACGCTTTTTCTCCAAATAATCTATTACTCCATTTCGAATCAAGACAGACTTGACTAAATAGGTGCAAAACAAAATTTCGTTCGTTTAAGAAAATTTTTTGCAAAAGCAAAATTGTTAGGAAATCATAAATTTTGAAAAATGAAAATTGTGAAATGCAAACAAAAAAGCTTGTTTTACTCCTACCAAGATGGAAATACAATCAGTATGATGTTAAAAATCATGAATAATAAATACAATTCAAATCAACAAGTTCAACCTTTACTCTAATTGTTATCCTTAAAAGCTATTTAATTTAATAAATCTATGCTTCGATAGCGCATTTGTATTGTTAGGTGTGTGTGTGTGTGTCAAATTTAGCCTTAAGTTAATATAATAGATAGAGATAAATTATCCTTAATTGCGAACATGTTTAAGATATTTAGATACAATAACTGTAAATTAGACTAGTTTATTGACGTCATCACAATAGCACGTGCCGTCTTACTTTACATTAATTAACAAACGAATTGCAAACTGGCAATTTCCGATAAAGTGGAATAATTGAGAAGACGATGAAGAAGATGTCAGTCCTATGGCTACTTTATGCTTTTGTTTGGTGTTGATTAAATTAATTACTTTTCAGTCAGCCACTCGAAAATGTATTCACTTGGATACAAAAGAACAAAATAATATCTAGTAGGTTAGATACTGATATTGTTATGAAATGTCTGTAGTTCTATATGTTCCTAGCGGTCACGTTCGTTTGCGAAATAAACCTTGTGTTATCTGATTTAAAATGAGAATTTGGCATAATTTTCAAGCATTTTTCAATGACCAAAAGGAGTTTAAGTGAATTGCTTCATTATCTCAAAAATGATTAAGAAGGTGGTAAAATAAAAATAGATAAACCCCTACAAAAAAACTACAAAATTATAAATCTATATCAAAACTGTGCAAAAATACCGTTACAAGAACATTTTATGAAATCTTTCGTGTAAATTATGAATATCAATCAGCCTTTGGGAATAAATTATTATTCGAAATTTTGTTCTTTTAACCTCAAGAATAAAATCCTATCAATTTCTTACAAAATAAAAATAAAAAAATCAGAGAGAAAAATAAAATAGTAAGTTAAAGCTACAAAATCTTTTGATTGTATCTTCTCAGTTTGTAAGGAAGCTTTGGAATGCAACACATTTTCAAATACTTTTTTCCAAAAAGTCCACAAAGCCTGTATACGAGGTGCGTTCAACAAATAACAGGAGTTTTGAAATTTCGCCTTCTGTGTTGGTCCGGTTGGCACGATATTTTGTTGTGTTGTGTTGGCGAGCATGCATATACTGTTATTCCTCAACCACAACAAAAATCGTGCCAATCGAACAAAGCCTTTATTTCGTAAACACACTTCGTATATATCGCTATCCTTATCCTTATCCTTATCCTTATCCTTATCCTTATCCTTATCCTTATCCTTATCCTTATCCTTATCCATATCCTTATCCTTATCCTTATCTTTATCTTTATCCTTAGCCTTATCCTTATCCTTATCCTTATCCTTATCCTTATCCTTATCCTTATCCTTATCCTTATCCTTATCCTTATCCTGATCCTTATCCTTATCCTTATCCTTATCCTTATCCTTATCCTTATCCTTATCCTTATCATTATCCTTATCCTTATCCTTATCTTTATCCTTATCCTTATCCTTATCTTTATCCTTATCCTTATCCTGATCCTTATCCTTATCCTTATCCTTATCCTTATCCTTATCCTTATCCTTATCCTTATCCTTATCCTTATCCTTATCCTTATCCTTATCCTTATCCTTATCCTTATCCTTATCCTTATCCTTATCCTTATCCTTATCCTTATCCTTATCCTTATCCTTATCCTTATCCTTATCCTTATCCTTATCCTTATCCTTATCCTTATCCTTATCCTTATCCTTATCCTTATCCTTATCCTTATCCTTATCCTTATCCTTATCCTTATCCTTATCCTTATCCTTATCCTTATCCTTATCCTTATCCTTATCCTTATCCTTATCCTTATCCTTATCCTTATCCTTATCCTTATCCTTATCCTTATCCTTATCCTTATCCTTATCCTTATCCTTATCCTTATCCTTATCCTTATCCTTATCCTTATCCTTATCCTTATCCTTATCCTTATCCTTATTCTTATCTTTATCCTTTCCTTATCCTCATCTTTAAAAAACTTTGGTAATAGACTGTGTAAACATTTTAAAAAGAAAATAAAAGAATAAAGAAGAATAAAATAGATAAAAAGAAGACTTTTGTGTCCTTGTAGGACCTTGTAAAGTAGTAGATTAAATACTAATGGTGTTTATGTTAAATCCAAAAACTTTAACTGAGGCTCTTAAGAAACTTCAGTTTAGTTTTCATTTCTAGTTCCTTAAAATAGGATTTTTGCGTTTATTTAAAAACGTTTGTGTAAATTTTCCACATTAACTCCGTAATCGTTTAATAACAGCATTTAGCCTTATCATGTCATAAAAGGATGCTGACATCATTACTCATAGTCAGAACGAAGCTGATACAGTCACTCTTTATGGCTCCATAGCTATGCCATGAACAACAGAAAATGGATCTATATTTAAGATGCAAAATGTGGTTAGAATAAAATTTCAACCTTTCGGTGTTAAGCTTAATTTTCGGTGGTTACCTTCGGTAGTGTTTATGCATTGCTTTGTTTTTTTTTTGTGTTAGCCAAAATTATCTTTAAGGTAAATACAAACGAAGCAACAATCAAGAGATTTAACTATGTTTCGAGTTTTGTTGTTGTATGCGTGTTGTTATTGTGGTTCGTTGGTTAGTTGGTTAGTTGGTTCGTTGGTTAGTTGGTTAGTTGGTTGGTTGTTGGTTGGTTGGTTGGTTGGTTGGTTGGTTGGTTGGTTGGTTGGTTGGTTGGTTTGTTTGTTGGTTGGTTGTTTGGTTGGTTGGTTGGTTGGTTGGTTGGTTGGTTGGTTGGTTGGTTGGTTGGTCGGTTGGTTAGTTGGTTAGTTGTTTGGTTGGTTGGTTGGTTGGTTACCTATAACCACATCTCATATTTATCTTTGATGATTTGAGGATTTGCTTAAACTTAGCTTGTGGTGTTCGTTTGTTTGTAGAATGCCGGCAGTCAAAGACATCCGCAGGAAATTCGTGGTTATGGACTTTGGCTTAGATTTCAGCACCGGAAGCTCTTAATGCGCAGTTAACAGCTACGTGCACGTTAATATTTAGACTTTGTAAGTGTGTGTGTGCGAGAATTTGTGTGATATAGCACACAAATACACACACACACACAACAACGTACGCCAGCCCATTTCTTAAATCTACTATACAGCTGCGGTAAAAATAATAGCACCATCATCAAAATTTATTTCTTTTAAGAAGTTAAAATGAAATAAATCGATGCAAACAACTTTTGAAGATATCAATAAATACAATTAACCTCAAAGAAAGTAGTTAAAAAGGAGTTGCAAAATTTATTAACTTTTTTTGGAAAATATTTCAGATTTTTCAATATAACTTAAAAAATAGGCGGTAAAAAAAATAGCACTATTATTTCATTATGCATTTAAAAACTTAAAAAAACGTGACAAAATTAAAGAGTTTATTTAAGATCAAAGCTATTATGGAGAAAAAAGTGTAATGAGCCAAAATTAATATTTCCTCGCATGTCCTTTGTTGGCAATTACGGCTGCACAACGTCTTGTCATGGAATTGATCAAATCCTGGCACCTCTTAATTGGAATTTTGATCCAGGAGTCTTGAACTGCAGCTTAAAGGGTTTGATTGTTAGTCAGTTTTGCAATAGAAACTGCTTTTTTTACATCAGTCACCGAACATGACATTCACCGAATGATCCTCAAACCACTTTTTAGCTTTCTTGCTGGTATGCTTCGGGTCATTGTCCTGCTGGAAAACCCACAATAACGGCATTTCTTCCTCTGCATAAGGCAGCATTACTTTAACCAATATATCAACGTATACGTGTTGTTCCATGATGGTCCTTATCCAATAATGGGACCAACTCCATAAAAGGAAAAACAAGCCCATATCATTATGCTTGAACCTCCGTGCTTAACTGTTTCAGCAGTAAATTTATTGTTGTATTCTGCATTAGGAGGTCTCTTAACGTAAGAACGAAAACCCTTGCCACCATAAATTACAATTTTACTCTCGTCCGTCCATAAAATATTTCTCTATCTCTCTACTGGCCAGTTCAAATGTTGTTTTGCGAACTTCAACGCTTTGTTGCATGCTTAGCAGTTAAGATAGGTACTTTTCTGGGACTACATGCCTTTAAATGATGATCTCTAAGACGGCTACGAACAGTTTCAACACATATTAAGTTCTGTTTTGAGCTCTGTTGCTGGCTTAAACGGCTCCTTCTACTTTGCCTGATTAATCGTTGGACGAGTAACGGCGACATAGCGTGCTTTCGTCCACGAGTTTCAAGTTTTGGTGCATATATTATGGCATTACGAACCAAATTATTAGAACAGCTAACTTCATGTCTAACTTCTGCATACGTTTTACCCTCTGCAAACATTCTTTGAATAATTTCACGTTTGTCGGCACTGCAATGCTTTCTGCGACCCTAATTTAAGAACTTAATTTTTTTTGTATTAAAACCACTTCCCCTAAAACAAACTGAAACATTTTGATGCTACCTTTTGATAAATTGAACACAAAATGGCTTTTTTCAACAGAAACGTAAACGCAGTGCTATTATTTTTACCGTACCAATTCGTACTCCTCTCTCAAAATTACTTAACATAAAAAGAACCGTTACCCTTTTAATACTAATGATCTTGCTTTCAGAGAGTGAATACTCTCTAAAATATTATATAATAGTAGCATCTGAACAAGTTGCTTCAGATGAGGTTTTTTTTTAAAATAATAGTTGAACTGTTGTCTCCAGTGCTATTTTTTTTTACCGGCACTGTATATATTTATGGCTTGGCCATTCGGTGCTTAACTATAAAAGTAAACAAAGTTGTGTGTATGTGGTTGTGTGTGTTAAAATAGGCTGCCTTTTCTTTATTTAACATGTTTCGGCGAAATTATGTGCCTTTCAGTAAGAACGTGTTTAGTTTCAATTGCGTACATTAAGACGTTTTGCAAAAAAAAAAAAAAAAAAAGAAAAATAAAATATAAAAAAAAAAAATGCCAAAAGTTTGAAGCAATAGAATCTGAAGCCTCAACTACCAAAAATTAAAATTAATTCCTTTGAACTTCTTAAATGACAAAAGGCAATTTTATTGCTAAATTATGGAATTTAAAAACAGAGTTAAATTATTATTTTACCTAAGTGACTTTGTAAAATTAACCTAAAAAGATATTCAAAAACTTATTAGTTTTTTTTTAATAAATTAGAAAAAAAATAATATTTTAATTTTAGTGGAATTAAGAATAAATTTTAATACAATTTGTATTTTATCAACTTGGTTATCTTATACAAGTTTTTTGTTGAATTATACAATGTTTTTAGACTTCATACAAAACATTCCAACTAAGCTGTCTGGGGCAAAATAATTTTGGTTTTTTTGTTTTGTTTTTTTGCGTTCAGAGTGAAAATTTCGACGAAGGTACTAAAGTATAGAAATTTAATGGAAGCTATTTTTAAAGATTTTTTGTTTTTTAAATATAAGTATCTGGTATAAGTAAATATAAGTATAAAATATAGGTATCTGTATAAAATATACTAAATGAACTTATTGTGAACAGACTGTAGTTGGTTGGAGAGCTAATGCGGATAAAAGTAGTGTATCAGAGAGAAAACTATCTGAGGCCTTAGCAAAGAGTTGTTGGGATTTCTTACACATCACAAGGGGGGTCATTGGCTGGTTGAAGCAAAAAAAAAACAGTCGTTTCTAAACAAAGGAGGAAGCTTAGGACGCAGCTTTAGGCTGTGTTCAGTGTTTACAAAGTAGCGAGTTCTAAATATTCAGAAGTTTAAAAAGGATACGCTTGCGGCGTAGACATATTGCAAATAAGTTCCTTTAAATTTTGCAACTTACCCACAACTTAAACCATCTGGATTTCGCAAACCGTTTGACAAACATGTATGATATTTTCTGAATTGCTTTTTTGGTATGGCAACACTATTACTAAAAAAGAACTTTAACATATGTTCAATCAGTCTGAAGCTATTCAACATGGGGCTAAGTCGTAACGCCGTTATTGCACTTTATTTAGCGGGAAAACCAAACAAAGCTATCGGTACAGAGTTGAAGCATTTAAAAGTGAATAGAAAATTTGTTTATCGTACCATAAAACGATACAGGGATACTGGTAGTGTAAAAAAAAACGATATGGAGGTGGAAGACGTAAGACTGCAACTGCTCCAGAAATTGCGAGAAAAGTAAAAAAGCGAATTTCCAGAAATCCACGCAGCAGTATTCCGAAAATAGCTAAGGAAATACACGTGTCATGTGCAAGCATGCATCGAATACTTACAAATGAACTTAACTCCAACCATAAAAAATTCAAAAGTTTCAGGGGCTTACTGATAAACAGAGAAAAGATAGACTCCTAAGAGCCAAAGAGTTGAAGCGATTGGCCGCGGCTGGTGAGTTGTCAAACATTATCTTTTCTGATGAAAAAATTTTTACTGTTGAGCAATTTGTAAACAAACAAAAGTTGCCTAAAAATTTTGATGTCAGATCGGCCACCAAAACCAAGCACCTATGTAAGTTATGGTATGGGCCGCAGTTAGCTCAGATTTTCGTTCTCCATTGGTTTTTATTGAAAAAGGATTCAAAATTAACGCTGAAGTGTACCGTACAAAAATTTTAGAAACTGTTTTAAAACCATGGGCTGACAAAGTCTACAAAAAAATCCCTTATACCTTTCAACAAGACTCGGCATGCAATGGTCTTCTCTGTGTGAGGTATATTGGAAAGTAAGGTCTCAACGAAAAAATGTGAGAGCCTGCAGTCTCTTAAACGTGCGCTTACGCGAAAATGGGATGAAATACCGCAAGAACAGCTGTGGGAAGCATACAACACATTTTTTAAGAGACTTAACGATGTATTAAAAGCCAAAGAGGGTTCATTGAAAATTTGTAATGCCAATTTGTTCCTTTGCTTATTTTTAAATAAAAAACCTAAATTGGCCATCTGTTTCTATAAGGTAACGAAACTCAAGTTGTTTTTTACATATTGAGTTGTTATTAATTTGCATGTAAGTTCTTAAAGCTTACCTTGACGCTATGAGGAAAATAGTGATCAAGGACAAAAAAGGAAGCATATGCGTCAATAACAAAAATTTATTCAACATATAATATTCACTTAAAGTAAATAAATAAATTAAAAGAAAAGTAAATAAAGTAAAAGTAAATAAACGGTAGAAAAGTATAACAAATAAATGAAGATAAATGATAATTCTCAAGATAATAGAAGCAAGCAGCAGTTTAAGTGTTTTTTTAACGCTGAGAGGGATTAAGAGAAAGCAACAACCACAACAACAACCACAACAACAACAACAACAACAACAACAACAACAACAACAACAATAATGCTACTCAGCTCTTTTTAAGTGTTTGCGTCACTCCCGCATTCTACTCTTGCTTTTGTAAGCTACAGCAGCGATCTTCAACATAGCTTTGTCGCTTTGTAGTTTCTCATTGTCCTATTGGTAAAAAAAGCATTTTACATTTGTTCAGTTTTACTTATCTTAATGACAACATATTCGAATAAAATTTATATTGTGCGGATCTACTCGAAAATACCTATCCATCGATATAAGTATTATGTGAATATGTTGAAGGTAACACAGAAAAAAAGGGAGCACAAACTTTTTTGTTTGCGTATTAATATATAGATATGCATTTTACAATGTTTTTTCTATGAGACACTTCAATTGAAAAACCCTGTAGAATATTATTTTTTTTTCTTTAAGTTTCCTTCACTTCTTGTTTCAATTTCAGTAATATACTCAATAGAAAGTTAAATTAATATATAAATTTCATATTATTCGATATTTATTGCAAGTATCCAAAGTTCACAACAACCAGCAAATTTTCATAAGTGCTGCTGGGCAATAACGACAATGGAATCAATTAGCAATGAAATCAATTGTTTAATTGAAGTGAACTGTTCCGGCATAGTTCGGAAGAATCAACCAAATCCGGGAATTAGAAGGCAATCCCAGGATCCCGAAAATCTCGAGGATCACAACAAACAAAATTTGTCCCGTATTTTTTAAAATGTATGATTTCAAATACGCATTCACATGAGCTGAGTCATTAAGGGGAGATACGCAGTCAGAACTTTTTTTTTCATTTTCTTAAAGCCTTAAGTTTCAAGAATATTTGGTGAAAATTTCAAGTTAATATCTCAAAAAATAACAAAGTTATAGCCTACTGAGCGAACCGCCTTCTAGAGCGCGCAGTGCTGGCGCTTATTTTCAAACGCGTTTTTCTCGAAACCATGTTTTCAAAGTCGGTGACCAAGATTTCTCAAAGCTCAGTGAAGCGATCGTTTTGATTTTTTTGCAGGCTTATTGTACACATAATAATCTCGTACTTGTCATAGGATTTTTTTTTTTTAGCTTCGTTCATTTTTTATAGGCAAAACTATGACGAATTTTTGGTCGAAAATCGTTTTTTTACGTTTGAAAGTCTGCCATTTTGTGAAAAATCAATATTTTCAAAAACGGCTGTGACAAGTACGAGTTTTAAGTATCTACTTTAATAATACATTTCATTTTTTTGTTTCAGATGAATTAAGGAGGAGCAATCTTGGTCACCGCATTTCACCTTTTTTTCAGAGCGCTCTACAAAAACTGCTGTCCTTAATATTAAATTTTTTTATTAAAAAAAAAACTAAAAATACTCTTGAATGTGTATATTTTTAGGTATAAAAACCCTCATTCAAAAATATCCCATAGGTTTCCTTAAAAAAATTCACAAACATGACCTTTTTTTTCGGCCTCTGGCTGCGTTGCTCTCCTTAAGAAAAGAAGTGTAAACCAACCATAACATGAATAAAACAATTACATAGTACGTACATTTCAAGCAACACTGAGTGCGAAATATACATATGTGAAGCACTACATTTGACATTATATTTATTCTACGTACCTAAATAAATTGTTTTTTTCTGAAATACATTTTTTTAAAAATAATTTCTGTTTATATTTTGTCCCGTAAAATTTTCCAAAATCCCGTTTTTTTTACATATTTTTTCATTTGTCCCGTATTATTGGAAAACAAATCTGGCAACACTAGTCCTTAGTCTTGTCCTTAAAAAAAAAAAAAAAAAAATAAATAACTGGCCATTTCAGCCCTTGAAAGGACTTTGACCTAGCTTCTTATGATCAATTGTGTTGTGCGTGTTATTAAGTTTGTACACAATTGACCGAGAAATGGACCTACAGGCTTAACGCCGACTCCGAACGGCGATGAACGAAATGTTCTTATTCTCAAGAAGCTTTACATGGCATTTTAATTACTCTCTGAGGTTTGCCATTGTCTGCAGAGAGGTGGCGGCCGTACAGAAAAATTATTTTAATTCAAATAATTTTCTGTCGCTGCTGGGGTTCGAACCTGGGTCTCAACTACGCCACGGACGCCACTAGTCTTGTCCTTAGTGTGTTTAAATTCTTGTTCTATTCCTTGTCCAATTTCTTGTTCTTATCCATTATTTCTGAATCTAATTCTGAATATTGTTTGAGGTGTATTTAAGTCTTTGCGCTTATCCTTGTCCCAGTGTTTGTCGTAGCTCATTTTATTTTAAAATACTTGTCTGAATTCTTTCTTGTCCTAACCCTTGCTCAATTCCATGCTATCATCTTTGTCCAAATATTCGTCCGATTCTTAATTTTATTTCTAGTCATAATTTGTGCCCTCATCCTTTTCCTTATCCTTGTCCTTATTTTTATCTAAGCCTTATTTTAAATTATACATTTTTTTTATTTTTATTTTTTTTTTATTTTTTTTTTATTTTTTCGGTGAATTAAGATTATTTTAAGGATACTTTAAGGTGAGAGTTCTAAGACGACATTTTATTTTTTTATTTTTATCATATGACAGATACCCTCCACTTTACTGTTGTTTCATAAATTATACCATAGCTGCAATAGTTACTGAGTTATAATTCCATGCAACATCTTTGCATTGTTGTTTCCTTTTTACTGCATTAAGTGATTGCCTCCCAGGTGATAATTCCATGCAACAATATTGCATTTCTGTTTCATAAGCTGCTATGTATGGAATCTGGCTCATAAGCAATCTGACGACGTCATAATTAATTTTTTTAAGTATATCGCATGGCCAAGTATTAATCCTTCATCTCTCTTTTATAACAATTACCTTGTCGCATAAGCTCACCGAGTTATAATTTCATGCAACGTTTGGAATGCATGATTCATATACATTTTGGATATAGTGGCGGCTTTCTCTGAGGTCTCATGAGGTCATGCATTTTTTATGAGTTTTTGCCATGAGAGCTAAAAAATAGCCTTTACTGGTGTGCAATATTTTCTACCGTAGCATCTTTGCAGAGCGCGTTATAGTTCCATGTAACAAATTTGAAGTTTCGTTGCTTGGGCTACTCACTCCGTGTCGCGATAACGTCTTTAATTTTTTATTTTTGTTATAAAATCAAAGAATTAACCTTTACCGTCATGTCATTACTTTTATCATAACCAGGGTTCATATTTGCTCACTCATGAAGCCTCATGAACATGAGGAAATTTTTTGTTAAAAAAATAAATCTGCTCATTTTCATTTGCGAAGATCTGAGCAAATTTTTTTTTTTGTTCGTGAAGTGAAGAAGAGCAAAACCGTTGGTGAAGTAGAATATTTTTTTTCTTCATTTGAAGAAACGGCTGTTACTCACCTCTTCATCATTGCTTCACTTGTCGCTCATTGAGTCCTCATTTATTCATGAATCGCTCACGAAGTAGTCAGACAACAGATGATACTCTCGTTCGTTTCGTATTATTTTGTTGTTTTCTCTGTTATATCTACACGACATGAGCAAAAGAGCAGAAATGAGCAGTTCATGAATGAGGAAATGCGAACCCTGATCATAACATCTATGCGCACACGCAAAGAACTTTTCGTTTATCGCAACTGAAAAATTCACCAAATACACTTCGTTTGCGAGTTGTATTTGCCGCAAACGAATATTCAGTTGTCATCAACTTAAAAATATATCTGGTATATATATATGTACCTCAAACTACTTCGCTCATTATAATTTACTAGTATCGCCTGTGGCCAAAATTCGACCATCTGTTTCTGTAATTAATTTGCATAAAAATTCTTAATGCATTTCTTGTAGCTATGAGAAAATTAGTGGTAAAGGACAAAAGAGGAACCATATATGCGTCAATAACAAAAATTTATTCAACATAGAAAAGTATAATAAATAAATCAAGGTAAATGAAAAATCCATATTAAATAAATAAATTAATGACTTAAAATTTCAGTATAAACTATATTTTTTTGTAATCAGCGGCACTCTCTGTCGCAGCGTCATTTCGAAATAAACAACCAAGTATTGAACAAAACAAACAATTATCAATGGCTTGGCATCAAGTGTTATATGAAGCTAGCAGCAGTTTAACTGTTTTTTTAACGCTGAGAAAAATTAAGAGAAAGCAACAACAATCACAAAAGCAACAACAACAACAACAACAACAACAACAACAACAACAACAACAACAACAACAATAACAATAATGCTACTCAGCTCTTTTTAAGGGTTTGCGTCATTCCCGCATTCTACTCTTGCTTTTGCAAGCTACAGCAGCGATGTTCAACAGAGCTTTGTCGCTTTGTAGTTTCTCATTGTCCCATTGGTAAAAAAAGCGTTTTACATTTGCTCAGTTTTACTTATCTTAATGACAACATATTCGAATAAAAATTATATTATGCAAATCTACTCGAAAATACCTATTCATCGATATAAGTATTATGTGAATATGTTGAAGGTAGCTCAGAAAAAAAGGGAACACAAACTTTATTCTTTGCGTATAAATATATAGATTATATAAATTATCTTTCTCTCCATGTCCGTTCGTCTTCTTATGGATTGCACTCATCGCACCTCTGTTGCTATCTCCGACCGCGTATTAAACAAATTACCGATTTGTTTATATAGTAGCGATTTGTCCAAAAAGTAACTCGGAACTATAAACTTTGTGTTTATACAACGAAGGGAAAAATAAACAAAGTTTTTAGTTGGGATAAACAAATTTGATATTTTATAGGAACAAAGGTAACTTTCGTGTTATTTTTTTCAACAGAAAATACTCACATGACTTTAGTTAAAGCTTTTTAAGTATTTTAAACAATATCGCCTAGTTTCTTTACTGTTATATTCAATTTGAGCGTTGGCTGGTAGACATTGTCATTGAATAATATAACAGAAGCATGCTTAAAATAGCAGCGACTCTCCGGAGAAAATGTACCAACGCATGCTGCTCATCAGGCACACAAACCTACTGCGGGCAGGTTATTCCTGTACAAATTTCCCAAGAGTGTGTTGATAATAAAATAAACAATTTACATTGAATACACATTCACATTCAAATGTGTGCGTAATTTTAAGCAATCACACACAAATATAGCAAGCAGACGAACAGACTGTCAGACAGACAGACAAGCAAATAGCGCTGTAATAATATGAAATTTGTGCATTTTGCACACACATATTGCTGGCTTCACTAATTGAAGTGTTTCATAATTCAAACACCTGCGGTCGGTCGTGCCAAACTAGCTCGAGAGTCAGTTTGAGTTTCCGTAGAGCACTAATGAACTACGTATACATATACAATGTACAGACACAGAAGTGTGTGTGTTTAGAGTGAGTTTGGATTGCGTGGAGTTTGTCAATACTTTAAAATTTTATAGTTCTAGTGACGCAATATTCAATAGAATCATTTTTTAATGAAATGCTATTTCTGTTGGGCCATTTTTTAATATCAAGGAGAATAACTAGGTGTTATTGCACTTTAACTTTATAAAGAATTTTGCATTTTCATAGATGCAACAGGAAGTTGTTAACCATAAGGAAAAAGAGAAACTAAGAAAACTGCTTTGCACTAACATCGTGTATTTGTTAGAAATTCACGAAACCAAGCATCGAATTAAGAACTTTTCCGCGCACATGCATAAAAACAAAATCGATTTTTTTGTGCTGCGTTTAACAGAAACTTGCACTAAACCGCTCACCGCCACGCTTATCATACTCTAGCCTGTCACTTTTTCACCAACGAGTCGATGCTGTCTGTCAAATGCAGCTACTCGAGCATAGCACCGCAAAAAAAAAAAAATGTCCACCATTTCAGAAAAATGTCAACGAAACGGAAGTGATTTGCACTTGACGGAGTGAGAGTGTGTGAGTATGTGTGTGCACAAATCAACACCACCATCACACAACAACCTTTCCACAAAACACACACTCTCACACATAAATATGCAAGTGTGGCTGTTGTAAACACTCGAATGCGTGCGTTTTCTAAATGGCGGACGGAAACTGTTCTAATGATACTTCCGCTGCACTTGTTGGCGATTATGTAGTGGCATGTGTGCTGTTTAACGGTAATACATTTCAGAATTTTAATTGCGCTGAAATGTGCAGCAAAATCAGTGGAATGCAATGGAATGGAAGAGCACAAAAATATTTCAACGAAATTGCAGTTGATGGGATGAATATATTCACTGGTGGAAAATTTAATATGTTCACAGCTGAAAACGCTGAAAATATGAAAGGGAGTATGAGAAAATAAGGATTATATCATTGAGATTCAGGCATTAATAAATCTCTGTCATCAAATAAAAAAAAAAAAAATAACAATTAAAAGCAAATGATGATGCAAATCCCGTTTTAGAGATTTAGATATTTTTTAACATTTTTAATTAAATTTCATAAAATTTTTTGAAACAAAACCCAACTTTAACTCTCTTACTTAAGCAAACAATCAAACTCATATTCTAACTAAAAATAACTATAATTCTAACTCTAACTCTACCTCAAACTCTAAATCTAACTCTAACTCTAACTCTAACTCTAACTCTAACTCTAACTCTAGCTTTAACTCTAACTCTAACTCTAACTCTAACTCTAACTCTAACTCTAACTCTAACTCTAACTCTAACTCTAACTCTGATTCTGACTCTAACTCTAACTCTAACTCTAACTCTAACTCTAACTCTAACTCTAACTCTAACTCTAACTCTAACTCTAACTCTAACTCTAACTCTAACTCTAACTCTAACTCTAACTCTGATTCTGACTCTAACTCTAACTCTAACTCTAACTCTTACTCTTTCTCTAACTCTAACTCTAACTCTAACTCTAACTCTTTCTCTAACTCTAACTCTAACTCTAACTCTAACTCTAACTCTAACTCTAACTCTAACTCTAACTTTAACTCTAACTCTAACTCTAACTCTAACTCTAACTCTAACTCTAATTCTAACTCTAACTCTAACTCTAACTCTAACTCTAACTCTAACTCTAACTCTAACTCTAACTCTGATTCTGACTCTAACTTTAACTCTAACTCTAACTCTTACTCTTTCTCTAACTCTAACTCTAACTCTAACTCTAACTCTAACTCTAACTCTAACTCTAACTTTAACTCTAACTCTAACTCTACCTCAAACTCTAAATCTAACTCTAACTCTAACTCTAACTCTAACTCTAACTCTAACTCTAACTCTAACTCTGATTCTGACTCTAACTCTAACTCTAACTCTAACTCTTACTCTTTCTCTAACTCTAACTCTAACTCTAACTCTAACTCTAACTCAAACTCAAACTCTAACTCTAACTCTTACTCTAACTCTAACTCTAACTCTAACTCTAACTCTAACTCTAACTCTAACTCTAATTCTAACTCTAACTTTAACTCTAACTCTAACTCTTACTCTAACTCTAACTCTAACTCTAACTCTAACTCTAACTCTAACTCTAACTCTAACTCTAACTCTAACTCTAACTCTAACTCTAACTCTAACTCTAACTCTAACTCTAACTCTAACTCTAACTCTAACTCTAACTCTAACTTTAACTCTAACTCTAACTCTAACTCTAACTCTAACTCTAACTCTAACTCTAATTCTAACTCTAACTCTAACTCTAACTCTAACTCTAACTCTAACTCTAACTCTAACTCTAACTCTAACTCTAACTCTAACTCTAACTTTAACTCTAACTCTAACTCTAACTCTAACTCTAACTCTAACTCTAACTCTAACTCTAACTCTAACTCTAACTCTAACTCTAACTCTAACTCTAACTCTAACTCTAACTCTAACTCTAACTCTAACTCAAACTCTAACTCTAACTCTAACTCTAACTCTAACTCTAACTCTAACTCTAATTCTAATTCTAACTCTAACTCTAACTCTAACTCTTACTCTAACTCTAACTCTAACTCTAACTCTATCTCTAACTCTAACTCTAACTCTTACTCTAACTCTAACTCTAACTCTAACTCTAACTCTAACTCTAACTCTAACTCTAACTCTAACTCTAACCCTAACTCTAATTCTAGCTCTAATTCTAACTCTAACTGAAACTCTAATTCTAACTCTAACTCTAACTCTAATTATAACTTTAACTCTAACTCTAACTCAAATTATAACTTTAACTCTCACACTAACTCTAACTCTGTAACTGTAACTCTTGAGTTTCCAGTGCAGTTACGCAACTAAATTCAATATATTTCTGAGGTTATTAAAGTTCAATTTGAGAATTGCCTAAAAGTATGCTAATATTCAGGTGAAACGGTGATTTCAGATGCAAGTTTTTAAATGACAAGGTACGTTGAGAGAACTAAACTATTTTTTGCGGATAAATGTCAAAAGCAGCTGTTTCTAAAATTGTGCAATTTACTTTTTGAAAAAAATCAACAAAAAAGCAAAGAAAAGTGCTTGGATTAGAAGATGAGGTCTACATATCAGTATGGGCCGATAAAAATTCCGATTTACTTTACGCGGCGCAAGGAAGAATCCCCATGTATACGGAGAGATGGCTGCAGCCTAGTCCTTAATTGTTGCCATGGTGGTTGAGGTGCAAAAAATTAAAGAACACATAAGTAAACAAATAAATATCACACTAAATTCAATTCGGCCGCCGAATGTCTATATGAACAAAATCGGTTGAACTCACACTAAACTCTCTAGGTAGACGTAGCATAACTCGAAATCTAACTGTACTCTTTTTTTCATAATTTTTTTTCTTTATTTTTTTCTTTTATATCATTCAAGGTTGCCTCATATTAAATTACCCGAAACAATTTTATAGCCTGTCTAAGTAGTGCTTTATTATTTAAATTAATTTTCATCGTTTTTTATAACCGCCAAAGTTACTCCTGATACCCTTTCCTCAGTAGATGTGCTAATGCATGTGCCTCATTTTTTAAACAGCTTGATATAATATTTTCAATTTATCTTTTTTATTACCGACGAAAAAATAAAAATCCGGCCTTCCAAAAAAAAAAAAAAAACTACCGCCTCCTTGTGAACATGTTCTGGTAACGCAAAATAAGTGGAGCCTGTTTTATGAGGTCATTAAATACACATTACAAGAGAACCAACACAGAAAACGAAAAACGAAAACACAGACCACAGCCTGCCGAATTGTGGAAAAATTGAAACATTGGCACCATGTTTTCAATTGTTGCCTATGATCAGCCTACTTATTTCCGTGTCTTACTCTACTAACTCTAGCCGACTGACTATCTATACTACCACATATTTCTTCTCTTTCTCTGGCATGCACAAATTTGTGCTCACATATTTCTTCTCTTTCTCTGGCATGCACAAATTTGTGCTCATAAGTATTTCATGCAAAACGCTTTGCGCTATCGATTCCTGCTGCTGTTTGTTGGTAGTTGGTAGATGCGGAAAATTATTTATGATGCCTAGAAATGGCGGCATGCGGAAGGAAATGCTGCCACATTGAATGCCATCCATCAATATTTAACCAAATCGTAGCCGAATCTTCGTCTGCATTTTGTCTATATCCGGCCGTTGAATATCTAAATGGCGAAATTCTGTTTCCGGCATTTGCAGGAGGCTGATGAATAATGCGGCTCCAGAAACAGAAAGATATGGACGCTATTTTGAATTGGCTGGCTCAAAAGCTGCCTGCACACCGATAAGCAGCTGTTGGCAAAATCACGAACATTTCGTGAAGATAGCATTTCACGGAATAAGTTGGCAGAGTGTAAAGGCGAATGATTGAATACAGCCAGTTTAAATAACTCTACTCCGTCAATACAATAGTACATCACAAAAAGTACATGTTTCCCACAAAACAAGAACATATTTAAAAACGGGGTAGTTGTTGAATTTAGATATTTGTGAGATATATTATAACAGACCATTGTATATAATATAACATTGTATTCGCCACGTTCAAATATGACTACAATATGTAAAAGAAATGCACTTTTTTGAGGACAAATTTAAAAGGCGGAGCGAGGCATGGGAAAAAGTAAGAGGAAATGTTTGAGTAAGTCTGAGTTATAATAAGAATTAGAGTTTAAGTTTGAGTCAGAGTCAGAGTTAGAGTTAGAGTTAGAGTTAGAGTTAAAGTTAAAGTTAGAGTTAGAGTTAGAGTTGGAGTTAGAGTTAGAGTTAGAGTTAGAGTTAGAGTTAGAGTTAGAGTTAGAGTTAGAGTTAGAGTTAGAGTTAAAGCTAGAGTTAGAGTTAGAGTTAGAGTTAGAGTTAGAGTTAGAGTTAGAGTTAGAGTTAGAGTTAGAGTTAGAGTTAGAGTTAAAGCTAGAGTTAGAGTTAGAGTTGGAGTTAGAGTTAGAGTTAGAGTTAGAGTTAGAGTTAGAGTTAGAGTTAGAGTTAGAGTTAGAGTTAGAGTTAGAGTTAGAGTTAGAGTTAGAGTTAGAGTTAGAGTTAGAGTTAGAGTTAGAGTTAGAGTTAGAGTTAAAGCTAGAGTTAGAGTTAGAGTTAGAGTTAAAGTTAGAGTTAGAGTTAGAGTTGGAGTTAGAGTTAGAGTTAGAGTTAGAGTTAGAGTTAGAGTTAGAGTTAGAGTTAGAGTTAGAGTTAGAGTTGGAGTTAGAGTTAGAGTTAGAGTTAGAGTTAGAGTTAAAGCTAGAGTTAGAGTTAGAGTTAGAGTTAGAGTTAGAGTTAGAGTTAGAGTTAGAGTTAGAGTTAGAGTTAGAGTTAGAGTTAGAGTTAGAGTTAAAGCTAGAGTTAGAGTTAGAGTTAGAGTTAGAGTTAGAGTTAGAGTTAGAGTTAGAGTTAGAGTTAGAGTTAGAGTTAGAGTTAAAGTTAGAGTTAGAGTTAGAATTGGAGTTAGAGTTAGAGTTAGAGTTAGAGTTAGAGTTAGAGTTAGAGTTAGAGTTAGAGTTAGAGTTAGAGTTAGAGTTAGAGTTAGAGTTAGAGTTAAAGCTAGAGTTAGAGTTAGAGTTGGAGTTAGAGTTAGAGTTAGAGTTAGAGTTAGAGTTAGAGTTAGAGTTAGAGTTAGAGTTAAAGCTAGAGTTAGAGTTAGAGTTAGAGTTAAAGTTAGAGTTAGAGTTAGAGTTGGAGTTAGAGTTAGAGTTAGAGTTAGAGTTAGAGTTAGAGTTAGAGTTAGAGTTAGAGTTAAAGCTAGAGTTAGAGTTAGAGTTAGAGTTAGAGTTAGAGTTAGAGTTAGAGTTAGAGTTAGAGTTAGAGTTAGAGTTAGAGTTAGAGTTAGAGTTAGAGTTAGAGTTAAAGCTAGAGTTAGAGTTAGAGTTGGAGTTAGAGTTAGAGTTAGAGTTAGAGTTAGAGTTAGAGTTAGAGTTAGAGTTAGAGTTAGAGTTAGAGTTAGAGTTAGAGTTAGAGTTAGAGTTAGAAATAGAGTTAAAGCTAGAGTTAGAGTTAGAGTTAGAGTTAAAGTTAGAGTTAGAGTTAGAGTTGGAGTTAGAGTTAGAGTTAGAGTTAGAGTTAGAGTTAGAGTTAGAGTTAGAGTTAGAGTTAGAGTTAGAGTTAGATTTAGAGTTTGAGGTAGAGTTAGAGTTAGAATTATAGTTAGAGTTAGAGTTAGAGTTAGAGTTAGAGTTAGAGTTAGAGTTAGAGTTAGAGTTAGAGTTAGAGTTAGAGTTAGAGTTAGAGTTAGAGTTAGAGTTAAAGCTAGAGTTAGAGTTAGAGTTAGAGTTAGAGTTAGAGTTAGAGTTAGAGTTAGATTTAGAGTTTGAGGTAGAGTTAGAGTTAGAATTATAGTTAGAGTTAGAGTTAGAGTTAGAGTTAGAGTTAGAGTTAGAGTTAGAGTTAGAGTTAGAGTTAGAGTTAAAGCTAGAGTTAGAGTTAGAGTTAGAGTTAAAGTTTGAGTTAGAGTTAGAGTTAGAGTTAGAGTTAGAGTTAGAGTTAGAGTTAGAGTTAGAGTTAGAGTTAGAGTTAGAGTTAAAGCTAGAGTTAGAGTTAGAGTTAGAGTTAAAGTTAGAGTTAGAGTTAGAATTATAGTAAGAGTTAGAGTTAGAGTTAGAGTTAGAGTTAGAGTTAGAGTTAGAGTTAGAGTTAGAGTTAGAGTTAAAGCTAGAGTTAGAGTTAGAGTTAGAGTAAGAGTTAGAGTTAGAGTTAGAGTTAGAGTTAGAGTTAGAGTTAAAGTTAGAGTTAGAGTTAGAATTGGAGTTAGAGTTAGAGTTAGAGTTAGAGTTAGAGTTAGAGTTAGAGTTAGAGTTAGAGTTAGAGTTAGAGTTAGAGTTAGAGTTAGAGTTAGAGTTAAAGCTAGAGTTAGAGTTAGAGTTTGAGTTAGAGTTAGAGTTAGAGTTAGAGTTAGAGTTAGAGTTAGAGTTAGAGTTAGAGTTAGAGTTAGAGTTAGAGTTAGAGTTAGAGTTAGAGTTAGAGTTAGAGTTAGAGATAAAGCTAGAGTTAGAGTTAGAGTTAGAGTTAAAGTTAGAGTTAGAGTTAGAGTTGGAGTTAGAGTTAGAGTTAGAGTTAGAGTTAGAGTTAGAGTTAGAGTTAGAGTTAGAGTTAGAGTTAGAGTTAAAGCTAGAGTTAGAGTTAGAGTTAGAGTTAGAGTTAGAGTTAGAGTTAGAGTTAGAGTTAGAGTTAGAGTTAGAGTTAAAGCTAGAGTTAGAGTTAGAGTTAGAGTTAGAGTTAGAGTTAGAGTTAGAGTTAGATTTAAAGCTAGAGTTAGAGTTAGAGTTTGAGTTAGAGTTAGAGTTAGAGTTAGAGTTAGAGTTAGAGTTAGAGTTAGAGTTAGAGTTAGAGTTAGAGTTAGAGTTAGAGTTAGAGTTAGAGTTAGAGTTAGAGTTAGAGTTAGAGTTAGAGTTAAAGCTAGAGTTAGAGTTAGAGTTAGAGTTAAAGTTAGAGTTAGAGTTAGAGTTGGAGTTAGAGTTAGAGTTAGAGTTAGAGTTAGAGTTAGAGTTAGAGTTAGAGTTAGAGTTAGAGTTAGAGTTAAAGCTAGAGTTAGAGTTAGAGTTAGAGTTAGAGTTAGAGTTAGAGTTAGAGTTAGAGTTAGAGTTAGAGTTAGAGTTAAAGCTAGAGTTAGAGTTAGAGTTAGAGTTAGAGTTAGAGTTAGAGTTAGAGTTAGATTTAGAGTTTGAGGTAGAGTTAGAGTTAGAATTATAGTTAGAGTTAGAGTTAGAGTTAGAGTTAGAGTTAGAGTTAGAGTTAGAGTTAGAGTTAGAGTTAGAGTTAAAGCTAGAGTTAGAGTTAGAGTTAGAGTTAAAGTTTGAGTTAGAGTTAGAGTTAGAGTTAGAGTTAGAGTTAGAGTTAGAGTTAGAGTTAGAGTTAGAGTTAAAGCTAGAGTTAGAGTTAGAGTTAGAGTTAAAGTTAGAGTTAGAGTTAGAATTATAGTAAGAGTTAGAGTTAGAGTTAGAGTTAGAGTTAGAGTTAGAGTTAGAGTTAGAGTTAGAGTTAGAGTTAAAGCTAGAGTTAGAGTTAGAGTTAGAGTAAGAGTTAGAGTTAGAGTTAGAGTTAGAGTTAGAGTTAGAGTTAAAGTTAGAGTTAGAGTTAGAATTGGAGTTAGAGTTAGAGTTAGAGTTAGAGTTAGAGTTAGAGTTAGAGTTAGAGTTAGAGTTAGAGTTAGAGTTAGAGTTAAAGCTAGAGTTAGAGTTAGAGTTTGAGTTAGAGTTAGAGTTAGAGTTAGAGTTAGAGTTAGAGTTAGAGTTAGAGTTAGAGTTAGAGTTAGAGTTAGAGTTAGAGTTAGAGTTAGAGTTAGAGTTAAAGCTAGAGTTAGAGTTAGAGTTAGAGTTAAAGTTAGAGTTAGAGTTAGAGTTGGAGTTAGAGTTAGAGTTAGAGTTAGAGTTAGAGTTAGAGTTAGAGTTAGAGTTAGAGTTAGAGTTAGAGTTAGAGTTAAAGCTAGAGTTAGAGTTAGAGTTAGAGTTAGAGTTAGAGTTAGAGTTAGAGTTAGAGTTAGAGTTAGAGTTAGAGTTAGAGTTAGAGTTAAAGCTAGAGTTAGAGTTAGAGTTGGAGTTAGAGTTAGAGTTAGAGTTAGAGTTAGAGTTAGAGTTAGAGTTAGAGTTAGAGTTAGAGTTAGAGTTAGAGTTAGAGTTAGAGTTAGAGTTAGAGTTAAAGCTAGAGTTAGAGTTAGAGTTAGAGTTAAAGTTAGAGTTAGAGTTAGAGTTGGAGTTAGAGTTAGAGTTAGAGTTAGAGTTAGAGTTAGAGTTAGAGTTAGAGTTAGAGTTAGAGTTAGAGTTAGAGTTAGAGTTAGAGTTAGAGTTAGAGTTAGAGTTAGAGTTAGAGTTAGAGTTAGAGTTAGAGTTAGAGTTAGAGTTAGAGTTAGAGTTAGAGTTAGAGTTAGAGTTAGAGTTAGAGTTAGAGTTAGAGTTAGAGTTAGAGTTAGAGTTAGAGTTAGAGTTAGAGTTAGAGTTAGAGTTAGAGTTAGAGTTAGAGTTAGAGTTAGAGTTAGAGTTAAAGCTAGAGTTAGAGTTAGAGTTAGAGTTAAAGTTAGAGTTAGAGTTAGAGTTGGAGTTAGAGTTAGAGTTGGAGTTAGAGTTAGAGTTAGAGTTAGAGTTAGAGTTAGAGTTAGAGTTAGAGTTAGAGTTAGAGTTAGAGTTAAAGCTAGAGTTAGAGTTAGAGTTAGAGTTAGAGTTAGAGTTAGAGTTAGAGTTAGAGTTAGAGTTAGAGTTAGAGTTAGAGTTAGAGTTAGAGTTAGAGTTAGAGTTAGAGTTAAAGCTAGAGTTAGAGTTAGAGTTAGAGTTAAAGTTAGAGTTAGAGTTAGAGCTAGAGTTAGAGTTAGAGTTAGAGTTAGAGTTAGAGTTAGAGTTAGAGTTAGAGTTAGAGTTAGAGTTAGAGTTGGAGTTAGAGTTAGAGTTAGAGTTAGAGTTAGAGTTAGAGTTAGAGTTAGAGTTAGAGTTAGAGTTAGAGTTAGAGTTAGAGTTAGAGTTAGAGTTAGAGTTAAAGCTAGAGTTAGAGTTAGAGTTAGAGTTAAAGTTAGAGTTAGAGTTAGAGTTGGAGTTAGAGTTAGAGTTAGAGTTAGAGTTAGAGTTAGAGTTAGAGTTAGAGTTAGAGTTAGAGTTAGAGTTAGAGTTAGAGTTAGAGTTAGAGTTAAAGCTAGAGTTAGAGTTAGAGTTAGAGTTAGAGTTAGAGTTAGAGTTAGAGTTAGAGTTAGAGTTAGAGTTAGAGTTAGAGTTAGAGTTAAAGCTAGAGTTAGAGTTAGAGTTGGAGTTAGAGTTAGAGTTAGAGTTAGAGTTAGAGTTAGAGTTAGAGTTAGAGTTAGAGTTAGAGTTAGAGTTAGAGTTAGAGTTAGAGTTAGAGTTAGAGTTAGAGTTGGAGTTAGAGTTAGAGTTAGAGTTAGAGTTAGAGTTAGAGTTAGAGTTAGAGTTAGAGTTAGAGTTAGAGTTAGAGTTAGAGTTAGAGTTAGAGTTAGAGTTAGAGTTAGAGTTAGAGTTAAAGCTAGAGTTAGAGTTAGAGTTAGAGTTAAAGTTAGAGTTAGAGTTGGAGTTAGAGTTAGAGTTAGAGTTAGAGTTAGAGTTAGAGTTAGAGTTAGAGTTAGAGTTAGAGTTAGAGTTAGAGTTAGAGTTAGAGTTAAAGCTAGAGTTAGAGTTAGAGTTAGAGTTAGAGTTAGAGTTAGAGTTAGAGTTAGAGTTAGAGTTAGAGTTAGAGTTAGAGTTAGAGTTAGAGTTAGAGTTAGAGTTAGAGTTAAAGCTAGAGTTAGAGTTAGAGTTGGAGTTAGAGTTAGAGTTAGAGTTAGAGTTAGAGTTAGAGTTAGAGTTAGAGTTAGAGTTAGAGTTAGAGTTAGAGTTAGAGTTAGAGTTAGAGTTAGAGTTAGAGTTAGAGTTAGAGTTAGAGTTAGAGTTAAAGCTAGAGTTAGAGTTAGAGTTAGAGTTAAAGTTAGAGTTAGAGTTAGAGTTGGAGTTAGAGTTAGAGTTAGAGTTAGAGTTAGAGTTAGAGTTAGAGTTAGAGTTAGAGTTAGAGTTAGAGTTAGAGTTGGAGTTAGAGTTAGAGTTAGAGTTAGAGTTAGAGTTAAAGCTAGAGTTAGAGTTAGAGTTAGAGTTAGAGTTAGAGTTAGAGTTAGAGTTAGAGTTAGAGTTAGAGTTAGAGTTAGAGTTAGAGTTAGAGTTAGAGTTAAAGCTAGAGTTAGAGTTAGAGTTAGAGTTAGAGTTAGAGTTAGAGTTAGAGTTAGAGTTAGAGTTAGAGTTAGAGTTAAAGTTAGAATTGGAGTTAGAGTTAGAGTTAGAGTTAGAGTTAGAGTTAGAGTTAGAGTTAGAGTTAGAGTTAGAGTTAGAGTTAGAGTTAGAGTTAGAGTTAGAGTTAAAGCTAGAGTTAGAGTTAGAGTTGGAGTTAGAGTTAGAGTTAGAGTTAGAGTTAGAGTTAGAGTTAGAGTTAGAGTTAGAGTTAGAGTTAGAGTTAGAGTTAGAGTTAGAGTTAGAGTTAGAGTTAGAGTTAAAGCTAGAGTTAGAGTTAGAGTTAGAGTTAAAGTTAGAGTTAGAGTTAGAGTTGGAGTTAGAGTTAGAGTTAGAGTTAGAGTTAGAGTTAGAGTTAGAGTTAGAGTTAGAGTTAGAGTTAAAGCTAGAGTTAGAGTTAGAGTTAGAGTTAGAGTTAGAGTTAGAGTTAGAGTTAGAGTTAGAGTTAGAGTTAGAGTTAGAGTTAGAGTTAAAGCTAGAGTTAGAGTTAGAGTTGGAGTTAGAGTTAGAGTTAGAGTTAGAGTTAGAGTTAGAGTTAGAGTTAGAGTTAGAGTTAGAGTTAGAGTTAGAGTTAGAGTTAGAGTTAGAGTTAGAAATAGAGTTAAAGCTAGAGTTAGAGTTAGAGTTAGAGTTAAAGTTAGAGTTAGAGTTAGAGTTGGAGTTAGAGTTAGAGTTAGAGTTAGAGTTAGAGTTAGAGTTAGAGTTAGAGTTAGAGTTAGAGTTAGAGTTAGAGTTGGAGTTAGAGTTAGAGTTAGAGTTAGAGTTAGAGTTAGAGTTAGAGTTAGAGTTAGAGTTAGAGTTAGAGTTAGAGTTAGAGTTAGAGTTAGAGTTAGAGTTAGAGTTAGAGTTAGAGTTAGAGTTAGAGTTAGAGTTAGAGTTAGAGTTAAAGCTAGAGTTAGAGTTAGAGTTAGAGTTAGAGTTAGAGTTAGAGTTAGAGTTAGAGTTAGATTTAGAGTTTGAGGTAGAGTTAGAGTTAGAATTATAGTTAGAGTTAGAGTTAGAGTTAGAGTTAGAGTTAGAGTTAGAGTTAGAGTTAGAGTTAGAGTTAGAGTTAGAGTTAGAGTTAGAGTTAGAGTTAAAGCTAGAGTTAGAGTTAGAGTTGGAGTTAGAGTTAGAGTTAGAGTTAGAGTTAGAGTTAGAGTTAGAGTTAGAGTTAGAGTTAGAGTTAGAGTTAGAGTTAGAGTTAGAGTTAGAGTTAGAGTTAGAGTTAGAGTTAGAGTTAGAGTTAAAGCTAGAGTTAGAGTTAGAGTTAGAGTTAAAGTTAGAGTTAGAGTTAGAGTTAGAGTTAGAGTTAGAGTTAGAGTTAGAGTTAGAGTTAGAGTTAGAGTTAGAGTTAGAGTTAGAGTTAGAGTTAGAGTTGGAGTTAGAGTTAGAGTTAGAGTTAGAGTTAGAGTTAGAGTTAGAGTTAGAGTTAGAGTTAGAGTTAGAGTTAGAGTTAGAGTTAGAGTTAGAGTTAGAGTTAGAGTTAGAGTTAGAGTTAGAGTTAAAGCTAGAGTTAGAGTTAGAGTTAGAGTTAGAGTTAGAGTTAGAGTTAGAGTTAGAGTTAGAGTTAAAGCTAGAGTTAGAGTTAGAGTTGGAGTTAGAGTTAGAGTTAGAGTTAGAGTTAGAGTTAGAGTTAGAGTTAGAGTTAGAGTTAGAGTTAGAGTTAGAGTTAGAGTTAGAGTTAGAGTTAGAGTTAGAGTTAGAGTTAGAGTTAGAGTTAGAGTTAGAGTTAGAGTTAGAGTTAAAGCTAGAGTTAGAGTTAGAGTTAGAGTTAGAGTTAGAGTTAGAGTTAGAGTTAGAGTTAGAGTTAGAGTTAGAGTTAAAGCTAGAGTTAGAGTTAGAGTTGGAGTTAGAGTTAGAGTTAGAGTTAGAGTTAGAGTTAGAGTTAGAGTTAGAGTTAGAGTTAGAGTTAGAGTTAGAGTTAGAGTTAGAGTTAGAGTTAGAGTTAGAGTTAGAGTTAGAGTTAGAGTTAGAGTTAGAGTTAGAGTTAAAGCTAGAGTTAGAGTTAGAGTTAGAGTTAGAGTTAAAGTTAGAGTTAGAGTTGGAGTTAGAGTTAGAGTTAGAGTTAGAGTTAGAGTTAGAGTTAGAGTTAGAGTTAGAGTTAAAGTTAGAGTTAGAGTTAGAGTTGGAGTTAGAGTTAGAGTTAGAGTTAGAGTTAGAGTTAGAGTTAGAGTTAGAGTTAGAGTTAGAGTTAGAGTTAGAGTTAGAGTTAGAGTTAGAGTTGGAGTTAGAGTTAGAGTTAGAGTTAGAGTTAGAGTTAGAGTTAGAGTTAGAGTTAGAGTTAGAGTTAGAGTTAGAGTTAGAGTTAGAGTTAGAGTTAGAGTTAGAGTTAGAGTTAGAGTTAGAGTTAGAGTTAGAGTTAGAGTTAAAGCTAGAGTTAGAGTTAGAGTTAGAGTTAGAGTTTGAGTTTGAGTTTGAGTTTGAGTTTGAGTTTGAGTTTGAGTTTGAGTTTGATTTTGAGTTAGAGTTATACTTTGAGCAATACAAAATTAAGACTCATATTTAAAGTTAGAGTTTAGATCACATTTAAAGTTGAAGAAGTAATTTTTCTTTAAAAACAATTAGGGTATTCACAAGGTCTCATAAAGTCAAATGTCTTAAATTGAAAACATTAAAATTTACAACAAGTGTGAACAACCTCCCATAACTTATTGTGCTATTTCAACTCTCAATCAGCTGATGCAAAACAAATTTAAATAAATATTTGTTATCACAATGCCAAAAGAAAGCGAAAAAGACAAAATAATAGCCGGCTTGTGCAAAAAGCATATTTTGTACGTTATTGAATACGACACTCAATAAACATAGCTTTTAGAGTTGTAATATTTTAGTACTTTTTTATATGGAAGGCAACAACCATATTTTTAAACTAGTGTAAAATTGTATTACATTATGATAATATGACATGATAGCACACCTTGTGAATACCCTAAATATTTATTTCAAATAAGAAAATAAAAGAGATCATAACCAACGCTGTTAACGGTATTTATGCACTGAAAAATTACGAACCGGAGAGGCTTACAATTTTATACTCTAATTAAATTCAAAAGTTAAACCGAAAATGCTTTCAGAATTTCGGTTAAAAGTTAATGGAACACAGAATGGATAAAATGCGTCTTTCATTATATTTTTACACTATATCTGATACTCAATTTTAATAAAAACAAGTGGATGCACTTCAACGCTGCATTGTAATGAGGCTTAATTTGACCTACATAATTGACTGAATTTTAATAAACTCATACATACGAACGCACACATCCACACTTGGGACAGCTTTATTAAGTAAGTGAATAACGAAATATGCAGTGTTGATATAAAAATACACAGTAAGAGTCAGTAAGGTACAACAACAAAAGCAGCATTAACAGGATGTTAACAAGGATTATCGCTTCATTATGGTCAGTAGAATTGTTGAACTATTTTAATAAATCAACGAAAACCAAAAGAGTTTTACGCGCGCTGTACGTAGATAAAATATTAAATCTGGTTTAATTAAATAACGGCAACATTTTAATTTATTCGCTATATTGAT
Source organism: Pherbina coryleti (assembly GCA_943735915.1). Lineage (NCBI taxonomy): Eukaryota > Metazoa > Arthropoda > Insecta > Diptera > Sciomyzidae > Pherbina > Pherbina coryleti. The sequence continues at coordinate 17,830,074 of OX030949.1, forward strand.
TTACAAAACAAAAAATAAAAAAAAAAAAAAAAAAAAAAATTTATTGCTGAGATCTGAGTAAAACTTATTTCTTAATGGCAGTGAAGAGTCTTTTTACATGGGAACTCCTTCATAAGCTGTACCTACTTATGGTCCAGAGTTTTTTTAACTCAGACCTATTTGACCGCAATCATTCACGACGTACGTACCATGGTTATTAATCCAATATACATATACATAAATATTTATAAAATTTAAAATAATATGATTATATTTTGAGAGTAATAAATTCTTTTTTTGATGCATTTAAGAGCGTCGTAGTAATAGGAAAAAAAATCTTGGTTACGGCATAAAGTCATTGAGTTAATATCCAAGATGTTAATACCGAAGCTATGAAACGGAAATTCTCTGAACATGAGTTTTCGAGCATTTTTTTTTTTTTTTAATTTATTATCCTCATTTGTTGGCTTCTTGAAGTAGCGAATTTTTTCTGTAAATTTTTTTAATGCTGCAATATTTTTTTTTTTTTTTTGTTTTTGTTGCATTTTTTCAGGTTAAATAGAAAACCAACTCTGGCAGCTCCATTAACTTTTCAATCGGTGCAAGTCAGTCTAAGTAGCTGTTGCCATGATGTTTTCACTAAAGTAGCAGTTAATCTGCTACTTAGCTACAAGCTGCTTGTATGCCACCATTTTTGAAGATTTAAAATCCAGTATCTGACGTTAGCTCACTTTTCATGTTGTTGCTTTTTTACGTTGTTGTCTTGTGTTGTCTGTAGTTGAGATGGAATTGTTCGCTATAAGGTGAAGGAAACAACTTTTAAATACATTTGAAGTTTAGTTCAGTTGGCAATACGAATGAGATAATGCTTTCTTACTTGGTAAGCTCTTTGCTATTTGAAGAACTTACAGCAACTGAAGCTTGATGATTGTAAGCAGCTGAATGCTAAGCGTCAGTTGTGCTGGGCGTTACACTAGCTGACTCAGTAGGTTAAGTGGTTAGAGTCTTAAATAATTTATTTTTTAAATGCGAAATGAAAGGAATGTGCGACATGGGTTAGTAATTCCGCGAAAAGAATGAGTGTGGAAAATATTAGTTAAGAAATATTTTGCTCTTTGGTAATATTTTACAACATTTTAAAGAGTTGAGTACAATTTCATAGGTGAATTAATGGCTAATTATTTTATTATGTTTTTATTATTTTTATAATTTTTGTAATTTTTATTATTTTTATTATTTTTATTATTTTTATTTTTACTATTTTTATTATTTTTATTATTTTTATTATTATTATTATTTTTATTCTCTTTATTATTTTTATTATTTTTATTATGTTTATTATTTTTATTATTTTATTATTTTTTATTATTTTTATTATATTTTTTCTTTGTATTATTTTTATTATTTTTATTATTTTTAATATTTTTACTATTTTTATTATTTTTATTATTTTTATTATTTTTACTATTTTTATTATTTTATTTTAATTATTTTAATTATTTTTATTTTTTTTATTATTTTTTATTATATTTATTCTTTGTATTACTTTTATTATTTTTATTATTTTTAATATTTTTACTATTTTTATTATTTTTATTATTTTTACTATTTTTATTATTTGTATTATTTTGATTATTTTTATTATTTTTATAATTTGTATTATATTTATTATTTTAATTATTTTTATTATTTCTATTATTTTTATTATTTTTATTATTTTTATTATTTTAAGTATTTCTATTATTTCTATTATTTTTATTATTTGTATTATTTTTACTATTTTTATTATTTTTATAATTTGTATTATTTTTATAATTTGTATTATTTTTTTTATTGTTATTGTTATTTTTATTATTTTTATCATTTTTTGTTATTTTTATTATTTTTATTTTTTCAAACATGAGATTGTGTTCTTTTATTTCATAAAAAAATCAGTTTGAGAAAAAGATCCTAAATTTTTTAGAGAAAAAAGATACTAAATTTTCAAAACCTAAAACAAAATTGAAATATCTCTGAAGCGTTTTTCATTGAGGTGCTCTCTTTTAAAACGCGCTTTAAAGGCGAACATTACATTCATGTTTTTTTTTTTCAAAACACGCTTCATTGTAAACATAGAATCATTTTAGTTCGGGTCGATACTTCGCTTTTAGTGATGTAGCTTAGTAGAATTAAGTATAATTTTGAAATCATGTCTTTGAAAAACTGTTTGTAGTAGTTTTTAGTGACCCTCAATAAAGAATCTATGGTCGGAAGAATGCATTCCAAACGATTGAAATCTTAGTGTGCTCTGCCTAATCCACAAGAAAGGCCATCCCACTATTTACACGAACTACTGTGGGATAAAAAAATAAGATAAAAAAAAAATAAACTGGCCATTTCAGCCCTTGAAAGGACTTTGACCGAACTTCTTATGATCAAATTTTGTTGTGCGTGTTATTAAATGTTTGAACACAATTGATCGATAACTGGACATACTAGTTTTATGCCGACTCCGAACGGCTAATGTGCATGTTCTTAAGAAGCTTTACAAGGCATTATTTACTTTTTGAGGCTTGTCACTGTCTGCAGAGAGGTGATTCAATTGAAAAAACTTTTTGTGTCAGATGGAATTGAACCAAGGTTCTCTGACGTATGGGTCACACACTCTAACCACTGCGCCACGGCCGCCACTACTGTGGGATAAGCTTTCTTAATATCGCATATAATATCCTGTCGAGCATATTATGTGAAAGACTGAAGCCCATTATATGCCAGCTGATTGGTACCGAATTCTTAAAAAAAAAATTAGGTGGCAACCCTATCAGCTCTTTTAAATTTTAAAATACTGATATCAGATTCAAAATCAGTTACCCTCTAAAACTGTTAGATAATGTTTAAAACTCGTAAAAAAACATATTATTAGATGGCAACCCTATAGTAAAAAATTACATTAATTTGAAATTCTGATAACTAATTCGGATTCAGCAACCCACTTTTACCTAATGTTCGCCCTAGCACCGAATTCGATAAAAAACAGAAAAATAAGGTGGCAACCCTATCCGCCATCTTCAATTTTAAAATAAAATTTATTTTTCTAAATTCTTTTCCAAGATTTGTCGTAGCATAAATACTTGGTCGATAGTAGATTTGCTAGTTATAAAGTAGATAATGTCAGATAACTGTAAGATAATGTTTAAAACTCGTAAAAATATATATATATTAATACGTGGCAGCCCTGTGGTTTAAAATTTCATAATTTTTAAATTCTGACAATGGAATCGTATTCAGTAACCAATAGTTATCTTGTGCTCGCCCTAGCACCGAATTCGTAGAAACACAAAAAATTAAAAAAAAGCTATTGGCTATGGATTCATCAAGTTTTGTCCAAGGAGTCCACAGAATCCTAAAAAACATTCCTAATACGATAAAGCGTTTCCCACACAAGCTCGTTTAATTATTTGAATACTTAATTTAATTGGATATTTGCTTTCATTTTTAAGCTTTTCAAGCCTTTCGCCGAACACATAAAGTTTTTTCTTTACTTGGGACTTCGTGTCGTTCGCTTGTAAGCTAGCGTAACATAGTTGCAAGTCGCAAGCTGTCATGGGCTTATTTATATTCAAGTACACGTCTTGCTTGATTGAAAATTATCAAGCTCAAGCAAGCTTGAACTCATATTTTAAGCAAGTACTTGAAATAGATTTTAAGTAGCTTATGCAGCTCTCTGGTACCAGTATTAAAAGGGTCGTTCAAAAAATAACTTCCACTGCAGCATCCAAATGTGAAAATTAAAAAAAAAAAGGTATTTTTGAAGACATAAATAGGCCCAGCTCCGTTGTTTTTAGCTACTCTCATGATTCTTGTAGCGACGAGAAGGACTGGTGTTTAAAGTATGTGGTGCAAAGTTATTTAAATCGAACAATTTTTTCGATAAGTTTTCATTACAATCAATCGGTTTCGAGATAAACGCATTTTAGATTTTGGTTAGTGTTTTCGAAATAATAAAATTTAATTATGATTGGTTTGAAAAGTTTTTGCGATGCAATATCCAATATTCACAAGTGCATAAAACCTTTAGCAAAAGCTTTTTTTTAAGCTTATTTCTAGAGATTTACTCAGTTTCAAGCTTCGTTGAAGTATAAATCATGATTTGATTTAAGATCATTCTAGTATTTAATGCTTCCACACTGTCTGTGCTGCGTTCTTTAGTTTTTTTACCCCCTTTTCTTTCTACTTAAATTGACAATTGTCATCATTGATTATTACCTTACTGCGCGACCATGGAGCTTCCGCCAGCTACTAGCACTTGGGGCTTCGTTTTTACCATTGAATACAACTTTCAATTCAATTTCCATTCGTTATGAACGAATGAATAAAGAAATTTGCATAAAGCTTTTAACTTAACGATGCGACATTTGCTTTCGTTCATTTTATTTTTTGTTTGTTATCTTTTTAGTTTTTTATTTTTTTATTTTTCCTCCCAACAATTTAAACATGGCAATCATATTCTGTGTCCAGTGGAGTGGGCGGACGGACGGAAAGTTGAAGGGGAGAGCAACACATTAAGTAGTGTTGTAAGGAAACAGATTTTTTCCTCATTTTTATTTTCGCTGTTGTTGTATATATTTGTTAAAGCTATTTTTACGAAACGTAGGTAGGGTAAAAAGGACGTAGTTGTAATGTTAAGTGGCTGTATGAACGTACCAGTGAACGTAGCTAAAGTTAGCGTTTGGTATGAACGCTTAGATGGCAATTGGTGAGGAATTTTCTGTTTTTTTTTCTTTATATCTTTTTAATTGAAGCTGCTTTCATTTGCATTTTAAAGCAGTTCTTGTTGCTTGGGCATAAAATAGGAGCAGAGCGAAAATCAGTGGATTAGAGTTGACATGCTAGGATTGACTATTAAATAGGTTGGATTTGAAATGAGAATGGCTAATTAACACCAAATGTTGTTGCACTTGATTGAGAGCTAAAAAAAAAAAACCAAAAATCGGATTTGAAATTGTCAATTAAACGTCAGTCTCAATGTACATCGAAGTGCTGCACATCAAAGGGTTTTGTTTTCAACAATCTTGCAAATCAAACGCACCAATCGAAATATCTAGAAACTCTAAGCCTGGTCACGTTCCGTTAACAGAAAAAAAACAAAAAAAAAAAACAAACAACCTTCAGAACCCAAAATCGACTAGCTTGAGTGACATTAACAACAGCAATATTCGGCATTCATGTTTGTATTCACATCGAATCCCAGCACAAACAATGAAAGTGATTTAAGCTCAAAACATAGCTACGCTAAATGCAAAGTAATAAAAAAGATATAAATACAAAAAAAGATGCCAAAATAAACAACAACAATAACTGAAATCAGCTCAACATGTCTGTCTAGAAGTGATGAACATGGCAAAGTACCCATCGTTGATCCTGTAACAATACTTCAGCTGTATGTACATACGTATATGTGTGTGTGTGTTTGTGTGTGTTTGCAGAGGATTTTATGTGTGCTTATTTTTTTCGCCATTTTCGTGACGTTTTCATTTGTCATCGACGCGTGTAGGTTATGAAAAAACACACAATACAATGTTATTATTTGTTGTTGTTATTATTGTTGTGATTGTCTTTTCATTGCGTGTTGTTGGTGGCTTACATAAACACGCATACATAAACACACATACCCACTCACACACATACCCTGTCACACTTCAAATGACATCCTAAACAAATCAACATCAAATCTTATCACAATTGTTGAAGCTGCTTTGACAAATCTATGAAACAAGAAAAATCAACTCCACCAACGAATTTTTCCAGCTCACTTTTTTTCTTTCTCTCTTACACTTTACCGCTCTCTAACGCTTTGTTTTTTTATTATTGTTTGTCATTTGTGCGTTTTGGAATAAAAACTGAAAGATTTACGAAGGCAGCGGATTATTAATGGTAGATATGTCAATAAGTTGGCAATATTAAGACTGTTGCTGTGATCGTGTGTGCGTCTGAGTTTATGATTGTGTTCGCCGTAGATGTTGTCTTCCTAGTTAGGGATTTTCAACTGAAGTAAGATTATCCACTTAGATTTTTAAAAAAACATTTAATTTTTAGTTAAAACAAATAAATAATTTAGATTAAAATTTTAAAATATTATTGATTTTTCGACCCAAAAATAAAATAAATAAAATAAATAAAATAAATAAAATAAATAAAATAAATAAAATAAATAAAATAAATAAAATAAATAAAATAAATAAAATAAATAAAATAAATAAAATAAATAAAATAAATAAAATAAATAAAATAAATAAAATAAATAAAATAAATAAAATAAATAAAATAAATAAAATAAATAAAATAAATAAAATAAATAAAATAAATAAAATAAATAAAATAAATAAAATAAATAAAATAAATAAAATAAATAAAATAAATAAAATAAATAAAATAAATAAAATAAATAAAATAAATAAAATAAATAAAATAAATAAAATAAATAAAATAAATAAAATAAATAAAATAAATAAAATAAATAAAATAAATAAAATAAATAAAATAAATAAAATAAATAAAATAAATAAAATAAATAAAATAAATAAAATAAATAAAATAAATAAAATAAATAAAATAAATAAAATAAATAAAATAAATAAAATAAATAAAATAAATAAAATAAATAAAATAAATAAAATAAATAAAATAAATAAAATAAATAAAATAAATAAAATAAATAAAATAAATAAAATAAATAAAATAAATAAAATAAATAAAATAAATAAAATAAATAAAATAAATAAAATAAATAAAATAAATAAAATAAATAAAATAAATAAAATAAATAAAATAAATAAAATAAATAAAATAAATAAAATAAATAAAATAAATAAAATAAATAAAATAAATAAAATAAATAAAATAAATAAAATAAATAAAATAAATAAAATAAATAAAATAAATAAAATAAATAAAATAAATAAAATAAATAAAATAAATAAAATAAATAAAATAAATAAAATAAATAAAATAAATAAAATAAATAAAATAAATAAAATAAATAAAATAAATAAAATAAATAAAATAAATAAAATAAATAAAATAAATAAAATAAATAAAATAAATAAAATAAATAAAATAAATAAAATAAATAAAATAAATAAAATAAATAAAATAAATAAAATAAATAAAATAAATAAACTAAATAAAATAAATAAAATAAATAAAATAAATAAAATAAATAAAATAAATAAAATAAATAAAATAAATAAAATAAATAAAATAAATAAAATAAATAAAATAAATAAAATAAATAAAATAAATAAAATAAATAAAATAAATAAAATAAATAAAATAAATAAAATAAATAAAATAAATAAAATAAATAAAATAAATAAAATAAATAAAATAAATAAAATAAATAAAATAAATAAAATAAATAAAATAAATAAAATAAATAAAAGAAATAAAATAAATAAAATAAATAAAAGAAATAAAATAAATAAAATAAATAAAATAAATAAAATAAATAAAATAAATAAAATAAATAAAATAAATAAAATAAATAAAATAAATAAAATAAATAAAATAAATAAAATAAATAAAATAAATAAAATAAATAAAATAAATAAAATAAATAAAATAAATAAAATAAATAAAATAAATAAAATAAATAAAATAAATAAAATAAATAAAATAAATAAAATAAATAAAATAAATAAAATAAATAAAATAAATAAAATGAATAAAATAAATAAAATAAATAAAATAAATAAAATAAATAAAATAAATAAAATAAATAAAATAAATAAAATAAATAAAATAAATAAAATAAATAAAATAAATAAAATAAATAAAATAAATAAAATAAATAAAATAAATAAAATAAATAAAATAAATAAAATAAATAAAATAAATAAAATAAATAAAATAAATAAAATAAATAAAATAAATAAAATAAATAAAATAAATAAAATAAATAAAATAAATAAAATAAATAAAATAAATAAAATAAATAAAATAAATAAAATAAATAAAATAAATAAAATAAATAAAATAAATAAAATAAATAAAATAAATAAAATAAATAAAATAAATAAAATAAATAAAATAAATAAAATAAATAAAATAAATAAAATAAATAAAATAAATAAAATAAATAAAATAAATAAAATAATAAAATAAATAAAAAAAAAATTATATTTCAATTATTTTAAGTTTATTTGCATTCGTTAAAATGATTTAATTCTGAATCAAAAAATTATAGAAAATGAGTTATAAATGAAAATTTATTATTCTTTAATGATTGGATCTTTCAATTTAGATTCTTGATTTTAAATGTAAATAAAACAATGAAAGTGGCATTCATCCAAAAGTGGGCCTCGTCACTAGAGATGACTTTAGTGGCGAAATTTGGGTGAACATCCAACAGTACAATCAATAAATAGAGTAGACTGGGTACGATTGAAACATTTAAGGGGTTTATCTTCCATTGCATTGAAATTAGTTAAGCAAGCTATGGCGGAAATATATTAAATAAAATACCATATATCTGTCTACTACTGTCTTGTATTTTATGTGTAAAATTACATTTAAAAAAATTGCAATTTGTTTCAACAGTCCCCATGCCTGGGGTCAATTGAAACAGATGCACATAATTCAAAATATACTAATTTTTTTTTTATTTCTTAATTAATTATAATTTTGAAAATATCGTCTTTAATCAGAGCATAGGGCGGAGACAAACTCGATCGATCTTGATCGATCTTGAGCAATTCTGCGAAGTTCTTGCCAGTTCCATCGGGGGTGGTATTCAGCCTGTGTCGAGCGGATCTGTGTCATCCGTGGACGCCTCTTCGCCTGGAGCCTTGGGGGTTCCATTCAAGAGCCATCTTTGCAATGTCGTTGTCATCTTTGCGTAGTGTGTGACCGATCCACCGCCATTTGCGATTTTTGATTTCCACGATTATTGGTTTGTACGAAGATATGGTTAACAGTTCTGCATTTTTTATGGTTTTTGGCCAAAATATTCGGTGAATAATGCGCAAACACTTGTTTACGAAGACTTGTAGCTTGTTGCAGATGCTATCAGCGACCTTTCACGTTTCGCAAGCGTATAGTAGTACAGGCTTGATGCTGATGTTGAAAATGCGTAGTTTGGTTTTCTTACTTATATTACGCGTTGTCCAGATGTGATTGAGTTTGTGGAAGGCGTATCGGGCCTTGTTGATGCGCGAATTTACATCCTATTCGGCACCGCCATCTTTGGTGAGCACGCTACCTAAATAGCTGAACTGAACGACATCCTCAATGGTCCTCAATTGACAACTGACATGTTATCTTGGCTTGGGGTTTCTGCGCGCATAAGCTTAGTCTTTTTAAAGTTGTCCACCGGGAGCGTCGTTATTTGTTTTCTTGAGGACGCTGTCAAAGACTACGATAAAAAGAAGAGGTGACAGTACGCAACCCTGTCGGACTCCTCTTTGGATGGTGAATTTATTGCTTGATGGTGATCTTATTCGGCATGGCCACATTTCTGAGAGCGGACCATATGATCTTATTCGGTATGCCCACATTTCTGAGAGCGGACCATATTGTGCGTCTGTTGATTGTGACAAAAGCACGTTCAAAACCAACGAACAGCATATATAATGGAGATCTCCACTCAGTAGATTGCTCAAATATTATTCTAAGTGCGTTAATGTGGTCGACGCAGGATCGCTTTGGCCTGAAACAATTTTGCTCAGTGCGTAGTATGGTGTTGAGAGCTGGTGATTTTCTATCTAGAATGACAAAAACGATAGTTTTTACATCGGCTCAGGTCGCCTTTCTTCGGGATGGATAATATTATTCCCTCATTCCACTCACTGGGTATTCTGTTCGTCATCCAGATTTTTAGGAATAGCGGACGTTAAGCTGGGGCGATTTTTTGCGTCATATTTCAACAATTCGGGTGGAATGCCATCAGTGCCGGCAGTTTTGCTGTGATCTCTGCAATCTTTGAGGGCTCTGTCGTGATGTGCCTGCTCGGGTTGTGTGACGGAGTATCATTGGCATCATCGAATTCTTCTTCCTCCGTAGTGTTACCCGCGCATTCGTAGTGTCTTCTCCATTCATCCAACTGCTAATCTACTGTGGTGAGTGTGCTACCATTAAGGTCTTCATATAATAACACGGTGAGACCGCCAAAAAGTTTCAGCCCAAATTCTTAAAAATTCCGAGAGAGGGACATCTTGTGATTATATCGCGACTCGTCCGACCTCTCAGTTCCATCACAATTATTTTTTAAAAATTCTCAAAGTTAAAAAGTAGGAATTCTAGTATTCCGGCTTTTAACAATTTTTTACATATGCTTAGGTTGTGAGAATTTAAAAACAAAATGCACTTTTGTTCAATAGAATTAACCGTTAAATTAAACTGTGCCAAAAGATTTTTGAAAAAAATATTTAAAGTGGGCTTATCGCAATGAAGAAGTAAATTTTTCAAAAATTTTGTACAAATGTTAGTTCTTCTTTATTTTTTTTTAAAATGGTAACAAACAAAAATCCTTAGTTTTTTTACAGGAATTATTAAACCTACTAAGTACCTTTCAAAAAAGTCTAAAATAACTGAAATCAGTTGAAAATTGGAAAAATGGCAGAAGTTTTAAAGTGTTTTTTAAATCGACAATCATCGATTTTTCTGATATACGGTCACAGCGTTCAAACTGCTGCCTTTTAACCAAATGAAAACGGATTTGGCTCATATATGGCTTCTTAGAATGCACAAGCCAAATGTCACATTTTGCAATTCTAGTTTTTGTAGTAAATAAAAACGGCAATATCTAATGACTGCGTATAATAAAAGTTTAATTAATTTTTTGGGATAAAGGTTCAAATTTTGATTGAATGTATGTTTGTGCCTTTATGGTAAATTGTATTTATGTTGGTGCTCTTCACAACACTTCATCTAGTGCCAAAAACAAACACAAATTAGCAATAAAAGATGCAAATTTTTATTTTTATACCGGTCCACCATTGTTTTTGTCGTTTGATGGAAGCGCTCGCCTTGTTCATCAGACTTGGTTGGAATTGACTGTTCGAATACATCTATATGATGGTGCAGAAAGAGTACTTTAAGCGACATTCGAACATTGAGCTGGTTAAAAGCTTCCATTAAATCAGTGACAAGACTTGGTGCTGCGTTTACTTCTGGAACTGGATGTAGCATTGGCAATTCCTCAGAATGTTATTTGGGAAGAAATACGAACATAGTGTCTTGATACACGTATGACTTCTGCATTTTTCGATTGAATTTCAATACTTCTTTGTTGACACAACAGTAGAAGAACTTTTAGCATGACGATGAACAGATTTCCAATCACAGGAAATGGAAACTAGAATCGCAAAATGTGACATTTGGCTTGCGCATTCTAACAAGCCATATATGAGCCAAATCCGTTATCATTTGGTTAAATGGCAGCTGTGAAATGAACGCTGTGAACGTATATCGATGATTGTCGATTTAAAAAACACTTTAAGACTTCTGCCATTTTTCCAATTTTCAACTGATTTCAGTTGTCTTAGACTTTTTTGAAAGGTACTTAGTAGTTTTAATAATTCCTCTAAAAAAACTAAGGATTTTTGTTTGTTACCATTTTTAAAAAAAATAAAGAAGAAATAACATTTGTACAAAATTTTTGAAAAATTGACTTCTCCATTGCGATAAACCCACTTTATATATTTTTTTCAAAAATCTTTTGGCACAGTTAAATTTAACGTTTAATTCTATTGAACAAAAGTGCATTTTGTTTTTAAATTCTCACAACCTAAGCATATGTAAAAAATTGTTAAAAGTCGGAATACTAGAATTCCTACTTTTTAACTTTGAGAATTTTTAAAAAAAAATTGTGATGGAACTGAGAGGTCGGACGAGTCGCGATATAATCACAAGATGTCCCTCTCTCGGAATTTTTAACAATTTGGGCTGAAACTTTTTTAAAGGTCGAATCGGTCACACAGTGTAATTAGAGGTAGCAGACGACTATTTTTTTTTTAATTTTTGTGTTCCACTTGCTATTATATTTCTCAAAAATCAACAGTATTAATTAAAAAATAGATTTTGGCACTCCAACCAACATTTTTTCAACTGTCCCCAACATTGTTTCAACTGTCCCCAACAGGTATAAAACGGTGCACAGTAAGTATGATAATAAATTTAAATAAAAACTAATCATACAGCCATATTCCATGAGCTTCAATTCAAACGATACAAAACTCCCAATACTCTTACTTTATTAAAACCATAATAATTGCGACGCAACACGAAAATTCGTGTTTCGACTTGTCGCCCGTATCGTTCTACCCTTATACCCTTCACCTTTTCAAGCACCATGTAGAGATATTAGGTTTGTTTCAACCGTCCTCCGTGTCAAGCCAACCCAGTCTACCCTACACGGCATTTCTGGGTCAATAGAGTTTAATTGCGGTGCAGACCTCTACTGACGCAGAATTAATCAAGTTTAAGTCGCAACATGCCAAGACCATTGTAGTAGCCATGCGAGCCATTTCTAACTCTGATTTTTACTTTTTCCTATGGGGTTGTAGGAAAAGCTCTGATGTTTTTTTTTTCCATTATATGTCCTTTTGCATTTTTTAAAACAATAAATTGTACAAAATATTACTTCCGTTGTGAATTAAAACAAAATAGTTTTTTTTATTTAAATTCCCTATTTTTTTTAGTAAGATGTTATTTTAATTTAAATTTCACATTTTTTTATGTTTCTGCTGCTTCTCGAAGTCCTTCGAAATAGGATCCGTGAAATCCATAGTCCGTTCGTCTGCCCGCTGTGTATTTGAATTTAGAGTGGGCTTTCTATAATTTTTTATTATTTTTCTAGAAGAATAAGATTCCTCTCTTATCAATTGTAGCTACTAAAGTTGGATCATCCTGTGTACATTTCTCCAGAGTCTTCATGTATAAAAGCCCCATCCTTAAAATACTTTAAAGCTTATGGTTTCAAACTTATTTGCGTCTACAAATGACCCTTTCCTATTTAAAAATACACAAAAGATGTATTTCCGTATGTTTTATAATAATTCCTACATATTCTTCATAATCCTTATAGAAAATCTCCGCATAAATGTAAAACTTCCCAAGAACTTTTTGTCATTTTGAGCAAATATCTGCAATAATCGCTCAACATAAGTATAAGCCGTGTCATTTATGAAATGCATTTGCTCAGCGAACCAGAAGACAAACGCAAATATCATCCCCTTTATCCTTGTCCAACCAAAAAAAGCCATTGCATAGTTTTCGATACCAATACCAACAGTGCGGCAGACAGACAGACAGACATTGATAGTTGGCAATAAAAATAGGATTGTCACATTTACAAACTTTGCGACAGGCTATTTTGTGTTGAATCACAGAAAGAGTCAACGAGCAAAAAAGCTAAGAAGAATAAGAAGAAGAAAAAGTTAATAGTTAGTAGGGTTGGGAAATATCATCAAAGTCCATTAAATTCATAAATCACGTACACAAATAGCCAAGAGTCTACCAAACAATAGGCAGAGGCTGAGACATAAACAAAAGAATGAAAATAGCAAATAAAAGCATACTTTCAGGCGCTCTTTGCGTAGTTGTAGATTGTTGCTGACTTTTAGTTGTGCGTTGTTGGTGCTATTTGACGCGTATTTGTAGCAGTCAAAGTGTCTCAGAGCATGTCTGTGACTATATGTGTGTGTCGTTATGTGTATATGTGTGTGTGCGTATGTGTACTGCTTTTGCATGTGTGGGTGTTTTGGCAACAAATGCGAACACAATTTCAACTCAATTTGCGCTCAATGAATATGAATCAATTTATGTGCGTGTGTATGTGAGTTGTTGGTTGGAGCGAAGTAGGAGAGTAGGGGGCAAGCTTTTAAGCCACTTAAGTAGATTTTCCTTTCTTCTATTTGCGCTTACTTTGACTTTTCTTTTGAATATGTCCGCTTTTTACTTGCTCTGCAAAACTTTTGTAGCAAAAAAAGGCAAAAAGTGGAAATATTTTCAATGCAAAAAAGTATGCAATGTATTCAGAAAATAACAATCAAAGTGATGCCAATGAACTTCCCATTGTATGGGAGAAAATAAAAAACAAAATCAAGTTTCTTATAATGACGCTTAAAGTTTGGAAAAAGTGTGATTTTTTAAAAATAAAAAAATATTTAAAGCTTCTTAAATATTAAACTTAAACGTAGTTTTTTTTTTTAACATTTTTGGAGATATTTTTGTTTAACTGATAAAAATGTTGAGCTGCACAAGGCAGCCCACTGTGCCACGCTGTAACCCGCCAAGAGTTTCTTTTGAAGTCGCTTTATAGCATCTTAAGATCAACAACCTAACAAAAAAAAACAAAAAAAAACAAAAAAAAAAAAGTTGCACTAACAATATCACTGATAGCAACATAAAAAAAAATTATAAAAAAGACATTCAAATTGCCAACATATTCAATTTGAAAAAGTTTTCCTATTTCACACAAACACATACTCGCACATAAGTAGCTATAAATATGTGCATAAAAGTAGCAAGCTACATACAAAGAAAACCAAGAGTCAGCAAAACAACAATAAAAACGCACCAACCCCCCGATTCTCTGTGTCAGCCGCACAAGCTGCAGCATTGACACAAACAAGCAATAGTTGCGCCCAATACTGGCCACTTGCTTCTCGAGGTGGACATGATGTCTTTTTATGAACATGTGTGCTCATTTGAGGCGCAACAAAATCTAAGCTTAATGGTTATTTATGGAAATGCATTTGTGTGTGTGTGTGTCTATATGAGTATGTGTATGGGTTTGTGTATCTATGTCTGAGGGTCTAAACATACATGTCACAGAAATTTTTCTGCAAGGTTGTCGTCTGTCGATGCTGCTAAGGTTGATGTGGATGCTGTTGTTGTTGTTGTTGTTGATATTTTCTTCCATTGTTGCTATTATTGTTATAGTTGTTGCCATTGCTGTCCACCCACAAGCAATATTTATGACTTCCTTTGCAGCTAAAAAGGCATAAAGAAGACATGATTGTGACAAGACATTAAAGGACGACTACAGCAGCGGCAACAACAACGACGTAACCAAGTACAACTACGTCGAAAATAACAAAAGAGGACATATGTAAGTGAGCATGTCTATGAGTGTGTATATGTGTGTGTGTGTGCATCAGTTAGAGATGTGAATGAAATGTGAAGCAAAGAAAAATTGCTGATTGTGCAGCAGCAATAGTGGCAATAACAACAACATCAACACTCATTTTGTAAATGCAAACATGTTGAGCAACAACAACAACACCAACCGGAAAAGGAAGCGCACAACGACAACAGGCCATCTGATAGTTTTTACAGATAAGCGCTGAGTAAAAAGTTCCTGTTGACTCAACATTGAGAGGAGGATTTGTCATCAATGCTTGGCATTATTAGCGAAAAAATTATGTCGAAATATATTGAAACTAAAAAAAAATCGTATAGACAGGAAACAAGAATTCAATTGCATATCCTGACACTGAACCACATTCAAAGCTTTGGTAAAAAGTGAGAGAGAGTAGGTAGAATGTTTTTGGGATTATATTTATCTATTTATACATTTTTTTCTTGAAAACTTGGACTTCATTTTTTCCAAAATGCATCGGCGTTGCATTGAATTGTTAATCGCTGAATATAGGTGCTAAAAGAAATTTATGCTTATGGTACGTCAGCAAAAGTTAAGCATTGGTTTTTAGACAGAAATGAGCATCAGAAAGCAGAAACGATTTTTTTTTTAGGATTTTTATGATTTCTAAAAATACACGAAAATTCCATAATCATGCAACGGCTATGCATAAGATTATTACTCGTTGAGTATACGTGGTATGGTAAATGTTATAAAATAAAAAAGTTTGAAATTAGAACGCCATCAGGTGGGAAGGTAGCAGCTTATGCAACAAATATTTGCAATATAATATTTTATCACTCGCTCAGTAGAGGTCGGAAAATTTTATTTTTCGATACCAAAGACTGATTCCTTGAATTCATAACCGAACTGAAAAAACCATATTTAAGACGCCATGATACCACGGAGGTAACAGCTTAAGGCAATGAATATGTAGAAAAATGCAAAAGCATTGCATGGAATTATAACCCGGTGACTATTGGCGTTTTGAAATGTCAATGGAACACCAATAAAGGTGAGATTTGCGGCAAAATAAAAAAAAACAACATGGCGCTATGAGAGCCCTCAAGGAAAAGAAACGGAAATGATTTGTCATTGCATGAATTTCTTGCATTGATTGAGGTAAATATGGTTCTACACAACATCAAAATCAAAAGCACAACAAAAAACAAAAACAAAAACAAAAACAAAAACAAAAACAAAACAAAAACAAGAGAAAAAACCAAAACCAAAACAAAAACAAAAACAAAAACAAAAACAAAAACAAAACCAAAAACAAAAACAAAAACAAAAACAAAACAAAAACAAAAACAAAAACAAAAACAAAAACAAAAACAAAAACAAAAACAAAAACAAAAACAAAAACAAAAACAAAAACAAAAATAAAAACAAAAACAAAAACAAAAACAAAAACAAAAACAAAAACAAAAACAAAAACAAAAACAAAAACAAAAACAAAAACAAAAACAAAAACAAAAACAAAAACAAAAACAAAAACAAAAACAAAAACAAAAACAAAAACAAAAACAAAAACAAAAACAAAAACAAAAACAAAAACAAAAACAAAAACAAAAACAAAAACAAAAACAAAAACAAAAACAAAAACAAAAACAAAAAGGAAAACAAAAATAAAAACGAAAACAAAAACGAAAAAAAAAAAACAAAATGCAAATCGCCCAATTTTTTGCATTGTTCCCCGGAATAATGAGTTTTCTTGTACGAAATGAGCAGGATCTTTTCAATTTTTTTAGGTTCATTTTAATTCAATGAATCATTATAAAAGTCGATAAAAACATTTCGTACAGGAAAAATACTAATTCTTCTGTCGCCTGAAGAAAAAGCTAAAATTGAGGCATTTAATGAATCACTGTTTTCGACGCGTGAAATAGCGAAAAAAATTGGAAGATCTCAACCATAAATATGCCATTATTTAAAACTTCTCGGATCTTATGGTAAAAACGTGAGATATGAAAGAAATACTAAAGTTACCCAAAGCCAAAAACGAGATATAATCCTATTGGCTACTAAAGAAAAGCTAATGTTGTAATGTTGTTGTAATATTTAATTCTTAAGCTAACTATAATTACAAATAAACTATAATTTTCGCTGACTTCACTGATCAGAAAAATGGATAAAAATCATTATTCTTTAACATTTAATTAAGTTTTTTGAATTTTTTTAGGGTCTAGTATTGACTCCAATAATTAAAATTATTTAAAAATAAGCAAAGCCATTTTTAAAATCTTTGCTGTAGAACATTTCGTATTTTTAACCTTTTTAAAATTTTAAATAAAGTTGATTTAAGTATTTTTTGTAAATAAATTATGTAAAACAATAATTATATGTGACCCGGTCTACGAAAAGGGACCTTCGGTGTAAAAACAAGTTTTCGAGAAAACAGCTGTTTGTAAACGTTTAATTATTTTATTTAATCGAATCGCCAAAAAAGTGAAAAATGATATTTTCACACCGAAGGTCCCTTTTCGTAGACCGGGTCACATATTATGATTATTTTACAGGGTAACTATTAACATGAACAAAAAATAAAACTACTCGACACAATTTCAAAAATAGTATAAAGAAATTCTGATCTCTTTTGTTTTTAGTTTTCAACTAATAAATCTTAAATGTCTTCATTTTCATCGACACTTTCTGTTTTTCTTTTATTTTTTACCTCACGATGTCGTAATGACGTTATAAGTGGGTCCGAAGATATCATAAGCATCGTCATTACATCCGTATTTTGATTTTCTTTATTATTTTTTCATGTATGGCTGAGCCTATAATTTTTAACCGACTTCAAAACGGAGGAGGTTCTCAAGTTCGTTGGTTTGTCCGCTTTTTTTTTTTTTTTTTTTTTTTTTTTTTTAAATGTATGTACATCGATAACTCCTAAAGCACTTGCCCGATTTCCGTAATTTTTTGTCAACAGATAGATACCATGAACGCGGAGGTCCTTTTTTAAAAAAGTGGGCGATATTTGACAAAGGGGCGTGTCAATTTCAGAAAAACACTGTATTTCAGTTAATATTGACACTAGGGTACTGAAATTTACAGTAAAAATACTGGGGTAGACACGGTTATTACAAATTACGATAAAAAAGTGGGCGTTATTTGACAAAGGGGTGTGGTCATATTAAAAGGACACTGTATCTCAAATAGTATTGACACTAGGGTACTGAAATTTAGTACAGGGGCAGACATAATTTTTAAAAATTACTGTAAATAAAGTGGGCGTTATTCGACAAAGGGGTGTGGCAAAATTAGAAACACCCTATATATCGAATAATATTGACACTAGGGTGCTGAAATTTAGTGCATGGGTAGGCATAGTTATTAAAAATTACAGTCAATAAAGTGGGCGGTATTTGACAAAGGGGTGTGGCAATATTGGAAAAACACTGTATCTCGAATAGTATTGACACTAGGGTGCTGAAATTTAGTACAGGGGTAGACACAATTTTTAAAAATTACTGTAAAGAAAGTGGGCGTTATTCGACAAAGGGGTGTGGCAATATTAGAATCACACTATATATCGAATAATATTGACACTAGGGTGCTGAAATTTAGTACATGGGTAGGTACAGTTACTACAAATTACGGCCAAAAAAGTGGGCGTTATTCAACAAATGAGCGTTTCAATATTATAAAAATACTATATTTTAGTTAATATTGACACTAGCGCATTAATATTTGGTATGCAGGTAGGTGGGTAGGTATAATCATTAAAAAAGTGGGCGGGATTGTACACAGGGTGTGACACTTTAATTGAAGTACTATATTACGGTTAATATTGATACTTGGAAACTGAAATTTGGCACAGGGCTTGGTAGAATCATTATAAGGTACGGTAAATAAAGTGGGCGGGATTATATAAAGGGCGTGGCACTAATTGTAAAGAAACAGAAATGGAAAATAACCAACAAACTTTCAGGAATTAATAAAACAAATTTTTTAAGAACAAAGTTTCATGTTTGAAATTTTCCCCAAGAATAACTATTACATAAAATATTTCATATTCTCTAAAAAGGAAGAAATAAAAACTTTTTAACAAAAAAAAAACCCGACTTCAAAATCACTACAAAGTAAAAATAATTTTAAAAAACTTTTCCCATTCATTTCTTGGTCATATTTTAAAAGCTATTTATATGTATTATAATATTGGAAATCTTATCATTTTCATTTTTTTTATTTTGATTTATTATCATCAATATATTAATTGCTTTATGAACATAAAAGCTTTGAAGTCGGCGCTCATCTTTGACACACAATCATGATCTTTTACCATCCGTGTACTATTTAGTGCCTTGGTGACAATGTAGTAAGTTTAAAAGCTTTGTACACATTAAATTTCTCACTAAACTGGTTTGGGTGAGCTTGTAAAGCTCATATTGAATATGACATAGTGCTGCACAAATAATGCATGGTACACATTGGCTACATTCAGCGCACTCAAAAATTGCCAACTGAAAGAAAAAAATCGCTAAGAAGCTTTTATATTCATAAGGTAAATAATATTTTTATGATAAAACAAATTAGAAAAAATTAAAATAAAAAGATGTCGAATAGTAAAATAAGCGCCGACTTCAGAGCTTTTATGTTCATAAAGCAATTAATATATTGATGATAATAAATCAAAATAAAAAAAAATAAAAAGGATAAGATTTCCAATATTATAATACATATAAATAGCTTTTAAAATATGACCAAGAAATGAATGGGAAAATTTTTTTAAAATTATTTTTTACTTTGTAGTGATTTTGAAGTCGGGTTTTTTTTTGTTAAAAAGTTTTTTATAGTCTTTGTTTCTGGCTTCTTGTTCCTCTTCAGATAACTCGCCAGTTGGGAAGAAATGTTTTTTAATTTTTAACAGTTCGACATTCATTTTAGTTATTGCTGCTGTTGTACCAACATCTTCAAAGAATCTCCTCGCAGTGTTGCCATCGTCAGTATTTCCAGAACCTTGCTTAGGAAAATCAACTCGTAGACCACTAATATTTCGAAACTCCTATTGAATTCTGTTTTTTTTTTTTCTTTAGCTATGAACTCATTTCTAATGATTTCCCTATCATGGGCATTCCCCCATTATATATTTTAGATTAACAAGAAGGATAACAATAATGCAAATTGATGAAATGCAGGGTGAATCGCATTTCACCGTGACCAACCACATTTGTCTTTCACATGTTTGTTTATTTTTATGTTGAATGCAACAAACAAAAAGTTATAGCATACCTATAGGCACGCCGAATATAAAACAACTTGGAGTACTGACAATAGTAAACAAAAAGATTTGTTTATTATTAACTATAATCATTATCTGTTTATAAAATATAAAAAGAAATATATATAAGGATTTCTGTAACTATATTTTTTTAATTTGAGGAAGGATAAGGAGAAACCGTTTAAGAAAATATCAAATAAATACAGAAAAATCTAAAAAATCACTGTGTTTTTATATAAAATTCAAAACTTTGTTCAAGGGCCGGATCAGGCCGGCTCAAAATCATATGGTACATGAAACTAGATACATCAGGGTTTCTTATGGTGTATGTCATTCCGTATTCCTATGGATTCCGATTAATAAAAGCTTACCTAAATTTGAAAATTCATAAAAAAAAATGCTTTTTCGTTCGTAATTTTTGTAAATTTATCATTAAAGCTACGGCGATTCCATTTAATATTTTAGATATTGTATGTACTCCTTATTTAGACAAAAACTAATTGTTTGAAGAGTACTTTAACACCTTTCCTCGATCTGGTTTCAAAATCGAAGAAAATTTCACTTTCGATAATTTTGTAAAATTTTTAAAAAAAGTTACATATTTGACATCCTATATCTTTTAAACGATACAAGGTAGATACAAATAAGAACCAGATTAAAAATTTTTGGAAAATTCCAAGTAAAATTAAAAAAAAAAATTTATTTAATATTACGCATGTTTTTTTTTTTAATTTTACTTATTTTCGGACAGATAACTACTCGAAAAAGTGCACTGTGCGACGGACATGGCTAAATCGACTCGGGTGGTGATGCTGATCAAGAATATATACACTTTTATAGACCTACCACGCCTCCTTATGGGCGTTACAAACGGAGTGACAAAATTAATATACCCCGTTTTCGTTTTTTAAACGTAGGGGTATAAAAATTGAGAAAACTTATGTGAGTTTATGGGAATCGCCACTAGTGTACGTTTTAAGCCAAAAACTTACTAAAAATAATTGTTGTGTTTTAACTAAGGGTAAAGTGTTTACGGCAGGGTAAAGGGTAGAGTGTTTACGGCAGCTCTTCGCTAGTTTCGAAAACATCGAAATCTATTGCGACATAAGTAATTTTGGAGAAAAAATATTTCCGACAAAAAGTGACGCAAAGCTAAAGGCGGGAAGCTTGAGACGAACAGCCAGAGACGAGCAGCCATTAACAAGTAGCTAGAAATTATTGAGTTTTTTATTTGTAGCACTTTTTAGTTCAGGGCTCTTACACACTAAACGTAATGGGGAAATATGTAGATAAAAAAATTTATTAAGACAATAAAATTTACATTTTAGAACAAGAAAAATTTTCAAAATCAAAAATTAACCTTTTGAAAAAAAGGCTTACTTTTTTAGGCTTCGTTCTCTCCTTGTACCCCTTACCACATCGGGCACGGTGTAGAAATATTAGCTTTGTTTCAAGTGTCCCCCGTTTCAACCGCACCCAGTCTACCCTACATATGATTTTTAAATGTTTTACTTTTAAGAAGTTTAATTCAAAGGTTAAAATTGGGTTGAAATTATAGCGCTATTAATTAGAATTTATGCAAAAACAAAAAAAAAAACATTAGAATTTTATGTGGGGCCAAATTTGCCCTTCGAATAAGAAGGAAGGATTATGGATTTTTCAAGAAACACAAAGAACGATACTTACTCTTGGCAAAGATTTCGATAGAGTTAGATTTCAAGCAAAGTCCTCTAGTAGCTCGTATATCTCAGATCATTAGACAAACGAATCCTCTCCAGTTAAAAAATATATGTAACTCGTGCCATAGAACTAATTTCCACTGATTTGTACTAAGCACCTTTGCTAAAATGCACACTACAGGGCGATGTGTGCTTTATAGCTCTTAAAGTATCCTACCATTACAATATCTGACGCAAACATAATTTACGTTAACAACTTCATAATCAGAGAGCAATGAACCAATACTCAGCGTAAAAATGTATTCGACAGCTATATCAATTTAATTATGCGTCTCAAGCTCTATGGGAATTATCTTTTATATCCATGCCTTGCTGGTTGGCAACATTGTGATGCAATGTTGCAAGTTTATTTCTTTTATTTTTTTTTTACTCTCCCAGATTTCTTGTGAATGAATCTCTGTGTGTAAGAGTGTGTATGTGTGTACAATTCATGCATTTAATGGACTCTCAATTGCAGACATTTTATGCTTGAGAGTCGAGCAATTTAAACGACAACAAGAACAACAACAACAACAACAACAACAACAACAACAACAACAACAACAACAACAACAACAACAACAACAACAACAACAAAGTGTTTATGGCCAACAGCAAGAGTCAAACAGCTAAGCTTCAGATGCTCTACACTAGGTGTCGTCTTCAGCCTTGTTGTTGCTTTGACTGTTGTAGCTCCCATGGTATAATAATACAAGGTAGCATTGACAACTGCTTATTTTCTCTTCCACAAGAAAACATCTCCTGTCAAAAACAGCTTTTTGTGCAAATGCATCTGCAGCTGCTGAGGTTGTTGTTTTTTTTCACTTCAACGTTTTCAACATTGCTTGCGTTTTCAATGGCGGATTGTGAACGCTCTCTTTTTGTGTATATTTTTTGACAGGAGATGTTTTCCCAAGCAACTGTCAATGCTACCTTGTATTATTATACCATGGTAGCTCCTATTGTTATTGTTGCTGTTGTTGTTGTTGTTGTAGTTGTTGTTGTTGTTGCTGTTGTTGTTGCGCATATTTCGATTTTATTGCATCGTCATAAATTCTGAATTTTGTTCGCATTGTGTAGTTTATTGAATTTTTAAACCGGAAATGCCGTAAAATTTTATATTGCTTCAAATTTATAGTTATAGCTCATAAGGTTGAAATTGTTTCTCTACCCGGCTGTGTGAAATGAAATGTTTGCTTGCAATTAAGTGTTTATTTCTTTTGGTGAAATTGCAGCTTGGTATCCTTTGTTGAATTGCTTGGTTCTCTTAAAGTTGCACCGCCCGCTAAATTTGTCAAACATTAAATGGCATTTCCGCTTCCGCTGCGCTGTTTGCTGAACTTTGCTGATCTGCAGTCTATTAATTATAATTTTATTTATAGATATCTATTTTTAGCTGCCAATACTTTGATTTATTATGCATTCTATAGCAGCATATCCGGTAGAATTTCAACCACCCCCCCGTTTTTCTTATCAGTTCTACGAGTACTTCTGGTTCGGCTGCTGTCTTTGTTGGTTTTTGTTTTTAGGGCTGTGTTGGCGTTGATAAGCTCTCACACGCACCCATCCATCCACCCACACAAACGCACAAATCGTTGGACTATAAAATCAAAAAATCAAAATTTTTTTTTTCATTCATAACTAATGTCCTTTGCTTTTGTTGTATTTACCTCAAACTACCAGTCAACACACCAGTTACCCTCATCCACACTTGCCATCTCCTGCTTCTGCTCTAGTATTTTTCCTGCTCTTTTTTGCATCAATTTTTGTGCGTATAAATCTAAATTAAATGGGGGAAAAAAAAATATGAATTTCTTTATCAGCTGGTTCCTCTTCATGGCTTTGCTGGCTTCCGTTCACAATGTCCTGCCGTTTCTCCACGCTGTGCTGTGGTGATTTCTTTTTTGTTGTTTTTATTTCCTACTTTCTAGCATTGATAGTGATTTTGTGTTGTTGTTCTTGCACATGGCTCGGCACCAGCACAGGCACAAACGCACATTCACACACACACACACACCCACACTCTTACAAGCACACAAAATCATTAATCATCGCATAATAATTTTCTGTTGTCAGCCATATTTAAGAAACGTATTCATAATCCAGCTGAAATCCGCATTTGACAAATAGTCTTTGCGTTTGTCACAATCACGCTTCTACTTTTTGCGTCGTTTTTTTTTTACACCACTTCGGATGTGGTGTTATTTGCTGGTGGAATGTTGGTCAGCGAAATCAAAGCAAGTCTTGGCTCACTTTAATGTGAATCGTAATGCACAGGAAATGCTTGCATATCATCTGCTGAGCAGCTTTAATTTTAATTCTAATGAAAAATTTATATGACACTTTTGATTATATTCAAGGACATTCCCGTAGATTGGCCACATTTGCATCATAAAGAGATTTTTTTTTTTTTTTAATTAAGATATAAATTTAATTGAGCTATAATTTTTCACTCGATTGCTTGCTTTTAAAATTGACAGATAATTCTCTTTCTCCATTTGTGACTTACTTCAACAAATTAATCAAATATAACATATGTACATGCCTGCAAATCTGAAACTTATTTTTTTCTTGCATTTTAAAGCGAATAATGACGATTTGGGTACCTATGTATAATGTATGTACAAATTTGAGCTTTGTTTTCGTCCATCATATTAGGGTTATAAGTAACACATGTGGACAATAAAAGAGGTAAGTGTTATATTTTGACAAAAAAAAAAAACGCTAGTTTTATAATAAGAGCAAAAACGCAGCTCTTTTTCCGCAACGATAAATCGCACAATTAGAATCTATTCTATTTCTTCTCTTGCGACCGACGATTCTCTCTCTGAGTGCCATTAGTGTTGCCATATTTTTGCTAAGAATTGGCTGTGTTTCATGAAATTTGCTTAGTTTTGTTGTATCTTCTGACATTTCTTGTTTGTGTGTGTTGTATTCTCACAATTGAAGAGACCAATACATTAAAATGAAATGGAAAAAATAAATAAAAAAAAACTAAATAAAAGCAACTTTGAATCGTTAATCGCAATCGCATCATTCTGGACACATTCTCTGCGTTCGACGACCAGAGAGGGTCGTTGGTCGCAACGATTTTTGATTCTGTTCAGGCTCTCACCCCAAAATTCATCATGCAATCGATTTCGCCCGCTGCTTGCCCGCTGCTTGCCCGCTGCTTACACGCAGTCGCAGCACGTGCAAGAATTGTGCCAACCCCTACTCTAGGGCATAGAGGTAATCAGCTTGCGACAAGTCTCTACTGGAATATTATGCCAGGCTTTTTCAATATTTGTCCATAATTGAGCTTTATTGAAGGGAAGCTTTTTACGCCTCGTTCTGCGATTTGCTAGAGTGAAATCAGAAAAAACGCCACTTTTTTCCGACACCTTTTTTCTTAGAATTGATATTGTTTCTTGCTTGCATCAATCGAACAAGAAAATGTTAAATTAAAAATAATTTCTTGCCCGCTGCAGGAATTGAACCCATGCCCGCTGACTGATAGTTTTAAACTTAAGCCATCGAACCAAAACCCTTTGTTGCTAAATTTCGCTGATTCAATATTAAAAATTAACTAAAGCTATGTTGCAGTTGATTACAATAATCTATTTATAGAATTGTGTATGTATTGGCTACGTATCCTTCATATCTGACAATAACTATTAGCCAATACACAATATTCACTAAGGATTGTGTATTGGATGTTGTTTCTACTTACTACTAGAGGTCGTTGGGAACAGTCGGATTTAAGGGAGGGTCGGAGAGGGTAAATGTGTATGATCAACCCACATTATTTTTGCAAAAGGAACATTTTGTTAATTAGTTACATATGTTGTTGGTACATGGTGTTGTTTTTTTTTGTTTTTGCATAGCATGAAGGAAATTAACAATTGACCAAAAGTGCGTTGACAAGTGCGTTTTCTAAGTGACAGAAAAAAAATTATTAAGATATATAATAACACTTACTGGTGTGAAAATAAACGTGTGTGTTTTTTAGTTTACTTTGTTATTTTAAAATATTAAATTTAAAAATTATTTTAATCGAAAAAAAGCCCTTAAATTATCAAATCTATGATATTGCGAAAATGCTTCGCTTCTCTCGTGTGTCCAGTGACGCACCTGTGTTTTTTTTGCAAGGCTGCTTAGAAATTTATTGTTTAAGCTCAACCCGATGTTCTCAATTGGGTTTAGATCAGAGGATTGACTTGGCCACTCAACAACGTTCAAATTTTGTTCTGTAAACCAGAGTTGTAAATCCCATAACTCAATTAGCTCTTTTAGCTCACTTACAACAACTTCAATATTTCAGTGTTTGTTGTAATTCGAAGAAATGAATGTCGGCGCATTGCGCTGTGGCAGCAAGAAAAAAGTGTGCATGTTGCTTGCTCGCGTCGGAAGATATCAATGTTATTGATGCTGTGTATATTTTGTTGGTATTTTCTAATAGCGCACTCTCAAGTAGTAGACAGTTTTGTTGATGCGACATTTTCAATTTAACTCTTTTTTTTATTTTTTAAGGACTATATTAGTACACATGTTGTTTTTTTTATTTTTATTTGATTCGTTGCCATCGAAGTTCTATTTTTTTTTTGTTTTTTGAAAACTTGTAATCCAGCTCACTGCCACGACACCACTGCTATAAAGTTTAAACCATGTTTAAATTATTAATTAAATGTTAAATTTTAAACGGTGCTGCTGAGAGAGCAATAAATCTTATGTCGAGATACAACGATAAAGTGACGACATTAGAAGCAGAAAAACAGGCTTTTCTTCACGTGGTAGAAGAACATTGTAAGCTATTTCCATGCGGTACAACAAAATCCAATATTCATGAATGCATGCAGCAAAAGAAAATACACATTCACAATCATTAAAATTAAATCCGTTAAAAATCAATGTACCAAAAATACCGTATCTCATTCAAAAATGCTTCGATCCTGTTTTTTGCTTTTTAATTACTAAGACCATAACCATTGGCTGCATTAATGCATTAATTAATTTTAAAAAAATGTCCTAGATCAATGCAAAGGACAAACATGAATAAAAAATTATATGAAAAAATTTTAAAATGTTGACTTAAAATGCGTTTATTGGGACCGGACTTCATTGCATGTAAAATCTAAGTCCAGAATCAGATTCCTCAGCTAGTTAAACATAGAAGTAGGTACTTTTGGTTTTTTTAAAAAAATTTGAAATACATTAGAAAAATGTAAATACTTACTTACTTACTTATCTGGCGCTTACAACCGAAGGTCGGTTTTGGCCTCGTATAAGAAATTGCGCCAGCAAATTTCTGTTTTGCGCTTGCTGGCGCCAGTTGAAAACACCAAGTGTAGTCAGGTTATCCAACACCTGATCCTTCCAACGAAGATGTGGGCGTCCTCTTCTGCGTTGACCACCACCGGGCACCGAATCGAATATTTTTTTCGCTGGAGCGTCGTTTTCCATTCGCTCAACATGACCTAGCCAGCGGAGCCGCTCGATTTTAATACGCTTAACTATGTCGATGTCAGCGTACAGCTCATACAGCTCGTGGTTCCATCTTATTCGGTACTCGCCATTGACGCCGATTGGACCGAAGATCTTACGAAGGATCTTTCTCTCGAAGGCTCCCAAAGTCTTCTCATCAGAACTGCTCATCGTCCAGGTTTGTGCTGCTGTTGTGACCCGCACAACATTACCCTGTACACTTTGTACAGCCCGACCTCACACAAAGCCAGAATCTTCAATCGATTCTCTTTAAAACACATACATAAATATCAATAAATATTGCCTCGGCATTTGCTGGCAAAATTTATGACTATTATTTCCATGAACGACCAAGACCCAATTCAAGTGCAGTGACTCGAATTGCTGGCGTTAATGAAAAACTGACCTAATTTTAGCGCACGCTTAAAATTACCAAAATAAACAAAACCATTGCTTGTTTTTAGTTGTCAAGTGTTTCCGACTACAACGTCGGCGACAACAAAAAACAAAGCAATGAACTGTTTGGGTGCATCGGCATTAGCTTGCACGGTCAGCATAATAGCGATCATTTACCTACCCTAGTTGCTGCGCTGCTCGCAAAGTGCAATGCCTGCAGCTACGCAACATGTAAGACGTACGTGATCACGTATCGCGAAAGGGGAAGTAATATGTAAATAAATGCAAAGATTTTATGTATGACATGTAATGTTTTGATTGGGTAGAGTCGATACATAATTTCCACTTATTGGAAATTATGGGAATTGTGGGAGTTTCTGGAAGAAAGGAACCTCTTTGGAAAGTGAGGATTTTCCTTTATAAACCCGTCGCCGGCGCAGAAATGGACAGAGAGCGTTTTTAGAGTTATAAGAATAAACAACTAATAAGGTCGCAGCCTCGCCTAGACAGCGGGCCTTTTAGTTAAAATAAAATATTAATATTAATAAATACTTAAGTAAAACACAACATTGGTCGCAGCCTCGCCTAGACAGCGGGCCTATGTTGTAAAATAAATAAAATTAACAAACTTAAACTAAATATCTTTTACTCGCTCTCCCGTCTCTGGTCTCTCTTCTCCTTGCGGAAAGCACGGAGGCCACGGACGTTAAACGCAACATTTGGTGGCAGCGGTGGGATACGCTACATCCCTTAAACCAACAAAAAGGAAAAACCATCCTTTAATAACAAAAAAAAAATCTTTAACAAATGAAATTTTAAAAACGAAAATTTTTTAAGCGTACCGAGGCTTCGACATCGGGTTAAAAAAAAAAAAAATATAACAGCTTAAAAGTGAAAAAGCGTGCCAAGGCTAAACAGCGGCAGTGAAAATTTAATAGTGACAAGTGAAAAAAAAAAAGTTAGCGAAAAAAAAAAAAGCGTCCCGAGGCTATAACATCGGAACAGTGCAAAAAAAAAAATAATAATAAGCCCAGGTTAACCAGTTTTAAGACGTGAAGTCTCCTGGCCCATCAAGAAGCCCAGGATAACCAGCTTTAGGGCCTAGAGCCTCCTGGCAACAACAACAAGAACAACAACAACAACAACAACAACATCGACAACATCAAGAACAGCTTCAACCGCACCTTCAACAACAAAATACTTCAACAGCAAACTAAATTCAACAAGAAAGACGACAACAACCACATCCAACTAAATTCAACAAGAAAGACGAAACAATTGATCAACAGTATCATCGACTGAATATCAACAACATCGGCTTCAACATCCAGCAGTGAGCAGAAAGAAAACACACATTTTTTTCAGTAAGCAAAACATTATATTATTCTTATACACTATTTTTACCACCAAATCTAAAAAAAAAAAAAAAAAAGAGAGTTAGCAACACACAAATTTTACAACTTATTAAGCTTTCAAAAGAGAAGAAAATTTATAAGAGAAATTTATTTATAAAAAAAACATAATATTTTTTTGTAATACTTGAAAGTTTTTGCATACAAAATTCGTACTCGTCAGCGCGCAACTGAGGTAGTTCAGCTCTTTGCTAATCTACCATTTTTCGAAAACTCGTTTTGTCTTGAAACCATTGAAGATAACGATTTTGAAATGGATCTGAAATTTACTTTAAACGATATTTATAATATCGTACCGGTATTTAACGGCAATCCAGCCGAACTCAATAAATTTATAGCTTGCGGCAATATTCTGTTTTCATCTGCTAAAACTGAAGCGGAACACACTTTTATTCTAGAGGTAGTGAAGACTCGATTGGAGGGTTCGGCCTTTGAACTCATCCAATTCAAATCTTTTACTAAATGGAATGACTTGGTACGAGATTTGGAGACGGAGTTCAAGGAGGAAAAGTCGAGAACTTCCGCCCAGAATGAACTTTTAACTGCTAAGCAACAATCACAAGAAAAAATAAAAGAATTTGGTGAACGAGTAGGAAAATTGTTACATTCGTTAAATTCTGCTACATTTTCAAGCACTAGCGACGAATCAGTTAGGGCTTATTTAAAACAAGAAAATGATCGATTGGCACTACAGGTATTCGAGGATGGTTTGCGGAATCATAATTTAAGATTAATTCTTAAAGCTCACAATGAGCGAGACTTGAAGAAAGCCATTGCATATGCTGAAGAACATTCAGTTCGGCTTGAAAAAACGTCGCAATACCAAACCTCAACGTTTAAACCTACATGCCAATTCTGTAAGAAATTAGGGCATACTCAAGAGACGTGCTATCAGAAAAACAATAGTAATTTTTCCACCCGCTTTAATAACAATTTAAACAGACAGCCAAATATAAAAAAAGAAGTACAATCGATATTCTGTACATACTGCAAACGGCCGAATCACACGTACCAAGAGTGTAGATCTCGACTGCGAAGCGCCGAAAAGTTTCAGAACCGAAGAGTTAATGATGACCCAAATGCATATTACAACCCTTTCAGAGGCGAATACAGCCATCCCAATCAAACGCATCATACTAACAACTCATCGGGAAACGGAATAGCTCGGGAAGAAACCAACGGCACTTCTCCCCGGATGCAAGTAAAAGCCGATGTGCACCAAGCACGAAATTAAATTACTCTATAAAAATACCTTTTTGCAAAGAATACGAAGAGCCAGTGCTTTGCATTAAACTAGAACCTTCAGATAAAAATATAACTTCATTATTAGTAGACACGGGCGCACAAATTAGCCTATTAAAAGACACTGAACCACAGCGCACAATTTATAAAAAAAGTAAACATACGGTCTCAACCATTTCAGGCAATGCAATGCAAACGCTAGGGGAGCAAATAAAAACGATTAATGTCCCTTTTTATGACCAAATAATAACACTGAGTCACAACTTTCATATTTTAAATAAAAATATTAACTTAACCTACGACGGAATCTTAGGAAGCGACTTTCTTACCACTTTTAACTGTAAAATTGATTTCAAGAATAAACAACTGGAAATACCAGTAGACTGCTCAAACGCGGCAGTAAGTAAAAATAAAATTATAAAACCACATATTCGAAATGATTATAAAAACACTGAAAAGGAAAACAATGTGTTGCCTACGGGTAACAAAGGGAATTGTGAAAATAGGAAACAGGATCAGGAGTATGCGCCGAATGGCATAAGTCATATTGAGAATCCTCAACCTAATGTCTACGGGCCGCAATCCATCACATTGTCACCTCAAAGTGATAATAAAATCATTACAAATAAAGTGAAGGCAAATAAAGAGGAAACCAAGGCATTATTTTTGGATAATGAAAGGATTTGTAAAAACAGGATTGAGTCAACTCAACCTGATGTCTACGGGCTACAATCCATAACCTTGCAACCTCGATGCAAACAACTTGTCGAGATCCCTTTTGCTTATACAAAAGACGCAGTGATCCACAAGAAACAAATAAACCCAGGAGTATATTTGGCGGAAACCCTGGTACGCCCAATCAAAAATAAAGTAAAAGTTCTTTTTATGAACACAACAGAAGAAATCAAAAAAATCAATTTAAATAAAATTCAATATGAGTGGGAAAAAATAGAAAACTTCAACGAAATCAAACTAGATAAAACAAAAGATTTAGTGAAGGGTAGATTAAACAAAGTAGAAACAAATATAGACCTAACGCATTGTAATAAAGAAGAAAAGAAATCAATTTTAGAGATTTGTAGAAACTACAACGATTTATTTTATTTTGAGGGAGACCACCTTACTTGTACTGAGACAGCAGACCATGAAATTATTACAGAAGCAAACAAACCTCCTTTATTTGTTAGGCCATACAGACTTCCTGAAAGCCAAA
Source organism: Pherbina coryleti (assembly GCA_943735915.1). Classification (NCBI taxonomy): domain Eukaryota; kingdom Metazoa; phylum Arthropoda; class Insecta; order Diptera; family Sciomyzidae; genus Pherbina; species Pherbina coryleti. The sequence continues at coordinate 17,861,842 of OX030949.1, forward strand.
GAAATGAAATTCATAAACAGGTTAATGAAATGCTAGAAGACGACGTCATTCGACCAAGCTCAAGCCCATGGAACTCGCCACTATTACTTGTTCCAAAGAAGGCAGACCCTGAAGGTCACAAACGCTGGAGAGTCGTAGTAGACTTTAGAAAATTAAACGACCTAACCGTTGGGGACGCATACCCTTTGCCCAACATAACTGACATACTTGACCAGTTGGGAAGAGCAAAATATTTTAGCACATTAGATTTAGCCAAAGGATTTCACCAGATTCCCGTTAAAGAATCTGACAAATGTAAAACAGCTTTTAGCACACCTTTTGGACACTACGAATATAATAGAATGCCATTTGGGTTGAAAAACGCCCCCGCTACTTTTCAAAGACTAATGAATAACGTACTCATGGGCTTACAAGGCTTTGAATGCTTTGTTTATGTAGATGACATTGTTGTGTACGGCTACGACTTAAAAGACCACAACCAAAAATTAATTAAAATATTCGACCGATTGCGTCATCATAATCTCAAACTCCAACCCGATAAATGTAATTTTCTTAAACAAGAGCTCAATTATTAAGGACACATCATTTCTGAAAACGGTATAAAACCTGACCCTGAGAAAATTAAAGTAGTAAAAACATATCCAACTCCAAAAAATACGAAAGGAATTAAATCATTCCTTGGATTCACGGGATATTATAGAAGATTTATAGAAAACTTTTCCAGTATAGCCAAACCACTCACAAAATTGCTGAAAAAAGATGTAAAATTCAGTTGGGATGCATTCTGCGATGAAGCATTTACGAAATTGAAAGATAAACTAATAAGTCCCCCCATTTTAGCCTATCCAAATTTCAGTGAAGAATTTATAATCACAACAGATGCGAGTGATGCAGGACTTGGCGCAGTCTTATCCCAAGGTATAATTGGAAAAGACAAGCCAATATGCTTCGCAAGCAGAACATTGAACGATGCAGAGACACGCTATAACACCACGGAAAAAGAATTGCTAGCTATTGTCTTCGCCGTAAAACAATTTCGACCGTATATTTATGGTAAAAAGTTCACGATCTACACTGATCACAAGCCGCTCGAATGGCTAATGAAGCTAAAAGACCCAATGTCAAGATTGGCTAGATGGCGAATCCTTCTATCAGAATATGAATACACGATCAAGTATAAAGCAGGGAAAAACAATACAAATGCTGACGCACTTAGTCGCATCACTAAAGACAAAAATATTACAGAAATAAAAAACAAGGTTTTAGTCATGACACGACAAAAGGCAAGCGAGCAAATAAACAATGAGAGTTTTCAAACAGAAGCAAAACAGCCCAAAAATATAAGGAATGAAAAAATATTAAAAATAATAGAAAGCACAGAACAAATTTACGCCAATAAAGGAATAAAAATAAAATTATTATTGCTACCCCTAACAGAATCACCAGAAGAAAATCTTATAAAAAAAAAGATCCCAATATTTATCAAACCTCTCATGGGAGAAAATGAAATATATACGCTAGAAAATTATTGTAAATTATACGTAACAACTTTACCTTTACCCTTCAGAACTACTAAAGACCGCGAAATGGCAAAAGAAGTACTACAAAAAATCAAAAACGAGAATTGTACACAGGATCAAAAATCCATCGCAATAGCAATTCCCAAATTTAACTCCCAATTTAAAGAAGAATTCAAGACAATGCTTACGGAAATATTTTTTAACATGGAAATTAATTTACATATAAACAATAGAACAATCTTGGAAAACACGAACGAAATCGAAACAGTTCTAGCACAATACCATAAGTCACCATTCGGAGGACACCAGGGTATAAATCGAACCTTGAAAAGATTAAAAACAAATTATTACTGGTCTACAATGAAAAAAGATGTACAAAATTTTATTCAAAAGTGCGAATCATGTCAAAAGAATAAACTCAACAAATCACCAAAAGTACCAATGAAAATTACAACAACGAGCTCTTCACCTTTCGAACGAGTAGCATTAGACATAGTCGGTCCTCTTCCAGTAACGTACAAAAATAACAAATATATTTTAACTTTTCAAGATGATCTTACGAAATTCACTGAAGCTATACCTTTGGAAAATGCAGAAGCAATCACAATTGCAAGAGCTTTTGTAGAACAAATACTCTGTCGATTCGGATTTCCAGACTCACTATTAACCGATCAAGGCACTAATTTTCTCAGTGAATTGTTTAAAGAAGTATGTAAGTTATTGAAGATCAAAAAACTACAAACTACACCATACCACCCACAAACAAATGGAGCACTTGAGCGAAGCCACCGCACGCTAGCGGAATACCTTCGACATTATGTAAATAATGATCCACTCACTTGGGACGACTGGATTCCCTATGCGATATTTGTTTTCAATAACACACCACACAGCAGTACAAACTACAGCCCTCATGAATTACTTTACGGATTTCCGGCCAAGATTCCTTCCAACTTACAAAAAGATCCATCCATAAATTATAACTATGAAAATTACGCCAACGAACTTAAGGCAAGACTACAACATGGATTTAAAATTGCTGGACAAACTTTAAAAGAGAAAAAGGAAAAGTCTAAGGAATATTATGACAAAGGTGCGAAACCGAAAACATTTAACGTAGGTGAAAAAGTTTTGATTAGAAACCAAACCAGGAAGAATAAATTTTCATCTCTATGGGAAGGTCCATACGAAGTAATTAAAATAGTATCACCCGAAAACACTGCCATAAAAATGCGTAACAAAATTAAAGTCATACATAATAATAATTTAAAACTTTTTTCTGATTAAAAAACAACATTTGATGGTCCATTTAAACACAACATTAATAACAAAGTCAAAGTAATTAAAAACACAAATAACACATATACACAAAACACTTTTATATAACTGAAAACACAGCAAACACCTTAAATCAATACACCCATTATAATTTTTTACAAATTTTTAGTTAGCTTGCTGGAGTTTCTGACTAGCCATTTTTTAAAGATTAGGGAAAAACATATTTTCCGTATAGTTTTCCAAAACGTAACGAAGACTTTGTTGTTCTCCCTCCAATTTTGGTAGATGAAAATAAAAATATTGCCAAACGATTTTAAGCAATAAAACTACGACAATTTTTTCTCTTCTCTCAAAAGAACTTTCAGCTATTTTTATGTATGAAAAAAAAAAAAATATAAAAATCTTTCTATCGCAAAAGCTTTCAAATATGAATAAAAAAAAAAAAAAAAAAAAAAAAAAAAAAAATTTTTTAAACATTTTAATAACAAACGAAAAAAAAAAAAGAGTTCAACAAAAAGAAAAATATATATATAAACTATGTAATTAAAAAGAAAAAAAAAAATAATAAGTTCTATAAAAAAATTTTTATTAAATTCATATAATAAATTTTAATTCAATTTCCTTTTAATATTACGCCTAATTTTTAACGCTGTAAAATAGTAAAATATTCATTTACAATGCATAAACTATATACATATCATATTGGAAAATTAATAATGTACATATATTTAAGTTTTACAAAAAATGTAAATACCCTATGCTCATTTCTGCTCAACCGGTCAGTAACGCGACAGAAAATTTTTCAACCTCTTCAAGGAGAAAAATTTTCTTTTATAAGGGGGGAGGGATGTTGTGACCCGCACAACATTACCCTGTACACTTTGTACAGCCCGACCTCACACAAAGCCAGAATCTTCAATCGATTCTCTTTAAAACACATACATAAATATCAATAAATATTGCCTCGGCATTTGCTGGCAAAATTTATGACTATTATTTCCATGAACGACCAAGACCCAATTCAAGTGCAGTGACTCGAATTGCTGGCGTTAATGAAAAACTGACCTAATTTTAGCGCACGCTTAAAATTACCAAAATAAACAAAACCATTGCTTGTTTTTAGTTGTCAAGTGTTTCCGACTACAACGTCGGCGACAACAAAAAACAAAGCAATGAACTGTTTGGGTGCATCGGCATTAGCTTGCACGGTCAGCATAATAGCGATCATTTACCTACCCTAGTTGCTGCGCTGCTCGCAAAGTGCAATGCCTGCAGCTACGCAACATGTAAGACGTACGTGATCACGTATCGCGAAAGGGGAAGTAATATGTAAATAAATGCAAAGATTTTATGTATGACATGTAATGTTTTGATTGGGTAGAGTCGATACATAATTTCCACTTATTGGAAATTATGGGAATTGTGGGAGTTTCTGGAAGAAAGGAACCTCTTTGGAAAGTGAGGATTTTCCTTTATAAACCCGTCGCCGGCGCAGAAATGGACAGAGAGCGTTTTTAGAGTTATAAGAATAAACAACTAATAAGGTCGCAGCCTCGCCTAGACAGCGGGCCTTTTAGTTAAAATAAAATATTAATATTAATAAATACTTAAGTAAAACACAACATTGGTCGCAGCCTCGCCTAGACAGCGGGCCTATGTTGTAAAATAAATAAAATTAACAAACTTAAACTAAATATCTTTTACTCGCTCTCCCGTCTCTGGTCTCTCTTCTCCTTGCGGAAAGCACGGAGGCCACGGACGTTAAACGCAACACTGCATATAGTAGGACGGGCATGATAAGTGACTTATAGAGCGTGAGTTTTGTTCGTCGAGAGAGGGTTCTGCTTCTCAATTGCCTACTCAGCCCAAAGTAACACCTGTTGGCAAGAGTTATCCTTCGCTTTATCTCAATACTGACATCGTTGAAAGAGTTTACGCTGGATCCCAGGTAGACGAAGTCCTTAACAACCTCGAAGGAGATGTTGTCAAAGTAACGTGGTTTCCAAGACGCTGGGACTGTTTATTTGTTGACACTAGGTATTTCGTCTTATCTGCGTTCACTACAAGACCCATTCGACTCGACTCTTTCGCTAACCTGGGGAATGCTGCGCTGACTTCACGCGTATTATGGCCAATGATATCGATATCATCAGCATACGCCAGCAGCATAATACTTTTGTAGAATATCGTGCCACTGCGTCTCAAATCAGCAGCTCGGATGATCTTCTCCATCATTAGGTTGAAAAAGTCGCACGATAAGGAATCACCTTGTCTGAAACCTCGTTTGGTATCGAATTGAGGAGTGAGCTCCTTCCCGATTTTAACTGTGCTGCTGGTGTTGCTCAGTGTCATTCTGCAAAGGCGGATGAGCTTTGCAGGAATACCAAATTCAGACATGGTGGCATATAGATGATTCCTTATTGGACTGTCGTAGGCGGCTTTGTAATCGACAAAAAGATGGTGTGTGTCGATTTGTTTTTCTAGGGTCTTCTCCAAGATTTGTCGTAGCATAAATATCTGGTCTATGGTGGATTTGCCAGGTCTGAAGCCACACTGATAAGGTACAATCAGCTTGTTTACGATGGGCTTCAGTCTTTCACATAGTACGCTCGACAGGACCTTATCTGCGATATTCAGAAGGCTTATCCCACGATAGTTAGCGCAATTGTGGGATCGCCTTTCTTGTGGAAAAATGTAAATACATTTCATCTAAAATGACTCTCCGAAAATCGGATTTTGGACCAGAACCAGGCCATTTTTGACAACTCTTGAACTTTTAAGAGCTCTAATTACTTCATTTGCAACCATCTTGTTTTTCAAGGGGGGCACGGAGGATCCCAGATACTTTAACAAAATCCATGCGAATGTGACTTGCTCTAGTGTATATGTGGGCATATAACATACTAGAAAATGTGTTTTTGGGCTACTTTTGAGAATATGTAAAGAGTGTACAAAATTTAATTATAGATTTTCGACGGGCAATTCCCATTGATGGGGAAGAATAGTAATAAATGATGTAGTAGTTAGAAAATAGTAACAAAAAGTTTGGGCGTTCTGTCGATAATAGCTCGAACATTTTTTTTTTTATTCAACCTGAAATGTCTCAAAATCCTGATCTGATGGTCCAATTTTAATTTGAAATTTTTGCAGGAAAGAATTTCAGAAACGACCCACATTTCTTACCAATCTTGCAAATGTCTTATATCAGACGTTATAGTATATCACTAAATCACTTCCATTTTGAAAGTTGACTCTTGTCAAGTATTAACCCATTAATGACAACGTATGATATATCATACGCGATGAACTTTTTTACGCATTTTTCGAAAATTCCTCAAAAATCCACCGACAATGTAAAACTTTTGATTTCGACAGTGTGAGAAAGCTAAAAGTATGCTTTTTCAAAAAGCACTGAGGTTGACGCCAAAAGCTCTTTTGTTTACATTTTTCGCTCCAATTTTGTTCAGAATGATGAGCCCATCGAGTTCTGGTGGTGAGCATTAATGGGTTAAGCATATTTTGAATAAAAAGGGCGTATCGAATTAAAATTTTTTTCGAATTTCGCATTGTAAGAGGTCTCAAACGGTACACACAAAAAAAATTTTAAAAAAATATTTTTTATGAAATTATTAAACTTCATGTTAGGAAGTATTTTTTTTTTTATTAAATATCAAAATAGAAAAAAAATCGTGGTCTTAAGCTGGTACTTTAAATAAATATTTTATGTAAGTACTTTTTATTTTATGTTGTTCAAAAATATTTGAAGAATCTAAATTAAGAAAATTATGTTCGGTACCATTGCTGATGCCCAAGACAGAATATCTTACATAAATATATAAATTTTTTGCAAAAGTTAAAAAATTGCGGTCAAATGTCTCGATTATAACTTTAGTTACGAATATCCTTTACACAGGACCCTGTGAATAAAAATCGTGAGTGGCATCGTATTTGGCAAGATATTGTTAGTTTAAGTTTATATTTACTTTTGTTTATGACATATGTATGTAGTTTTTTTTTTTACTAAAATCAAAGCATTTTAAGATCGTTTTTCTCAAAAAACAACTTTATCCTTGCGGGAGAGGAAGGCATTCTTTTTTCCTAAAATTTTTTTCTTTTTTGGTGATCTTGATCACAACTCCATGCAACTTTTGAACCTCTAAGAATGCGATTTAAATTTCGATACGCCCTACTGAACAATTTGGTGAAAATATTTTGTTAGTTAAATTTTGAAGTTTCAAACATTTGAATTTTTGCAATTTGGTTTTTTTTTTTAAATATTTAAAAATTTTTCAACAGATAAATAATATTCAAAGATAGATAGGATACTTTGATACAAATAAGGATATTTTGATTTCAGGTGATTTTACGAAACCCTATAATTCGCTCTATTGGGTTTCAGATAGGACCAAAATTTTTTCCAAAAAAGTTCAAAAGTTTAGGACTTAAGTGGGTGCAACATACTCAAAAAGTAACAAAATGAAAGATAAACTTTTGGGTTGGTCACTACACGTGAAATAACAAGTAGTAGACAAAGGACAATTACAAAAATAACAACTTTGAACATTCCAAGAATAGTCTAATTTAAATGAAGCGTACGGGAATTGAAACACCAAGTTTCTTAAGACATTTACGATTTTGTTTTTTTTTTTTTTTTGTTTTATTTAAATAATTTTTATTTTCAATTTGCAAATAAATGCATAAAAAGTTGACAGTCAACACACTTGAGGCTGTCTGATGTATGAACGAATTTATGTTTATTGGAAGATGAAAAATATACAACTTCAGATATAAATACAAATTTGTAAAATATCAACAGAGGTAAACAAATTGAAGTTTACTTGAGTTCGCAAACAAGCTCAAGAGTTCAAGACAGCGACGGACGAGACGACTGTCGACACAACACACACAATTGATGCAGACACAAGGACTGGCTAACAGAACAGACAAACACATACACACACACACACAAAGAGAGAAAGAGAGAGAGCGAATAAGTATGGAAATATTATTCGTAAGATAATATTTGATATTTTTAGTAGAAGTAAAAAATAAAAACTGCAGGATTTGAGGACTTAATGCAAACAACAACAATTGCAAGGCTACATGACAGTGTGTGGAGAGGATGCATCTTTAATGAAGGCAGAAAACAGCATACATGCATTTGCAATATGTTACATGTAGCAGGGAGCAGAAGAAGAATTGCTGCAGATTAAGAAAGAAAAGCGAAAAAAACTTTGTTTCTTCCTCTGCTGCTTGGAGTGAGTAGCAATAACTTTATCTGTGCGCGATTTGCTTTTGGCAGATAGGGTTGGCATTTATTTGCAAAACGTAGCGAAATGTCAACAAAATAAGCGTAGAAAGAGAGTAAAAAAAAAATTAAAAATTTCAAGAACAACCAGGAGTCAACATTTTATTTCGAATGCTTTCAATTGAATGAAATAGCATTTTTTCACTTTCAATAAAAGTTTCTGCAGAAATGTCAATGGCATATGAGTGTGTGTTTTGTGTGTGTGTGTGTGTGTGAAACTAGCTGTTGACAGGGCAGAGAAATAGGGAGTGGCAGGCAAGCAGTCAGACAGGCGGGCAGGAGGAAGTCAGACGTCAGCAACAATAAACATATTCGCAGCTTCGTATGGAAAAGGTTTAAGAATTTAATAACGAAATTTGAAACTTCAGCAAACACCCATCCACACACACACAAATAGAACTCCTGAGCATGCACTGAAGCACTGCTCAAACACACATACCAGGCAGGAATAATAGAGAAACTTTTTTTGCCTTCTTTTTAAATCCACTCTTTCGGTTTATGCATAAAGGCGGGCACGTTCCGTCTGGATTCTTGGCTGTCTATTGAGTTCGATTTGACTTTTTTGTTGTTGCTGTTGTTGTTGTGTACCAACAAAAACGAGCAACAAAAAAAAAAAAGGGAAAAAAACCAAATCAGCATAAGTTAATATTTGAGTGTAGTAACTGGAGCGCGTGTAACGCCCTCCTTTGTGCCTCTTACATGGCATCAAATTCCCTAAAATGCTTTTTAATCTATTTTTTTTTTTAATATATATATTTTTCTGCCTTTCTTGTTCTTGCTTTTTTTGGTCTTTGAACATGAGTCCTTGAATATGTCAAGTCAGACTAAATAATAAAAAAATTTAATAAATATTGTTTATGATTGCATTGAAGTACTTAGTTGACAATGATAACGTTGATCTATGATTCACAAGAGCATTGATTTAGCTGAAAAGCTTAAAAGCTCACCTATTGCGTGGTTTAAAAAAATAAATGTTATACGAAGATCTGTTGGCTTAAATTGCTGAGTAGAAAATTGGAATGACTAAAACTTTCTACCTTTTAAAGTTATCGAACTTTAAAGCTTTCATACTTAAAAAGCTCATTGGAAAAAAGAAAAAAAAATTGTACTAATAGCATGTTCAAACCGACTTCATTTAACGTGTTATTCGAAAAAAGCTTTTTTTTAACATCATCGTTCATACTGCCTTAACTAGTTTCAAAATGTCAGTTTATTTGTTTATATTTTGAAAGAAATAAAAAATTGTTTATTCAAATATATAAAAAAAATAAAAAAATAACAAAAAATTCAAATAAATTCAAAAATTTGTCAAAGAATTAAGAAAAATTTGTGAAAGAATTTATTTGTTTACATTCAAAACATCAAAATAAAAAGATCCTATCAGATTTGGCTGCGTTTAAAAAGCAAAAAAACTTTTCTGACGTTAGCAAGAACACAAACCAGTGATTTAACGAGTTTCGAAACGTGTTAAATCATTTAACACGTTAAATTTCCAACAACAATTGTACGTATTTAACTTCATCAAAACTTCATTTCAGAACTTGTTTTTCGATTTAACTTCATTAACGCGATTTAACACAATTAACTGCCCGGTTTGAACATGCTATAAGAATAACAAAAACAATCAAACACCTACTAAGCTCATCGGGCCGTGGAGGTAGGTAGAGTATACTGGATACGGTTGAAACATTTTATCGTCCATTGCATCGGGATAAGTTAAGCGAGGGATGGCGGAAATATATTAAATAAAAGACCATACCTGTCTACAAATGGCCAATGTTTTTTGAGCTCACTGTATGTATTTTATTTGTAAAATCAAATTTTAAAAAATATAATTTGTTTCAACCGTCCCCATGCCAGGGTCGGTTGAAACAGTGCCTGGGGTCAATTGAAACACATGCAAATAATACAAAATATAATTAATTAACATGTTTTATTTATCGTTTAATAAAATTTTACGACTCGTAATGGCACAGTTGTGGGGTGGCGTCCGTGGCGTAGTTGGTTAAAGTGCGTGCAGACAATGGCAAACCTCAGAGAGTAATCAAAATGACATGTAAAACTTCTTGAGAACGAGAACATTCCGTTCATCGCCGTTCGGAGTCGGCGTTAAGCATGTAGGTCCGGTTCTCGGTCAATTGTGTACAAACTTAATAACACGCACAACACAATTGATCATAAGAAGCTAGGTCAAAGTCCTATCAAGGGCTGAAATGGCCAGTTATTTATTTATTTATAATGGCACAGTTGTATATTACAAATATTTTGTTATTAATATTGAAGTCGTTCACGATACTTATAATTTAACATTTCTTTTTAATCACCCTTCAAAGGTTTGTATTAAGTAGAACTTAAATTATATAATAATCAAATGTTGCTGATGACTATATGTATATATTAATAGGCAAACAAAAAGTTTGTGTTCTCTTTTTGCTGTGTTACCTTCAACATATTCACATAATACTTATATCGATGGATAGGTATTTTCGAGTAGATTTGCACAATATAATTTTCATTCGAATATGTTGTCATTAAGATAAGTAAAACTGAGCAAATGTAAAACGCTTTGTTTACCAATGGGACATGAGAAACTACAAAGCCACAAAGCTCTGTTGAACATCGCTGCTGTAGCTTACAAAAGCAAGAGTAAGTAGAATGCGGGAGTGACGCAAACACTTAAAAAGAGCTGAGTAGCATTCATGGTATAATAATACAAGGTAGCATTGACAGTTGCTTGGAAAAACATCTCCTGTCAAAAAATATACTCAAAAAGAGAGCGCTCACAATCGGCCATTGAAAACACAAACAATGTTGATAACCATGAACCAACAAGACAAGATCAAGCAATCAGCAGTGCGAGAAAAAAGTATTTTTTTCGTGCCACGTCATCGGTCACAAAAAAAGCTATATTGCATACGTTTTTCATGCAAAACATGTGAAAACTTAAATAAAAGTGGAAAATTATAAAATTAACAAGTTTAATTCTCGAAGAAAGTGTTTGAATACTTTGTTTGTTTATATTTTCATGCAGTAACGAAATTTAAAATAATTTTTTTTTTTTGCTGTTGCAATTATTGCACGTCGCTACAGCTCACTTCATTTTTATACAAAACACAAAAAATTACTGAATTATAAACACGAATAATTCTTTAAAACTTCAAGAAATAATTTTTCACATATAATCGCTACACGTAAACAAACAATTTGTGACCGATGACGTCAGACCTATCAGCTTTGTTTTGTTTACAATATGGCGGCTCTTTTCTTTGCATGATCTTTATTTCTTGGTTCATGGTTGATAACGTTGAAGTGAAAAAAAAACAACAACCTCAGCAGCTGCAGATGCATTTTCACAAAAAGCTGTTTCTGACAGGAGATGTTTTCTTGTGGAAGAGAAAATAAGCAGTTGTCAATGCTACCTTGTATTATTATACCATGAGTAGCATTATTGTTGTTGTTGTTGTTGTTGTTGTTGTTGCTTTCTCTTAATATATTTCAGCGTTAAAAAAAACAAAAAAACTGCTGCTTGCTTCTATTATCTTGAGAATTATCATTTATCTTGATTTATTTGTTATACTTTTCTGCCGTTTATTTACTTTTACTTTATTTACTTTACTTTTTATTTATTTATTTACTTTAAATGAATATTATATGTTGAATAAATTTTTGTTAATGATTGATATATGCTTCCTTTTTTGTCCTTTACCACAATTTTCCTCATAGCGTCAAGGCAAGCAAGGTATGTGAAAAACAGCTTGAGTTTCGTTACCTTACAGAAACAGATGGCCGAATTTCGGTCAGAGGCGATACTAGTTTTATTTAGTGTTTGTGTACCACTTGCTTTTATATTTCTCAAAATGCAACAGCATTAATTATAAACTAGACTTTAGCATTACAGCCAACTTAGTATGATAATAAATTTGAATAAAAACTAATCATACAGCCATTTTCTACGAACTTCAATTAAAACGATACAAAATGCTCAATACTCTAACCTTAATAAAACCGTAATAATTGTACGAACAAAAAATGCCTACCTTTCCGTCAAAAAACACAATGGTGCCTCTTATACACAAGCACAGCGAGCGAAGAGCGACGCAATACGAAAATTCGGGTTTCGACTTGTCGCCCGCTTCATGCTCTCCTTGTACCGCTTACCTCATCACGAACGGTGTAGAGATATTAGCTTTGTTTCAACCGTCCCACGTTTCAAAAGTACCCAGTCTACCCTACTTAAGCAACGGAACTGATGATAAAGAAAAATATGTAACACACAAGTAAAAGGTACTTGTTAGCCCTTATAAATACAAAAAAAAAATTTATGACGTCTTCAGGCAGCGGACAGAGCCGCTATAAAACCGAAAATGTATCAATAAGGCAACGGCGTTGCATGATATTATTACTAGGTGAATAGATGTGCTACGAAAAAGTTTGCGATAGCAATGGTTTCTTGACCTTAAAACGAAAAAGAAAAAATTTGGACCATCGTCACCATAAAGATAATAGCTTAATACAGTAGAAATGCAACAGTAATGGAAAAACGTTGCATGGAATTATAACTCCGTCACTATTGATGCTAGGGTAAACTTTATCAAACGATAGTCAAACTAAGGTTTACGATCACATGACAAAAATAAAAAATAATATATATTGGTTTCATAAGGCCTCTCAAGGAACCTCGTAAAGTAACCTTAGTATTGCACCAAAAGCAATAGCAAAAGCAAAATTAAAAAAAAATTTTTTTTTAAATAATTTTTAAATTAAAATAAGGTCTTAATACAAGTATTAAGACGAGGATTTGGATAAGGCTTAAGACAAAGATTAGAAAAAGGATGAGCGCAGGAATTTGACACAGACTAGAGCCAGAAATAAGATAAGGAGTATGATAGATGTGGACAAAGATCAGAGCAGGAAATTGAACTACCATAATGGCAAGATTTCAAACCATGATTGGGGAAAGGACTGCGATAAAGATTGGGTTAAGGATAAGGACAATATTTAGAACAAGATTGGGAAAAAAAGCTGACAGATACAATTTTTTCAGTTGAAATTCATTTTTCTGATCGGCCGTCATCCCTCTGGCAAACTTCAGAGGGTAAACTAATGCCATGTAAAGCTTCTTGAGAACATACACATAAGCCGATCGGAATCGACATAAAATTGGTAGGTCCATTTCTCGGTCATTTTGTACAAAATATTTAATAACACGCACAACACAGGTTGATCAAAAGAAGCTCGGTGCAAGTTCTTTCAGTAGCTTTTTTTTTGTTTTTTGTTTTGAAACAAGTAGTACAAAGATTGGAAAAATAAGTTAGACAAGGATTAGTAAAGGTATTCCATCAGAAATTTGGGCATGAATTTTCAACAAGAGTTTGGACAATAAGTCGGACAAATATAAGAAAATTAATAAGGATGAGGATGAGGATGAGTTTGAGAACAGAGGCAAGAAAAGGGACAAGATAATGACGAGCATGACGTCAAAATCTATGGTACAGGTACAGGTACCGGTGTATACAGGTCAAGTTCTTTTTTTACGCTTTTTTTTTAAATTTTGAGAGTACAAAATTTGAAGCTTTAAAAGTGTCCTATGAAAAAGTTCATCAATGTATTCAAGCAACAATTATTGAAAAGAGAATTAGCATCAAGTCCCTACATAAAGGGTGGTTAAATTTTAAGGGCCAATGTTGAATGTGAACCACACCTAAACGTCAAGTTGTTTCTGCATTTTATTTGACATTTCTCATTTTCAGACCAACTCAATTTGAACCATGGAAAGATACACAATCGAGCAACGGTCATAATGGTGGCAAGAAATGGCAACAGTGGATGATCACTTTTCGAAGAAAATCATCTTCAGTGATGAGGCACATTTTCACCTCAGTGGATTCGTCAATAAGCAGAATTGCCGCATTTGGGCGAATGATAATCCAAGAGTGATTGTCGTAAAACCAATGCACCCACAAAGAGTGACTGTTTGGTGCGGTTTATGGGCTGGCGGCATCATCGGGCCGTATTCTTTCCAAAATGGGGCCAGTCAGGCAGTTACTGTGAATGTTGTTCGCTATCGTGAGATGATAACGAACTTTTTATGGCCCGAATTGAAAGATATAGATGTGGACGATATGTGGTTTCAACAGGACGGTGCCACTTGCCAAGCACAGCTAACAAAACAATGGCTCTTTTGCGCGACAAATTCAATGGTCGTGTTATCTCACGTGGTGGCAATGTCAATTGGCCGCCAAAATCATGTGATTTGATACCGTTGGACTTCTTTTTTTGGGGTTATTTGAAAGAAAAGGTGTACGTCGATAAGCCAGCAACAATTCAAGAGCTAAACGATGAGATAATTCGGCACATTAACGGCATAGAACCTCACTTATGCCTCAGCGTTATCGAAAATTGGATGGAGGTGTGCCGCCGATTTCCTAAATAATTTGTGTTTTATTCAAAATCAACATCGGCCCTTACAATTTAACCACCCTTTACAACGAGCGTATCAACAAGAGGTGTATGATTTGTTTTTTGAATAAAACAAACAATTTTTATATATTTTTGGATTTTGGAAGTTATTTTTGGATTATAAAGCAAGCACATGGAGATTACGCATGGAATACAATATTATTCAAAGCTTGCAGACCTTCACTCTTTTAAATCACATTTATAATTGTCGAAGGAACTATTAAAGCTCTGCAGATTATTTTAAAAATGTTAAGTGAAAGTGAACTTAACTCTGAAGAATATTAAATTATAAATATATCTGTTTATTTATTAATTTGAAGTAAATTTAGATTTATTTGTTTTATTTTTTAAATAAAACTGTTTAACTGTCAAATTAAGCTTCCAGTTTGAAAGTTTTTAAACTGAAAAAGCTTAACAGTCAATTAAGTGAAAGCACAGAAAGAGCAAAAAATGCTGAATAATAAATAAGCTTTAATTGAACTTGTTGAAAAAAGCTCGCTAAAAAACTAAAACAGCTGTGTAGCCAGCGATTGCTCAAGAAAACTTAACTAAAACAATTGCAACAACTTTGTTTTTTTTTTTTTTTGTTTTGAGAAACTTGTGCCCAGTTAGCTTTTCGGGGAAACTGACTAAAATAACGCCATTTATAATAAAACTGCAAACAATGCAGGAAATTGTTACAAATTTAATTAAAAAAAAAGAAAAATAACAAAACCTGTTCTTAGCAATCAGCTGAGAGAGTTAAAAACCTCCTCAGTGAAATGAGGAACGCCGTCATACTCATATTTTGGAGGTATTACCTCAAATTTTACTACATTTTATGTTTTATCAACATCAAAATGAGGCAAAAAGTTTTTTATGCAAATTTGAATAGAAAACAAAAAACAAAAAAAAAAAAAAACAAAAAAAAAAAAACAAAAAAAAAAAAAAAACAAAAAAAACAACAAATAATAACCACCACTACTACTGCCTTAGCGAGATCAACAACAACAAAACAGCAATAAAATGAAGTACTAAAGTTTTCTTAAAACTTTTGCTGGTGCTCTGTTGCTATTGTTGTTGTTCGTTTTAGCGTCCTAGAATGCCGAACAAATTTGGCACAGTTGCTAGCAAATCATTTTAAGAATTTATTTGAATAGCCGAAAGAAAGAAGGAACAGCTATTCAGAAATTCAAAAGCGTAAATTTCAATACAATGCAACAGGGTTGCAATAAAACGTTCGTTGCTGCAGAAAACTTATTTGCGACATGTTAAGGAAGAGATTTTAAAAGTTTTAAACTTTTTAAAATAAAAAACTAATTGAATTGAAATGTAATGTAAGGGACAGGGTTGCTCAAGGCAACCATTCTGTAATATTTATTACAGCGGCCATGTGAAGAAGCACGAGTTTGAATGCGGATTTATTGTTGACAAGAGACTACGGCAGCATGTCCAGCGATTCACACCTGTCAATGAACGGACTGGCAATAATCCACTTGAAGACAAAATTTGTTGACATCAGCCCAATATATGCGTACGCTTTAATTTGGATTCGTGGCTTCAACGCCAAGCTAGACAAAGAAAAGAGGTTTTACCCTCTAATGCCATGTCTACACAGAGAATTTATTTTGAGTTTTCAGTACAAAGTTGAGTTTTGCCATTGAACGCAAAATAAACTCTTGAGTTCCATAGTACATTTTTGCAGGGGGAAACTCATCTTTCTTTTTGTGTTTAACAACCAAACCAAACTGATTTTGATTATCGGAAGGCACTCTTTCAGTTAATCTGATATATATTTTACTATAAATCAGTTTTTCTGTTCACTACCCGAAGGTTCAGGAGTACTATGTTGATACTGGAGTGGCTGAGTAATACCTCACCTTTGAGAAAACCCCTTTACAAAGCTTTGTCTTATACGAGCCCTAACCACAAATAACTGGTACAACTGCATTTTTCAACACAGTAGTTAGTATAGGTACAGTTAGAAAATAAAATATCAATATTGTGTTATATCGCCTTTAGCTTTAATGAAGGCCTCCATTCGTTTTGGCATGGTTTTTATAAGATCGCAACACTCATCTGGAGTTATTGAATTCCATATTTCCACAATTTTACGTTTTAAACTGTCAACAGTCCTTTGTGGATCGTTTCGCAAACGACGTTTCATTATCGCCCAAAGTGATTCGATGGGGTTAAGGTCTGGACTTGATGAAGGCCAATCCAAAACCTTAATATCTTTATTTTGCAACCAGTTTTTTTGTCGTTTTAGCGGTATGAGAAGATGCACCGTCTTATTGAAACATAAATTCTTCAAAGGAACTTATTCGCGATACCAAAGGTAGTAAATTGATTTCCAAAACATCAATGTATTTTTGGACATTTACATCGTATATTTGGTTTGCTTCGAAATATTAAAAAAAAAATGTCTTTGAATTATCTACGATAGGGACGGGCAGATTTTGCGCACATTCTGCGGAAGTGGGCGCCAGCGTGCGCCAAGGCGCACACACTCGGACAATGGATGAATTCGGGTGTGAATCGAAAAGAGGAACGGAAAACGGTGAGAGATCTTAGAGCGTATATTTAAAGAAAATTTGAGAGCGAGAGTATGATCTTAGGAAAAGCAAGTGTTGCAAATTCTGCATATTAAGAGGATGTTTTCTTAAAAAGGGATTTTTTTTATCTGACGTAGCAACAAAAAACTATGTTATTTGATTGCTTATCAGGTCAAGGTCTTCAGGTGCACTTAGAAAATTGTTTTTCAGAAGAATTTTTTCGCAGATTTATAAGGAGGGAGCTGCGCACAATAATGTCACTACAAGAAATCTACATCAAAGGTACTTAAATTTCATTTTTATTTCTTCCTTTACAGCAGTAGGGCCCAAGAAATTTTAAGCGCGGTCCAATGCTTAAAAAAAAAACAAAACAAACACAAAATATTGCTCATCGTTGCTTTTGATAAAATATCAAACAAAACAAAACAAAAACAATTACAATGCAATAAAATTACAAATCATGAAGTACACTGCCAGTCTTAATTTCTGTTACAATAACAATGCTTGCATGAAAAATTACTCGACACACAAGTAACGGGACAATCAGCTTCAGCATCGATATCATCGAGTGTTCGTTTTTTATTTTGGTTTTGCATGCATTTGTTTTTGTAAAGTTCGCTGGAAAATGTGCTGAACACTGAACGATGGAGGTTTGTGTTGTTGTTTTTGCATGCGTTCTTTGAATTTGGCTCATTGCAAAGGCAAAATTAAGATAGAAAACATTTGAATGAAAGGCCACGCGGGCCATATGGGCCACTACGTGGGCATGTTTGCTTTACAGCTAAAAACAAAAATTACAGATTAGTTGTGCTCAAAAAATATGGGTCAAGTTTCAATTTTTTATTTTTGCCTCAAAAAAATAAAAGCCTAAAAAATACTTTTTTGTTAAAAGTGAAAGAAATAGAAGCCTATTCCCTTCGACCACTCCTTAGGGGTGCTCCCATAAAAATTTTATGATTTTTGGCATTTATTCCCTACACCTGAAAAGGGGGGCTATAATGGAGGGCCAAAGGGGGTTATTATGTATGACTTATGACATATGACCATTATTTTTGCTAAAGGAACATTTTTCCCTTGGGGACTTATTTGTTTTAACTTCAATTATTTCATTATAATAAGTGACATTTTTTTAGAAATATATCAGCTTTGGTCCTTATGAAAATAATACATACATCTGAAATACTTTTTGGCATTTGTGATATATAAGAGGGTTGTTTTGAAGTGAATTAATTTTATGTCAGAGTTGCTAAAATTGTAGTAAGTGAGCAAATATCTTGTAGCTTACAATTATTTTTGTTAGAGTTAATTCTTAATTGTTTGGAATTCTGAAATTTTTCAGTCCTACCTTAACTTCATAATTATAATTGCAACAAACCAAACAAGCTACCAAGTAATATTAATACAGGGTGTTTTTTTTAGAGGTATAGAACTTCGAATTGAAATAAAACACAAGAAAATCGTTTTAATGTCCATCAATTTGGCTTTATTGGAAGGATAATTTTATGCCATTAATGTTTAAATATGATTTCGGGCATGTGGCCGCCGCGGCTGGCTCGAATAAAGCCAATTCTACAGGTCCAATTTTCAACCACTTTTTCGAGCATATGGGGCCGTATGTCGGCAATAACGCCACGAATGTTGGCCTCCAAGTCCCCTAACGTTTCTGGTTTGTTGGCGTAGACGAGCGACTTCACATATCCCCAAAGAAAATAATCCAATGGTGTCAAATCACACGATCTTGGTGGCCAATTGACAGGTCCATTCCGCGAAATTATGCGCTCATCGAATGTTTCCTTCAATAAATCGATTGTGACGTGCGCTGTGTGGCATGTAGCGACGTCTTGTTGGAACCACAACTCATCCACATTCATGCCATCCAATTCGGGAACAAAATAGTCGGTTATCATGGCTCTATACCGGTCTCCATTAACGGTAACTGACTCTCCAGCATTATTTCGGAAGAAGTATGGCCCAATGACTCCACCAGCCCATAGAGCACACCAAACAGTCAGTTTTTGTGGATGTAATGGCGTCTCAAGGATCTCATGTGGATTCTCTTCACTCCAAATGCGGCAATTTTGCTTGTTGACGTAGCCATTCAACCAAAAATGAGCCTCATCACTGAACAAAATTTTGCGATAAAAATCAGCATCGAGATCAATCTCATTTTCGGCCCATACACCAAAATCACGACGCATTGCATGGTCTCGCGGCTTTAATTCTTGCAAAAGCTGGATCTTGTAAGGTCGCAAGCCAAGATCTTTGCGCAAAATCTTCCATAAAGTTGATGGACAAACTCCAATTGCTGTGCACGGTGGCGAATCGATTCATTCGGGTCCTCTTCAACATTTTGCTCTACAGCGGCAATTGTTTCTTCGGTGCGCACTGTTTGACGTCTCTGCGGATGCGTATTATCACATAGAGCAAACGTAGTGCGAAAACGACCCATGGTTTACCGAATTAATGGTTTACCGACGATTATGTCGACCATAAAATGTACGGAGCTTGCGGTAAACTTCGCGAACTGAACCATTATTTTCGAAATAAATTTGCACGATTTGCAAGCGTTGTTCTTTTGTCAACCTGTTCATGATGAAATGGCAAACCAAACTGAACATAAATGACATTAGAGTTGCCCGATTTGACCACAAAATGCCAGTTTTATCTCTATTCCCAAAAACAAACCCCTAAAAAAAACACCCATTACAATATATTGAATTAAAAATATATCAAGTTTGTATTCCGAAAAAAATAGTGGCAAGGCTTGTATGAGAGTCTGCTTTGCGAAAATCATAATGCGCTCAGTGATACTCTCTTATTCGCTTCTTCTTCGCTCAATGTTTCTCTTTTTCACCCAAGTCATGGCAACCCCCCCATATAGCACACTTAGCACGCAGTCGGCAAGCTCTGTCTCATATTCTATGCCCGTGTCGCACAGTTGGCGCACATTGTGCGCCTGTGCGTATTGTGCTCCTTTTGCCCAACTCTAATCTACGATATTCGGCTTTCATGCAAGACCTTATTAAAAGAAAAAAAAAAAAAATAATAATAAAAACAAAAAGGAAGTTCAGCCGTCAATCAATTTTTTGTGTGATCATATTTGTACACAAATGGTGGAGAACTGGACCTATAGTTTTAAGCCGACACCGAACGGATGATGCGCATGCTCTCAAGAAGATTTAACTGGACTCTTTACTCTCTGAGGTTTGGCATTGTGTGCACAGAGGTGAAGCCAGCGCAGCTGACAACTTTGTATCAGCTGGGATTCATACCTCGGATCCGTTATGGCCGCGACACGTCGGACCTTACAAAGTTGGATGTAAAAAATAGCGAAATGCGAAGTCACCCTTACCCCA
This sequence comes from Pherbina coryleti, assembly GCA_943735915.1. Taxonomy (NCBI): domain Eukaryota; kingdom Metazoa; phylum Arthropoda; class Insecta; order Diptera; family Sciomyzidae; genus Pherbina; species Pherbina coryleti. The sequence goes on from OX030949.1 coordinate 17,882,297, forward strand.
GTTTTAACTTTTATGGTCTTACAATATTTTCGTAAGCCATTAACCATTAATATAAACCAGATTTTGTGATATTTCCATTTCAATTCACATTGATGAATATTTATAAAAATTGTTCAATAAATACAATTTCTATTTTAACCCATTCACTTTTCAAAAATAATTGGAGTTAATTGAACCATTTCTTTTTAACTAATTTAAAATAAAAACTTGTTTTTTACTCTGTATTTAATTTATGTCGTAAAAGTTATGCTTTGGAAATTTTATGTGTTCTCTTTGGAAACACTTTTTGAATTTAATAGCAAGTTATCATTATTATTATTTGGCAGCCCTGCCAAGGCATGTCTCTAGTGGGCAAATATTAAAAAAAAAAATAACAACTATCGTAAAACTTTTCACTACCTACACACTTCTTTCTACACACAAACTTGTTGTAGTAGCAACTAGGCAAAATGTTCGTCCTGAAAGCCCTGTGCACTGCAATTACTTTGAATTATGTAATTAAATCATTGTTATCTTAGAAAATGGGGCCCAGCGCCTAACTGCAGAGAAGCCAAAAAAAGTTTCTTATGATGCGCGTTGTTTGTGGTGGCTGTTTTATTGCTGCTGTTGTGTTGTGTTGTTGTTAATATTATTATTATTATTATTGTTGTTTTGTGGTGGTTTTTGTTGTTGCTGTTATTTTTGTTGTTGTTGTTAAACACCAAACTGATAACAAGCTTCAACTCGTAAAATTATTTGCAGAGCCAGAACCTTTTATCTCTTAGGTACCTTGGAGTGGTGCACCGAAATGTGATATTTTGACAAAATTAAAATGTTTGCAGCACATGTTGGCAGCACTGGTTTACTGGTGAGTGTGGTGTGTGTGTGTGGCCTAATGAAATAAGCATTATGAAGATATTAGTTTGCAGAGAGTGGTTAAAATGTTTTTCATGTCTTTCTGCGGTTGTTATGAGCTGCTGTTGCTTATTTTTATAAACTTAATGATATCTTTATGAAAAGCTTTTCACTTTTGACTTTCGTGTTCATATGTTTGCATAATTTTTTATTTTTTATTTTTATTTAATGTGTGTATGAATGGGTTACATTTTATTACAACACATCAAAATTACACCATCCGAAATCTGGGCAACAACTTTTTAACAGTATAAAGAAATAATCTAAGGGACCATCAACATTTTTAACATGCCAAGTACATTAAAAAGCTTTAATATAGCAGTTTTTGTGGAAATGCGTTTGTGTAACGAAAAGAAAAGCTCTAAAAGCATAGAATCATAGGGTAAATCATGCAATGTTGATTTAGTTTCAAGGAATACACATCATTTTTCATTTTGTGGACTCGCTTTTCGAGTGGTACTGCGCTTAACAGCCAGCCTGGGGGTCCCGGATACCAATCTAGACCAGACCAGGGTCATATGCTCTTACCCTTTTTCATATTTTCCTTTTTTACTTTCAATCGACTTAAATTAAAAATTCAACACGTATTACGACTGAGAAGTTGTGGTGGTAGAGAAAGTTTGTGGAGAGGATCACTTAATAAATTGAATTGACTGAGCGAAGAGCATAACTCTTGCCTTGGAGTAGATTTGCATATTTCTACGCTTTTTTGCCGCGCATAGAATATCCCAAGAATGATAGCAACAAGATAACGCGTTCCGCAGTTCCGTTATCTAATGCTCTCTTTGCATTGTACTCAGTGCATGACGTCACAAAGTACTTTTGCTTGACAAAAACGTATGCAAATGTGCGATCTCTTAGGCAAATTGACGAAATTGAAAATAAATTCTTTCGAAAAAGTAAAGCAAAAATATCTACTCTTCTGTATAAAAATATGAATATTTTCGTATACGAAAAATTTGAATGTTTTAAACTTTCAAGATTTTTTATCTCCTAAACTATTCGAGACTGACAAAATTTTATTGTACCAATGGGTTAAGGAGGTCTATATACCTATTATAAAAATAAGAAAAATAAATATTTAGGCGTGGGTGTGGGAGTAAAATTAATCCAAAGTCTGACAATATCGCTTGTGACGTCATGCTCTCTCTCCCTCATTTGCGGAACGCGTACTCTGGTTTCTATCATTCTTGAGAATATCCTACACACGGTGACCATGATTTTTCACTCTTTTCCACTAAGCATTCACACCATTTCGACATCAAGACAGATTTGACGGTATAGGCGTAACATGTGAAATCCTTTGTTCAAAGCCATAAAAACGTATGCCATAAAACCCTTTCTATATGTTGCTTAGATATAAATTTTCAAAAAGCTTTGGATTTTTTTCAATTTTTTTTTTGCTTTCCATTCCCCACGCCATCAAAAGAAATATGTAACCACTCTCAAATGTTGTCTGCTGGTCATGTTGCTCATAACAATAGGATAACCCGCGGCTATTCACATGTCTATTTCTTATAATGTCACAAAAAAAAGAACCACAAATAAATATAAAAACGAAAAGACAACAAATAACACAAACTTGCGGATAATTTGAAAACCTAAATTGCACAAAAGTTCACAATTATAAGAGTGATTATTATGATTTATTATCGCTCACAAACAAACAGACAGAAAAACAGGCACACACACAACAAATCCACACAAAATCACACTTACACATAATCAAAGATACAGTCATAAACACAGGCAAACGAAAGTTATATCTTGACTTGAATGATTTATTTTTGTTGTTGTTGTTGTTGTTGTTGTTGTTATTGGTGTAGTTTTTTGTGGATTTTGTTTTTGTTGTTGTTGTTTATTGTTGCTTCAAGCACGCAACAAAACTGACATGAGCCATCAACTAGCAAACTTTATTGCAACAATAACAGCAACAACAAAAACAACAACAACAACAACAACAACAACAACATCAGAAACAACAACAACTGCAGCAACAACACCAACAACAACAACAACAACAACAACAACAACATCAACAACAACAACAACAACAACAACAACAACAACAACAACAACAACAACAACAACAACAACAACAACAACAACAACAACAACAACAACAACAACAACAACAACAACAACAACAACAACAACAACAACAACAACAACAACAACAACAACAACAACAACAACAACAACAACAACAACAACAATAGCAGTAACAACAACAACAACAACAATTAACATCATTCTTCTGTCTTGAGGACCCAGCATATTTAGCAAGCAATAATGTCCTCCGCCAACAAAGTCGGGTGCTCATCACTTGCCACCACTCCAACAAAATCAACAACAATAAAACAGTGCTGCCAGCATACATTAAACTGAGCTAGTCCATAAGAATTTTCCATACCTACTAAAGAGTCGAAGGATTTTGTTTAGGACCAAGCGAATGCATAGTAACGGCTCGCAATGAAGAATGGTAAATGGTGATGGCAGGAGGACATTGTTTGATACTGAAACAGTTTTAATATTGTTCTCGTTTATAGCAGTTTTAGGGAATGGCCACAAACCTAAGGCGTTCAGCTGGGTGTGTTTCAGTTTTGTACGCTTCAGGAATCTCAAACATGCATTTGATTAATACACGGAGACGAGCAATTGAATTTCATGATTTGAAGCCAAAAAGTAGCGAATATTTTTTGATTATGACAGAAAAAAAATTTAGCGGAAAATGTAAAAATTTTATTAAAGATCTACAGTAAGAACAATATTTCACTAACCTTAAAAGTTTCAATTTTCAGGGTAAACTTGATAAAAAGTATTTGTTTCTGTTAAAAAATAAATGGTCATGAAAGTTTGTGTTAAATTAAAATCTGAAGTTAAAATTTTGAAATTTTTTATGAATGAGTTAAGTCTAGATCAGTGGTGCTAACTACATAGTTTCCCATAGCCCGCGGGTATCGTGTGTTATTGTGCTTTTGCACACGAAGTAGCAATCGGCACGCTGTGTTTGTAGACAGAGTAAAAGTTTGTTTTTTCTGTTGTGCTTTAAATTTGAAGTCAGTATGCTTTGAGCGTTCATACGGTAGGGTGTTGCTCGCTGTTTTTTTTTTTTTAAAAAATTGAAACGAAACCATTATATTGAAAATCCAACACTCGATAAGATTTTCTTACACCAAATGTTGTGAGAGCTGTTAATAACTTCTTGTTTCAGTGTGAAGCTGTGCACTCGGAAAGCTCTCTTTGTTGTTGTTTGAACCGTGCGTTGATAACCACTGGTTGATCATCTCGCCACACGAAAAACAAAAATTGCGGTATCTTATTTTATTGGGTTCTAACAAAATTTTCAGGTATTAAAATTTGTGAAAGTGTATATTTTAAGTCTGAAGTTTGGGGGCTTCTGTAGTGGAGTAGGAAAAGTGTACGACTGTCAACCCATAGGTCCCGGGTTCGAATCCTGGCTAGGCCATGGTTCAACGCTTTAACTTTTTGCATTTGCATTTTCTATCCTCATTTCTAATCAACTGAAATTAAAAATATTTTTTATTTTATATATAATATAAATATTCAATATTTACGACTTAAACCAATGCCTCAGATTCAAAATCACATGTTTCTACGACTTTCCACCATGCTTTAAACATTCTACACATCTTTCACTTGATTGCCCTGACCTTTTCACTAATCTATCACACCATTTCGAGCCAAGGTAGACTTAACTGTATACACTAAGGGAAATAACGCATATTAACATTTTCCACGCCTGAGTATATATTTCATTTAAATATTTACGTGGATAAATCAAATATTTTCCTTACAACTCGTTTTTTTCCATATTTAAATTTTATTTATGCCACACACTGACACACATATTCCATACAGCTGCCAAGCAGCCGCCAAGCAGCAGCAGCATCGCACTCTGTTCCTGTGTGCGATGCTGCTGCAGTTTCTAACTAGCAGTTGCAGGTCTTATAGTTCTCATTTAGTTAATGTTGCAAGGGTAATATAGTATGGATATTTGGCAAATATGATTTGTGAGTGCGGCGGTGAGTGCGACGCATGATGAATTCATGTAAGGTGGAGTGACAACTCGGTATTTTCTCAAGAATGTCACTCCACTCTACATGATTTCATCATGCATCGCACTCACCACCGGACGGACTCACAAATCATATTTTCACAAAAAGAAAATAAAAAAAAGCACTAAATGGCGTTTGAAATGGACGCAGCTCGTGGGAAATATTCAAATAAATTGTTTTTCAATTTCAATATTTTTATATACATTTTCCTTAAATGCGATAGTTTTATTTTCAAATAGTAAATATTTAAAAGATATTTAAATATATTCGTGCACAATTTTAATATATTTTTTATTAATTCTGTTTAAATATTTTAATATTTTATTTCATTAAAAAAGTATTTAAATAAATTTTAAATATTTACGTGGTCGATTTAAATAAATGCGTTATTGGTGCAAAAATTACTCGCTTTTTGGATAAATTAAAAAAGTTTTTGGATAAATTTAATATTTTTTTCCCTTAGTGTAGGGTTAACACCTGAGATCCTTGGTTTAAAGCTAAACAAAAATTGGTTTTCAAAAACTTTTTCTGAGTAGACATTAAAATGTTTTAACTTAAAAATGTATTTACGTTTTTGGTCACTTGTAACTGTATTTTCATATTTTTTTTTATTTGTAAAAATAATTATTTTTAAAGTTACTGAAAACGGTCTCTGGGAACTTCTCGTAAAAAAAAACTCTTCTTGCGGTGAGCATGATATCTCTGGACTGGATCATCTAAAATAACAAAACTAAAAGAATTTCGTGAATAATATTTATTTATAAAATACATATATAAATAAAATTAATATTAATATTTTGTTAAAATGGCGGCTTCTCAACAAAATAAACAGTAAATCTTCAACATAACTGGGTTTAACAAATTAGAATTGTTATTTATATCAGAAAGTATTTACCGCTGGAAAAATATTTTCGATCAATTACTTACAAATATACTTATAACTTATGTTAATATATGAGACGGATCTATCTTAAAAAAAGTGAAAATCGTATTTAAAATTCTCTGAGAACAACGCTCCGAGACGTCTTTATTTAGGCGTGATTCTCATCGAAATTTTATATTAATTTCTAATTTATTTATTATTTTTTTATTTATTATTAATTTATAATTTATAATTTAGAATATCAAGACAATGGAATAATTTTTGTGGAATTTATGCATTTGGTAGTTGGCAGTGTACTTGTATTTACTAGTATCGCCTTTGGTCGAAATTCGACCACATAAAAATCGATTTCTGTTTATTTTTTTTTTTTTTTTTTTATTATGTTTAGGTTTCATAATCTTCTGTATTGGTAACAATAAACTTTCGAGAAGAATTCTACTTAATTTTAAATTTTAATTGTATTGAAATAAAATTCGATAAAACTAATTTGAAAAGCATATTTATTCTATAAAAATGTTGGCATCACTTTTACTTTCCTAATTAATTCGCCACCAGTTATCTCGGTCAGCAGAAAGCACAATGTGAGAGGCAAACTATAAACAGAAAAAGAGTCTACTTTGGCGTCAAGTGGCGAACTTTCTCTATTTCATTTTGTGCGGATCGTTTATATGGAACTTTGTTTGTGTGTTTGGTCTGTGGTCATAAAATATACACAGTTAATATTTTGTCTGACCCGGTTTACACACGAGTTGACGGTAAATTTTTTAATATTCTCTTTTAAACTTGACGCTTCAGTTTAAACTCGTCAGGATTTGACGGTCAATTTTTCTTTGATGACGCCACAATAAAATTAAAAAAAAAAACGGAACAACGAACGAATACAAAACTAATTGCCCAAGACTTTACGATACGTTCAAGTTTGTTCTTTCCCCTTGCTACATGGGTAAATTACCATCAAACACATGAGTTGACCGTCAACTCTTGGCATGTGTAAACTAGGACTCTCTGTTTATAATATTCGTTGTTTTTTTTATCTTACATCGCTCATGTGCAGGCATGGGCACCACTAAGAATGACAGAAACAAGATTATGCGTTCCGCAGTTCCGTTATCTAATGCTTTCTGTCTCAATTGACTGCATGACGTCACACAGCACTTATGCATTACAAAATGAATGCAAATGTTCGATCATTTAGGCAAATTGAGGAAATTGAAAATAAATTCTTGTGGAATATTACTCATTAAATAAAAAGAACTACTCTTCTGTATAAAAAATTTAATATCTTCGTATACGAAAAAATTTTAATTTTTCAAACTTTTTATCTCCTATACCATTCGAGATCGATAAAATTATATTACACCAGTAGGTTTAGGAGGTCCATATACATATTGTAAAAATAAGAAAAAAATATTTAGTATATAGAGCATAAATGCATGCAGCTAATTTAAAAGTGGCGTCCGTGGCGTAGTTGGTTAAAGTGCTTGGCCGCTATGTCAACGAACCTGAAGGCCCAGGTTCGAATCCCAACAGCGACAGAAAATTATTTGAATTAAAATAATTTTTCTGTACAGCCGCCACCTCTCTGCAGACAATGACAAACCTCAGAGAGTAATCAAAATGCCATGTAAAGCTTCTTGAGAATAAGAACATTTCGTTCATGGCCGTTCGGAGTCGGCGTTAAGCCTGTAGGTCCATTTCTCAGTCAATTGTGTACAAACTTAATAACACGCACAGCACAATTGAACCTAAGAAGCTAGGTCAAAGTCCTTTCAAGGGCTGAAATGGCCAGTTATTTATTTATTTTATTTAATTAAAAAAAAGTGCTGTGTGACGTCATGCTCTCTCTCTCTCTCTCATTTGCGGAACGCATAATCTGGTTTCTATCATTTTTGGGCCACCACTATATTTAATAGCCCGAACACAATGTGCGCGACGAGCGGAGAGCAGCATGTCTCCAATCTGTCGTTGTAGAGAAATGTTGAGCGACTTGATTAAAATAAACGTGACAGCAGCAAACTTCAGCAGCAAGCATAGTACACAAAAAACAATGGCTGCTTTCAGCCGACTCAACAATTGCCGTTTAGAAACACAGAGCTGAAAAAGAAATCCATTCAATTTGATTTAATTTTCAAAAAGTGAATGAGTGAATAACGAAATAAGAATACATTCAATGAATTCAAAACGCATTCATAAATAAAAAAGTTATTTCACATTCAATTTTAAAAAATTGGTTAATAATACGTTTCATTTATATCAATTAATGAATAAAAAATTAATTATAAATAAGAAATTAGTAATAATTAACAAATGAATAATGAATAACAAATGAATAATGAATAAAATATGAATAATGGGTAAACAAAAATAAATGAAAATTCTTTGTGAATTGCATTCTTTGTGTATAGTTTTTATATGAATAAAAAATTGACGAATTGACAACAAAAATAATTAATTGAAATGAATAATTAATCAAGTTTTTAAAATTAAATGTGAATTAAAATTTTATTTATAAATCCATTTTGCATTCATTTATGGATTCTTATATCGTAATTCAGTTGTACTTAAAATTTTGAAAATTAATGCATATTTTACAGCTCTGAATACAGTTCAAGCAAAACATCCCTCACTAAGATATCGCCGCCATAAATTTCACAGCAGTTCAGTTTGCTGAATGCTCCCAGTAATAACAAATGCAAGCAATGGCGTAAACTTGCTTTTACTTCCTGTCAAATTAGAATTAAATTGAAGCCGACGGCAACGTCGGGCGACAAGTCTCCAAAATACGTCCCATAAGAAATACATGTAAATGAAAAATGACAATTGGCGCTTGCCGCTCGTCGCGCGTATTGTGTTCGGGCTATAAAGCTTCTGTGTTGTTTCTGTGTTTATCTTTTGTCTTTGCTCTGTTGTTGCATTTTGTGTTGCTACATAAACCTTTGCTCCCAATTGCTCTCGGCTGGCCCCGAAGCTTGCTCTGTGCCCATCGTTAATCATGTGCGAACGTAACCGAACTCATACCACAGCACATTGGGCCAGGAATTTCAATAAGTGGTCAAAAGTCAAATATTTTCTGTATACAAATGATTTTTACGATCGATAACGGGACACATTAAGGCACCCAGAGACGAAATATTATTAATATAAAATTAAAAATGACAACTTGGAAGGCATTTTAAGTCAAAAATTGCAATTTTTTTTTATTTACATCTAAAATTTAAAATCATCAACAGTATAACTATTTCTTAAACTTCTTTTAAATTTTTACCACTTTTTTAAACACATTGAATACAATATTGAAAAAAATATGTATATGTATATATTTTCTTTTGTTTTTAAACCTTTTTTCCACATACTAAATACAAAAAAATGGGGTTTTAAAAAAAAAATGCGGCGCCTAAAGAAGATTCCCTGAGATTCCGCTCGTAATTGAAATAATTTACATGCTATTACTTTCTATAAGATATTTATTTGAAGAGGGATATGCACAATTTTGCACGTTTTTATTTACTTTTGAGAAATTTATAAAAAAATAACGTCGCACAGTATAATGAGTTCTTAGGATGGGGACAAAAATAGAAGGAATCATTGTAGGTACATACATGAAATTAAGCATGTGTCATTATTTCATAAATATATAACGCCACACAAATTTTTATCAATATCGGCAACGCCCTTCGCCCACCTCCCATACAAAACTAAGATTAAAAGAGCAATATCTGCAGTTGAAGAAAGTGTAGAGATCAAAATTAACTTAAATTTCATTAAATAGAATAAACACTTTGGGAATCTGTTTAGAAAGAGTTTTTTTTAAAACATACTCAAAAATAAAGAAAACCAAAACTGCCTTTTTTCTTTAATTGCGTTTGAAACTTATGAAAAATTTGTTATTTTCCCAAATAAATTTGCTCATTTTCGCCAAAACATGCTATAGGGAAAGCGTCATAAAATCCGTAATTTTGATTTTACGTGATAGATCTTGATAGATCTTTCGGAAATGTGCTTAGAAAGAGTTGTTATAAAACATAATGAAAAAAAAACCAAAAATAAGAAAATGTTTTACTTGACCACTTGCAGAAATCATTTTGAATAAAATTAGCTGCAAAAAAATAAATATGTTTTGTCCTAACTGAAAACATATTTCATAGTTATGGTCTTCATTTGTTTTTGCGTGCAATGAAAAAACTACAAAAACAAAAAAGTAGAAAAAAATAAAAAAAAACATGGGGCTCTCCCCGCAACCTCCACGTGGCGATCCTGGAAACTATATATGTACATATGTCATTTATGTACGCTAATTGCCGGCTTTTTGCTTCTCGATTTCATAATATATTTATTGTTATAAAATTATTATTTTCTAAAACCTTTTATATTTATTTTTAGTTCACACATCACATGTCAGATTCGGTAAAAGCAACGCCTTGATCTGTCTCGTATCCCGCCTTTTTTAATACCACAGAATAAATAATAACCAAACTGCAGTTTTTATTAAATAGTGTCACGCTCCATTGTTCGATCCCACTCACTTTTTCTAAAATTCTCGGAAACGATTGTTTCCGCCAATATACCCAATTTCAATACCATAGTCTCAACACTAACTGAGATACGGCATTTTACTAAAGTGACACTCCCCTTTGTTTAATCCAGTCCAATTTTTCTTCATGCTCGGAAAAGATCCCACAAAGCACTGTACCGAATTTTAATAACCTAGTCCCACTATAACACGAGATACGGTATTTTATTGATATTGCCACGCCCCATTCTTGAGTCCCACCCAATTTTTCTAACATGCTCGGAAACGATCCTACCAACCCCTTTACCCAATTTCAATAGCCTAGGTCAAACACTGACTGAGATAAGGAATTTTATTAATAGCGACACGCCCCTTTGTTAAATCCAGTCCAATTTTTTATCATGCTCGGGAAAATATCCCATAAAACACTACCGAATTTTATTAACCTAGTCCCACTATTAGACGAGATACAGTATTTTATTTATATTTCCACGCCCCATTGTTGAGTCCCGCCCACTTTTTTCCCGTACTTGAAGAAGGTCTTGTGTTAAGTATTCTGTACAAATTTTTATTTAATTCTGTCTATGCATTGCCAAGATATGAGTTTTGGCCACTTTTTCAAATTTCTGGCCGAATGTGCACAGTGTAAAGAAATAAAAAATCTAACGAAATAGTGCCGAACGTTTGTTTTTTTGTTCTTTCTCTTCTTTTTATGCGGATCTTCTACGTGCATATGAATCTACAATGGGGGAAATACATTATACATCATTCCACCTGTTCCAAACAATAAATTGTTTATTTGGATGAATCAAATTGTTCTCAACTCAAGTAAATTATTTTAGTTTTCAGCAATTTGTTTATTCGAATCAAGTAAATTTTTCTCAATTCAAGCAAATATTAGACTTGAATCTAGAAAAATATTCTTGAATTTTAAGCAAATGTTTCTTGAATTAAAATTTTTTTTTTCTTAATATCATGTGTTTTAATTAATATCATACTTAATTCTAGCAAAATATTACTTGAATTGAGAAATTTACGCTTGAGTGTAAACTAACATTCTATATTCCTGATTCAAGCATATAATGCTTGATTTTTTTTTCTTTCCGTGTATAACACTTACACAAAAAAGTTTATTTTGTCGAACACGGATGAAATTAGAAATATTTTTTTTTTTAAATTTCAAATTTAACAGACGAAAATATAACAGATTGAATGTCAAAATATTTTTTCAACAACGATATGGTTAGTTACTATATCTTAAGATTATTCTTTCAATTTTTTATTCCAATTAAGTTTTTCTGAAAGCCAAAAGCAAGCCAATTAAAAATAAGAACAGGACTTAATTTTTTTTTTTTATTGTTTTAATTAGTCTCCAAAATGCATTCGTGCGCATTATGCGCCCTCAGCATGTTTCATTCAGCATACATTGCATGATCGTAAATATTCACAATCGCTGGCGTCAATCTTTGACGCCATTAGACGATGTCGTTACGTGTTTCACGCCCAGCGAACGTCATATTAGCGCCATCAGACGCTGGCTACGAAAGAATAAAAACGAACGAACGCAACTCATCAAGGAAGACTTGCGTGCTTGGCTTTAGGCGTGTCAGCGTGTAATTGAGAATGCTTGCAATATTGCTACTGTTGTTGCTGCTGCTGATTTTGTTGCTGCTGTTGCTGCTCCTGTTGCAAACATGATTATCACGCATGCAAACGCTCACGCACATAGCGGCTTCATGGCAATTTAGGGGGAGGTGGGTGTATGTATGTGTGTGTATGAGTGTGTTGAAATTGCCACTTACAGCACATTCAAGGTAAAGCCAGGCTATAATTTGTTTTGTCTCGCAGCCAGGTGCCGACAACAAAAGCAACAATTTACAACATGGATTAAAGGTGTGCGCTAACGCTGTAGCGTTTGTAGTTAGTGCGTGCAACAGGGTGGCAACAATAGCAAGAGCAGCAACAACAACAACATTAGCTAGTGTCAATATCAAGGCGCGCCTAAAAAAAAAAAACAAAAAAACCAACAAAGAAAATAAATTTCATTGTTAAGCAACGCCGAAATATGCGCGCCACTTTTGTTGCTGCACAGCGTGCGGCTGCAATAAATGAACAGGAAGCGTCAACAACAACAACAACTACCAGAACAGCTACAACAACATCTACAACAACAACAAATAGCTACTAAAATGATATGACGCTGCAAAATGAAGGCGTCAAAAGCATCGCTTAAAGGTAAATGCAAGGCAGGCGACGCAAAGCCGTTAAGCGGAAACGGATGTGTGCAATATAATAATGCAAAAGCAACAGCATAGCGCAGTGTGCGTGCATGTGAGTGTGTGCGTGTATGTGTTTTAAAGCGATTTATGCTATTATTTGACTTGAGTCAACGCTTCGTTTCGTTCGCTTGCCCTTTCTAGTTACTATTGTTGCTATTGTTGCTGGTGTTGTTGTTTTTGTTGTCCTGCTAAGCTGAACAAAATTAATGTGTAAGTGTTTGGTGTGTTTGCATGTAGATATTGCTGCTTCAAGCGTGCTTTAATTATCATCACAATAGTTGCTGCTGCCACTTCCCCTACATCCCCCTCCCAGAGTTTACTTTTCTGTTTTTATTATGCACGCAATGTGTGCTTTTGTGCCTGTGAGCTGCGTGTATCCAGCTCCACTTCCTGTTGCTGAATAAATGTCCTCAAACATGCACATATTTTTTAATGCTCTCATTAAGCATTTGCTTAAGCTAAAGCATTAAGTTTGTTTAAGACCAACGCAACACAGTGCAACGCTCGGAGAAGTTGTTGTAACTTTTAAGCTTACCACAATTTTAAAAAAAACACAAATTTCGGTATAGTATCAGGATCAAATTAATCACTTTTATATATTTTAGACGGCCAAAGATATAAAATAAAAAAAATAAATATCACGTCAATAAAGAAAATTTTGTTATAGGTCTTGACTCTTTCAAATGTTAGGATAAACATAAAATTTTAAAAATTTTTTAGAGTCAAAAGAAATTTTTTGAGAAAATTAAAACGGAAATTTTTAACTGTAGTTTTACTCGGTAAGACCTACAAGAAAAATATTAATACTTCCCAGGAATTTCTACTTCATTCCATTTTGTATCAAGATCAAGATCAAGATCAAGATCAAGATTAAGATCAAGATCAAGATCAAGATCAAGATCAAGATCAAGATCAAGATCAAGATCAAGATCAAGATCAAGATCAAGATCGAGATCAAGATCAAGATCAAGATCAAGATCGAGATCAAGATTAAGATTAAGATTAAGATTAAGATTAAGATTAAGATTAAGATTAAGATTAAGATTAAGATTAAGATTAAGATTAAGATTAAGATTAAGATTAAGATTAAGATTAAGATTAAGATTAAGATTAAGATTAAGATTAAGATTAAGATTAAGATAAAGATTAAGATTAAGATTAAGATTAAGATTAAGATTAAGATTAAGAATAAGATTAAGATTAAGATTAAGATTAAGATTAAGATTAAGATTAAGATTAAGATTAAGATTAAGATTAAGATTAAGATTAAGATTAAGATTAAGATTAAGATTAAGATTAAGATTAAGATTAAGATTAAGATTAAGATTAAGATTAAGATTAAGATTAAGATTAAGATTAAGATTAAGATTAAGATTAAGATTAAGATTAAGATTAAGATTAAGATTAAGATTAAGATTAAGATTAAGATTAAGATTAAGATTAAGATTAAGAATAAGATTAAGATTAAGATTAAGATTAAGATTAAGATTAAGATTAAGATTAAGATTAAGATTAAGAATAAGATTAAGATTAAGATTAAGATTAAGATTAAGATTAAGATTAAGATTAAGATTAAGATTAAGATTAAGATTAAGATTAAGATTAAGATTAAGATTAAGATTAAGATTAAGATTAAGATTAAGATTAAGATTAAGATTAAGATTAAGATTAAGATTAAGATTAAGATTAAGATTAAGATTAAGATTAAGATTAAGATTAAGATTAAGATTAAGATTAAGATTAAGATTAAGATTAAGATTAAGATTAAGATTAAGATAAAGATAAAGATAAAGATTAAGATTAAGATTAAGATTAAGATTAAGATTAAGATTAAGATTAAGATTAAGATAAAGATAAAGATTAAGATTAAGATACAGATTAAAATTAAGATTAAAATTAAGATGAAGATTAAGATTAGGATTAAGGTTAAGATTAAGATAAAGATTAAGATTAAAATTGAGATTAAGATTGAGATTAAGATTAAGATTAAAATTGAGATTAAGATTAAGATTAAGATTAAGATTAAGATAAAGATTAAGATTAAAATGAAGATTAGGACGAAGATGAAAACAAATGTAGTTTATTTACTTCAGACGTAATGGAAAAATCCGAGTATGCCATCTTGTTCAGCATTCGCCCGTATTCACCTGATTTCTAACCTTATGACTTGTTCCATTTCCTTTTCCTTTTTATCAAAAACTAGCGATACCCGGCAAGTATATTGGAAATAATAAGTAAATTCAAAACTTTTATTAGTACCTTAGTCTGACACCACGCTCATGTTCCACTGCCCGTTACAGTTTCCCAGAAGCAGAACATCACTCCCAGGTGGCAATTCCATTATGAGTTTCAATGTCCTGTGATTTTAACTTCCATAGCTATTCTGTATAGAAAATCGGGCCACACCCCCTTTTCCAATGCATGTGCCAGTTTTTTCAGTATAATGACTTATAATGGCAATTAATAACTCCATACTCATTGTCATGCGACGTTTAGTTCGAAAGCTATTCAATATCGAAAATTTGACTTGTATGGTCGAAGCCATAACCTCTTTTCCTATGCCCGTCCCAATTCTCTTGTAGAAATACATTCTCCATTCTGAGTTTCAATGTTATGTGACTTCTATTTCCAAAGCTATTCGATACCTAAATTTGAATTGTATCGGCAGAGTTAAATTGATAAGTGACTTATAGTTCGAGAGTTATACTTTAAATTTGGGCTGCTCAAAAAGTGCCACAACCCTCGTCCAACGCCCATAAATTTTCACCAGTGGAACGGCACGTGAAAATCTCATTCGAATATCAAATTTCGATGCTGTGTGACCTATAATTCTAAAAAATATTCAATATCGCATATTCGTAGAAGGAAGTATCCAATTTGGTTCAGTCGTTTTCAAGTTTTAAGCAACCGAACAAACCAAGATAGATAAGAATATAGATAGGTATACATATATACATAAGAGAGGGGGATCCCCCAGCATATTTATATAGCTTTCCCCCCATTTGTAGTACTGTTGCCAACAGTGACCATTTGAACTAAAGTATTAAATTTTAGTCTGATAAGACCCAAACCGTCTGAAATATGAAACTTTTATTAATTTTTGGGCGTTAAAGGGGGTGTGACAAAAAATGTTCACATACGAATCATGTTACGGCCAATAACAACACAACAAAGAAAACCTCAAGCAAATCGGACACTCCGTTCTTGAGTTATGGAATTACAAACACAAATTTTTTATAAATATACGACTTTTTTTTATATATACAGATATGGGAAAATCTTTAAAATGCCATATCTCCGGAAACAATCGGCCAATTTCGTACAAACTTCCTAAACGTACCCTGCAATTTTGGTTGAAATTGGTAGACCCGTTTCCGTAGCAAGTGGTGACATCAACACTACCTTTTATATAAATAGATTTCATATTTACAACTATCAACTAATGCGCACATACATATTTTTCCAGCTACAAACAATAAAAGGTATTCTGCTATTCCTTGTCAACTAAAATGGATTAATTACTTTCATCAAATTAGCATAGCCATTATTTTGTCGTACAAAAATGGATCTTGATAAGTGTTTTATCAAAACTTCAACCAAAACAGCAACACTCCTAATAAAATCTTTTTATCAGCTACTTGATAAGAGATGGCAGCACCGCTTCTACTGTTTGGCAGCACTGAGTCTGAGTCGAAAACAGCAACAGCATTTGTCTCATTTACTCTTTCGTGTTTTCGTATAAAGACGAAGTATCGCTTGCCTCGCAAGGGTACTACGCGATCGATACAGATTTATATTTATGTAAATATGCTCATGCTTACCTATTTATTTATTTTAAAAATTTTACTGTAGGGAATTTCATAAAAAAGGATAGATTCTGTCTATTTAAAAATTTGCAATGTTGTTGCTTCATTAGCTCATTTTTTTCAATCATGCTTATAAGCAAGGCGTAATCAAAAAGAGCTTTTAAACACACAATGGAAAAGAAAGAAAAAGCTTTGTACTGCTTAATGCAGCGTTTATGAATAACTTTCTATGAAGTTTTTTAGATGGTATTTAATCTCAAATTTTAATAACTTTTTAGGGTAGGTTTTAAAAAATAAAGTATGCAATAGCTTAAGTTAAGAATGACGCTTTGAATTAGTAAAAGAATTATTAAAATCGGTTCAGTAGTTCTTAAGTTTAGCGTACACGAAGATACGTGATAAGCCTTTTATATAATAGTATAGATTAAAAACTGTGGCGTCCGTGGCGTAGTTGGTTAAAGTGCGTGGCCGCTATGTCAAAGAACCTGGAGACCTAGGTTCGAACCCCAGCAGCGACAGAAAATTATTTGAATTAAAATAATTTTTCTGTACGGCCGCCACCTCTCTGCAGACAATGGCAAACCTCAGAGAGTAATCAAAATGCCATGTAAAGCTTCTTGAGAATAAGAACATTCCGTTCATCGCCGTTCGGAGTCGGCGTTAAGCATGTAGGTCCATTTCTCGGTCAATTGTGTACAAACTTAATAACACGCACAACACAATTGATCATAAGAAGCTAGGTCAAAGTCCTTTCAAGGGTGAAATGGCCAGTTATTTATTTTTTTTTTTTTTTTATAGATTAAAAAGCCTTGGTGGTCATTTTTGGATACCTTAATGGGCTTTTAAAGCATTTAAAATTAATTTTCTTTCCTCCCTAATGTTTTGGGTCTCTAAGATGTCTCATGTCATCAATAATTTTCTTTTTATTTTTTTTTTTCTTATGGTCAAATTTCACCTTAATTGTCATTTCGTATAATTTGCCTTAGCGTCAATAGTGACCGAGTTATAATTTCATGCAACTCTTTTGCATTTTCAGTGTGCCTTAAATGCCTCCGTCGCATGATAACATTTTTTGCTTTTATTTCGTTATGTTGTCATAAGGTAATTTTTTGCTGTTGTAAAATAAAATTTACCTTAGCACCTATATTAAGCGAGTAATAATTTCATGCAACAATATTGCATTTTTGTTGCATAAGGTGCTATCTCCGCGACCTGATGACACATTTACTTTTTCATGTACAAATCATCTTATTTTACTTCATAACACTTGCCAAACGAAGCTCATACACCCACCAAGTAATAAATTCATGCAACGCCGTTGCAAAATTGTTGCATTTTCAATCTTGGAGCGGCTCTCTCCGCGGCCTCATGAAGCCGAAAATTGTTTGTCCATTTTTGTTTTGAGAGCTTAGAACCAATCTGTACTGGGTACATTTTTTCACCAAAGCACCCTTTACAGAATGACTAATAATTCCATGCAACAAATTTGCAGATTTGAGAAATTAGAGCAGGTTTCTCCACGTCTCGGTGGCTTTATTGTTATTTTATTATTTTGTTTTTTTTTTTTTGTATTTTTGTCATGAGGTTAAAATCTTGTCAAGGTTGGTTTTGCCGAATTACCCTTTACGCTCGTATCATAACTTATGTCTTGACACCTATACTCAGCGAGAAACTGTTTCATGCAACGCGAATGAATTTTGAAAAAATATCTTTTTCATTTTTTTTTTTAACCTACGAGTTAAGACGTAACGTTGTCACGGCAAAAACTATTCTCTTATGGCGCAAATAATGCAATATTGTCTCTTTATTAAAATTACTCATTAATTTTTCATCTATTCATTATGTCAAGAGGAACTTCATCTCAAGTAAATGGAAGTTAAAACGAGGATCTAATGACCAAAACATGTCTTGTCCACGCATCCTGTCTGCATAGCCAGACCGACCCTGACCATTATGTATACAACAACTTCTTCTATTGTTAGCTACATTTTGCGGTTGCTCTTCATGTTGCAGCAGACTACATGCATGGGGTAACAAAAACAACAACAAAAACAACAACAACATCAACACCATTGAATGCCTTGGACAGTTGGCTGTCATGAGCTGTGTTGCTTGAGATTATTTTTTGTGGTTTTCAGCAGGCAGGCTGGCTTGAAGCAACAAGCATTGCTCTGAATTCTTGTCTTAAATATTCTTGCCCTCGTCTGGCATTGTCTGTCTGTCTGACTGTCGTCTGTCTGTCACTGCGGCTTAGCAGGCTGCGGGGCAATGTTTACAAAATCATCTGCAGCATGCGGCGCAACTTTTGTTGTTATGCTGAATGTTGTCGTGTCTCTGACTATGTTGGACATCCAATTAGATGTGAATAACAAAATTTACTGCAAATGCCACGCATCAGGCTTCATGCCATTGAAGTCAACAAATCGATGTTGGTTGATTAGATATTTTAATCTATTTTTTTGTCATGTCCACACATCCTGCATAGGAATGTTTTTGCTGACCAATATTGGCTATACAATGAACTGGTGCTTGTGTGTGTGAGTGTGTGTGAGTATATGTGTGGGTGCCCATCAAGGCGGAAATCTAATTTGAATCCTGACGAAAATGTCTGATCTTGGAATTAATTATGTGTTCGTTTCATTAACAGTTTGGCTTGAAGTGGCTGACGGTCGCTCCACACTGCTCCACTTGGACGGACGGCTGTCCAAGTATGCTGTAAAAAGCTAACATTGCAGCTTTTGCTATGCTTTTTGCCTTGACTATCACTCAGTTTTAGCAAAAGGCAAGCGTCTCCAGTTTCACACTTGGCTGCAGTGTCAGTGGAGCCTAGCACTTTGCTCTGCTAGTGCTTAATGTCCAGGCTATTCTGCTGCTGCTGCTTCTTCTTCTGTTGTTTTATTTTGTCCACTTAGTTAAAATGAATTGCTGCATCAGCAAATGATGCCATCGTTCAGTTTAGCAGCAATGCAGGCAGCACTGTTTCTTAAACACCTCCTGTCGCACACAAACACACACACGCTACATTTAAACAGCCACACATCCTGTTTACTTTTGCTGCCATTTTCTTCTGGCATGAATAATGATAGAGGCAACATGAGGACACTTTGTTGTTCTTGTTATTGTTGTTGTTATTGCAAGCATTTCTGCTATGCATGCATGTCCTTTAAATGCAAAGCCATAGAGAGAGAGAGAGAGAGAAAGAGTGAAAAAGAGCAAGCACAGCTTAAGCACCGGAAACGTATGAGTTACCAACCAACAACCAACAACCAAGTGAGTTATGCCGGATAATGTAAAATAATAATTTTTGCACATGTGTGGCAACACTTAAAGTGTGATGAAAACATTTTTCCCTCTAAATATTGTACATTAATTTTACTGTCAGCCATTGTGGTGAGTTGTGGTGTTTGGCCAGCAAGAAAGAAGAAATTGTTGCGGATGACCTGCTTGTAAGAACTACGATGCGTTGCTCTATTCCCTGTCAGCAGAATAACGAGTTGGCTAGAAAACTATGTACGTACGTACTGTGGCAATTAAAATAATTAATATTTTTAATTTTTTTATTTGTTTATTTCTTGCTCTCTTGTCTTTTGAGCAATTTATAGAAATTAATTATTAACTTGTTGAGCTTTTCAATCAAACTAACTTCGAAGTTAAGGCAAACAAGCGCACATGAATTCACACTCACGTATCTCCGTCAAGGTACTTCACTTAACAACATAGTTTATGCACGTAATGCTGCAAAACTTTATAATTATAAGTAGTACATATTCATAGGCATGGATTTTTATAACTTTGTAAGGCATTAAAACTAAACAGCAAAAAAAAAAAAAAAAATTAACAAAAAAAAAACAAAAACAACAACAAAAGAGCATTCATAATGTTGCGTATTTGCTATATTTGTTTTTATTGCAACTAAGCAACATTACTTCTGTATTTAATGTAGAATTACTCTTAGTGAATTGACTATGTATTATTTTTTAATGATTATATTTATGTTTAAAAAAGATCATTCAGGATGTGGTATTTTTCCGTTTTTTTGTATATTTGTAATGAATATTTTATATCAAGAAAAAAAAAAAAAAAAAAAAAAAAAAATTAAAAAAATGTTATATTTTTCTTGGCGGAAATCTATATGATAAAACCAACATTGCAAATTATCTTAAAATATCTTATATTTATATGACGATTGATATACGGGGCATTTCATGTGAAGCGTACAACGAAAAAAAGTGAGGTTCTGAAATTCGTTCATATTGCGCATATTTGTACTTCTAGGGGATATGAACGTATTCACATAATATCTTTTTGACTTGAGGTTTAGCTGTTAAGATATGGGATTCTATAGAACTCACAAGATTGACGGAAGGGTTTTTTGAAATTTTATTTTCATATTGAAGATAATTATTATAAAATAATGTAATTTTTTTTATAGAAAATTTACTGCTCTTTTTGATTTTTTAATCAGTTTTCACTTTTTATTTTTTTTTCCAGTTTTAAGCCGGAAGTAAGTATTTAAAAATTTTT
The DNA here is from genome assembly GCA_943735915.1 of Pherbina coryleti. Lineage (NCBI taxonomy): Eukaryota > Metazoa > Arthropoda > Insecta > Diptera > Sciomyzidae > Pherbina > Pherbina coryleti. Next base: position 17,903,272 of record OX030949.1, read on the forward strand.
TTTTAACAAGTTCGACCATTTTAATTTCAATTTTTTTTAACAGAAAAATAAAGTTTAACATTCATAAATTTTACCATAAAAATTGCAGAATGGGATCTTTATTAGTTTAAGAGATAAATCAATTAGAGTACGTACATGTCATACCGGGTATTTGGTAAAGTTGGCTGGTTTGTACAAAAAAAGACAATCCTACATAGTAAACTTGATGTTAGGTCACCTATTTATGCATAAAGAAATACATTAATTCGATCTGAGTAATAGAATCTGTTATGTTTGTATTAAATATAAGCTCATATTCTTTTATAGCTCCTTCTGGTGTTCCACTACGTAGTATCATGGGTCCCTTGCTTTTGATTTTATTTATAAACGATATCTCATACTGTTTCCTAGTTGAGAAAAATCTAGTTTCTTATGGTATGCGGATGACCTTAAAATATTCTCAAGAATAAATATTCTTTCAGATATTTATAACCTTCAAGCTGAGTTATATAATCTGTTATCTTGGAGTACAACGAATAAACTTTTGTTAAACATTTCGAAATGCTATCATGCTACTTTTGCCAAATCTAGAAATATATTTGTTTCCTCTTATCATCTGAACGACTGTCAATTAAAACTGTTGGTGAAATTCTGGACTTTGGTGTAATTTTTTACTCAAAATTCACTTTGTATCACATATAAATTACATAATACCGCAATCATATTCCCTGCTTGCCTTTTTTCGTCATAATACTTCTGAATTCTCAGATCCGTATACTCATAAATTACTTTATACTACATTTGTACGCTCCAAATTAGAATATGCGTCGTTTATGTGGAGCCCGTTTTATTCCAAAAGTATATATAAATATAAATTTATACAAAAAAAGTTGCTAAAGTTCTCAGTTAGATCTTTAAATTTTGTTGATCCGCTTCCTTCTTATAACTCGCGATGTTTCCGTATACGTCTCCTATCTCTCGAAACTAAACGAAAAGAATTCGTTCCTTGATGATTTTGTTACTAAGACAAATTATTTCCTTTTTTCCCTTTAGTCAATTACGTCAACACAATATTTTTGTTATTCCATGTCATAGTAGTAATTATGCAGCCAATGAGCCATTATCAAGAACTATGAATGATTTTATTTCACTCTCCAGAATACTTAATATTGATTTTTCTATTTCTAGAGATTACTTTAAGGCTATGCTGAATGAAAGATTAATATTTTAGTATCTAATCTCTTATAGCTTTCAATAATAAGTTTTTTCCGATTGTTATGCATTTATTTTAGTATTGTTAATAAATTTTGTTTCACACTAGTCTGTAAGGTTTGTAACCATAGAAAAATAGACAAATAAACAAGACGATCAAAGTGTTTTCAATGGCTGAAATTTGTTTGTTTTTTTTTAGTATTTAACATTTATTTTTAACCGACTTCAAAAAGGAGCAGGTTCTCAATTTCGTTGGTTTGTCCGCTTTTTTTTTTTTTTGTTTTTTTTTTTTTTTTTTTTTTTTTTTAAATGTATGTACATCGATAACTCCTACAGTTCTTGCCTGATTTCCGTAATTTTTTGTCAACAGATAGATACCATGAGCGCGGAGGTCCTTTTTTAAAAAAGTGGGCGATATTCGACAAAGGGGCGTGTCAATATAAGAAAAACACTGTATTTCAGTTAATATTGACACTAGGGAACTGAAATTTACAGTAAAAATACTGATGTAGGCACAATTATTACAAATTACGGTCAATAAAGTGGGCGTTATATGACAAAGGGGTGTGGTCATATTAAAAAAACACTGTATCTCAAATAGTATTGACACTAGGGTGCTGAAATTTAGTACAGGGGTAAACACAATTTTTAAAAATTACTGTAAAGAAAGAGGGCGTTATTCGACAAAGGGGTGTGGCAATATTAGAAACACACTATATATCGAATAATATTGACACTAGGGTGCTGAAATTAAGTGCATGGGTAGGCATAGTTATTACAAATTACAGTCAATAAAGTGGGCGTTATTTGACAAAGGGGTGTGGCAATATTGAAAAAACACTGTATCTCGAATAGTATTGACACTAGGCTACTGAAATTTAGTACAGGGGTAGACAAAATCTTTAAAAATTACTGTAAAGAAAGTGGGCGTTATTCGACAAATGAGTGTGGCAATATTAGAAATATACCATATATCGAATAATATTGACACTAGGGTGCTGAAATTTAGTACATGGGTAGGTACATTTACTACAAATTACGGCCAAAAAAGTGGGCGTTATTCAACAAAGGGGCGTGTCAAAATTATAAAAATACTATATCTTAGTTAATATTGACACTAGCGTACTAATATTTGGTATGCAGGTAGGTGGGTAGGTAGAATCATTAAAAAAGTGAGCGGGATTGTACACAGGGCGTGGCACTTTAAGATAAGTACTATATTACGGTTAATATTGATACTTGAATCATTATAAGGTACGGTAAATACAGTGGACGGGTTTAGATAAAGGGCGTGACACTAACAATTTCAAAGCAGCAGAAATAAAAAATAAAAAAAAATAAAAAAATAAATAACTGGCCATTTCAGCCCTTGAAAGGACTTTGACCTAGCTTCTTATGATCAATTGTGTTGTGCGTGTTATTAAGTTTGTACACAATTGACCGAGAAATGGACCTACATGCTTAACGCCGACTCCGAACGGCGATGAACGGAATGTTCTTATTCTCAAGAAGCTTTACATGGCATTTTGATTACTCTCTGAGGTTTGCCATTGTCTGCAGAGAGGTGGCGGCCGTACAGAAAAATTATTTTAATTCAAATAATTTTCTGTCGCTGCTGGGATTCGAACCTGGGTCTCCAAAGTTCTTTGACATAGCGGCCACGCACTTTAACCAACTACGCCACGGACGCCACATATAAAAAATACCCAACAATTTTTCAGGAATTAACAAAACAAATTTTTTAAGAACAAAGTTTCATGTTTGAAATTTTCCCAAGAATAACTATTACATAAAACATTTCATATTCTCGAAAAAGGAAGAAATAAAAACTTTTTAACAAAAAAAAAACCGACCTCAAAATCACCGCTTTTATATTCATAAAGTTAATATTTTTATGATAAAACAAATTAGATAAAATTAAAATAAAAAGATTTCGACATAGTAAGATAAGCGCCGACTTCAAAGCTTTTATGTTCATAAAGCAATTAATATCGACTCATAACCGCCAAAATATCTTAAGCGACATAATATCCGATTTATGTTTTTTGATGAAAATCGATAATTTGCGATGGTTTACATCGTCTGTCAAAATTTCATAGGTGTACGAAATTAGATTATGAATTTAAACCAAAAGCAATTTTAGCTTAAGTACACACTACATGTTTGTTTACATTTTTCATGACAGCAAAGTGTCGCTTAAGATGAAATTCTCTAAAAGAAATTAATCAATATAAGAGATAAAACTATAAAAATTAAATTAATAGCAAAGAGATAAGAGATAAAAGATAAAATTAATAGCAAAGATAATTAAAAAAAACCTTCTTCTGTAAAATTTTCTTTTTGGCGCTTTTGGCGTATGCATATATCAATGAATAATACATTTATAGTCCGTTACTTTGGGTTTTGCAATTTTTTACTAAAAAGTACATATTATTACATAGAGAATGGCGTAAGAACGAGTTTGAAATCTTATTTCACGCCGAGATATGATTTTTTTAACACATGGCCTAAAACAGCTGTTTTTGAGCTTTGCTAGTGTGCCGTAGAGCAGAGGCGGTGGTTCCGAAATTTGAAATCTATGAAAATCATCTAGTATTCATGCCAACTATCGATGATCAACCTGGCGCAGCGATTCCGGAGACCCGTGGTGACGCTGATTTGGCGAAATTTCATGGAATTACCCATATGTTTTGGTAATTTTTCTAATTTTTATTTTTCATTTTGTTTTCATTTTCGTTATTTTTATTTTCTATCTGGTAGTATTGTTTTAATTTTTTTTTACTTTTGATTGCATTTTCGTATTTATTTGATTAATTTCTTAGTTTATTTAACCCTTCGAGCCACACCATCGCTCCAGTAACATAGAGTTACATGGGGGTATGTCATCGCCATACGTCAAAAAATCGTTGTAAAATAACGAATCTCGGATATATAAGCTTAAAACTTTACATGGTTACTATTTTTGGTGTTGTTCAACATTTTGTATAGTTATTTTCTTATTTTATTTTTTCTGTTAATTGTATTTTTTATTTAATTTCCTTTTTTTTATAAGTTTTAAATATAATATCTTTTATTTTAGTTTTTTTTTTTGTTGTCTTATTTTTTTCTTGTTTTATTTTGTTTCTTATTTTTTTTCTTGTTTCTTTTTATTTTTCTATATTTTTATATTTTTGTGTTTTTAGCAGGGACCGTAACTGTTATGTCTTTTTTCAAAAAAGTCAATAAATATTAATTATTTTTTGACCGATTTTTTGTTTGGTTAGTTAAAGCTTAAGTTAAAGCTTGACTTTTATTTTTTTGGTCAAAAAATCTCGGGTATGATTTGAGTATCCGATTTCTATCAGAGTTCTCTGATGTGTAGTGATTTGACAAATAACAGTGAGAGGGAAGGCAATGTGTAGTGATAAGTAAAAGAAAGGTAGAGAAGAGTAGAATGAATAGAATTTATACTTTTGTTATGATTTACACTTTTAACCGTAAAAATTAAAGTCAAATTTTAACTGTTATTTTTGAACGAAAAAGTAAAATGTCATATTTTAACTTTTATTTTTGACCGACAAAATAAAAGTCAAATTTTAACTATTATTTTTGACCGTAAAAATTAAAGTCAAATTTCAACTTTTATTTTTGACTAAAATAAATCGGTAAAAAATAACTATTATTTTTTTACTTTTTTAAAAAAGTCAAATTAATAAACAGCTTTTAAGATTATTACTCCTTAGCTAACAAGCATCGCACTGCTTTATTCAAATATCGAAAAGACATATTTTTTCTGCCTGACTTTTTGAATTGAAATTTTGAAAATAACAGTTATTTTCGGTCCCTGGTTTTTAGTCTAGTGTTGTCGTTTTCTTATTTTTTATGATTGTTTTGGTTTTTTATTCTTTTCTGCTTTTAAAGTTTTTTGAAATTTTACGGGATTTTTTAGGTTGTTCTCAAATATATTTAAATAAAATTTGAACTAATCTGATATCGTTTGAAGCAAAAACAGTTTGAAGCTTCGTAAAATTCCTAACACCAACATTAATGACACTAAAGGCTAGACAGCTGTAAACAGACTAGACAGAAGGTAGATAAGAAGTCTAATTACTAAAAATAGAAAAATTTGTTGTTCCCAGTCAAAAAAAAATTCACAGAAATTTTCTCAGAACATTGGCAGAATAATTTGCAGTTAAGAAGCTGAGTGAATCACAGCGAAAAACACGCAAGGCTACTAGTGAGTTGGTGTAGCAGCCTACGAAACAGCTGTTAGGCTGTTGTGTCACTACTCTTTACAGAGTTGTTGTTGCTGTGGTTACTTGATATCTTCATGAACATAATTAACCTCAAGCACAACAATAGGTCTTATTAACTATTAATTAAGCAATGGACAAGTAATTTTCTGAGTTGGTTTAGACATATTTTACACCTATTTAAATTTGTTTTGCAGAACTCAATAGATAGATAGATTTTGCCATAAATTTGTAATTTTAAGCTATTTCCTTTTCAAAACGAATGATGGAAATAAATATTTATGAATCAAAATCATAACGTCGATGGTAATAAACAAAATTAATTACATTAGATTTACAAGAATTGCTCAAATAACAGTTTTAATTACGGTTAATTACAATCAAATTAGGATGAATTAGGCGTTTCAGTCGATAAAACTTTATTAAAGTTCCTGGTATAACTAACAAGCAATAACCGCAAAACAAAGCTTATTTAAGCTTAATCAAAATTTAGAAATTTTTCCCAGAACCCTCCTACTCTAAGTAGTGGGGACAAAATAGTTTATTTACTAGCTGCACCATGAAAATGGTGCATAAAAATGAGTGAAGAAGGGCAGACATGGCTTACTTTGAAGTGTGTTTTCCAATTTAACAATTTCAAAGGCTTGAATCAAGAAGATTAAAAAAAAAATTCACTCACACTACATTTTTCGCTGTAACGCGCATAGGATACTTGTGTTGAATTTGAATTGCATGTGGTTGCAATGTTTTCATTTTTTTTTTTTTTTTTTTGTCATAACAAACAAACAAGCAATCAAATTCAATTTTGTGGGCTTTTTTTGATGATATGCTCAGGGGAGAGAGAAAACATTTTTTATGCTAGTTGTTGCTGGCCCTCGTGCAATGCCTGTTAGCCTTAGAGCTGAACTTATTGCCAAAACTCCCAAAGCGCGCATTAAACACACACGATTTTATCTGCTGCGCTAGCAACACACTCCACAGCCGAAAAGTATGCAATTTTTGCTCTAGCCCACTCTGCTATCTATTGTTGTTCATAGCATTTCATAGATTCGCAGGACACTCTGTTCCTTGAAATGAATTGTTTTGGGTAACCCCAAGCATATACATGATTTTACCGTTAGCAGCAATAGCATGAACTTGCACGGAATGCTTGCTATCGTGTCTGTTGGGCGCAGATGGAAGGATTAGCCAAATTGTGGAATGCTTTTTCCCAACTTCTTTTTCACTTTAAACTTATTGCACACTTGGTTGGTCAGTTGTTTGAACATTTTCCTAGATTGAAATTAAATATTTCTGAATTTTCATATTTATTTTTCGTTTGTTATTAATTCTGCTTATTTATGTATGTATTCAGGGTTTCATGGGAATTTGACTATCGGAAGAAACCAGGCTAACCATGTTGTGCTTATTAAACACTACAGCTAAAACAAAATATATGAGGAACACAAATTAAGTGCTCACATTTCGAATTGTGAATAATACTAACTTTATCGACAAACTTCACAGACATTCTTCCTGCAGTCAGGCCAAATCGTCCTTGCTTAGCTACAGACAAAAATACAATAGAAACAAACACAGACATGAGCCAAATTGGTAAGGATTAAATTCATCATATTCTGTTTTGTGATTTTTTTTATGTTGAAAAGATTTTTTTGTTTTTTGCTGCAACTTGAAAAAGCTGCTGTTGCTCCTGATGCTGATGAAAATCGACAGCTCAACTTTTCAGCAGCACGAGATGGATTTAATAAAAACGTCTAACGTGATATTATAACGTTGCAAAGGATTTTCATATAAAGGATATTCCATGAATACAGCAAATGCCAATTTTAATAGCCAACTGACAGACACAGAAGCAGCAACAGCAACAGCAACAACAACTCCAACAATAACTACAACATCAGCAAAAAATACCAATGCCAACATTTGCTAAATTGGCTTAAAATATTAAAAAAAAAGTCATCTGCTGTGCTTCGGTGCCAGCAAATGTCGACGATTACTTTGAAGTCTGCCGTGAAGCGACTGAGCTAAGCAGTGCAAACAAACAAAACGAACAAAGCATCATATCAAGGATAAACAAAGGACCATTTCTAAACTTTGCTTTAAAAAAATCTTTTTCATTTTTTTTTGTTGCTAAGCAATATGACTCCATAGGCTAAATGTTAAATTTGAAATGTCCTTAAATACTTGAAAAACAGGTAGTAATAAAAGGTAAAGGTAAAGGTAAAGGTAAAGGTAAAGGTAAAGGTAAAGGTAAAGGTAAAGGTAAAGGTAAAGGTAAAGGTAAAGGTAAAGGTAAAGGTAAAGGTAAAGGTAAAGGTAAAGGTAAAGGTAAAGGTAAAGGTAAAGGTAAAGGTAAAGGTAAAGGTAAAGGTAAAGGTAAAGGTAAAGGTAAAGGTAAAGGTAAAGGTAAAGGTAAAGGTAAAGGTAAAGGTAAAGGTAAAGGTAAAGGTAAAGGTAAAGGTAAAGGTAAAGGTAAAGGTAAAGGTAAAGGTAAAGGTAAAGGTAAAGGTAAAGGTAAAGGTAAAGGTAAAGGTAAAGGTAAAGGTAAAGGTAAAGGTAAAGGTAAAGGTAAAGGTAAAGGTAAAGGGTAAGGTAAAGGTAAAGGTAAAGGTAAAGGTAAAGGTAAAGGTAAAGGTAAAGGTTAAGGTAAAGGTAAAGGTAAAGGTAAAGGTAAAGGTAAAGGTAAAGGTAAAGGTAAAGGTAAAGGTAAAGGTAAAGGTAAAGGTAAAGGTAAAGGTAAAGGTAAAGGTAAAGGTAAAGGTAAAGGTAAAGGTAAAGGTAAAGGTAAAGGTAAAGGCAAAGGCAAAGGCAAAGGCAAAGGCAAAGGTAAAGGTAAAGGTAAAGGTAAAGGTAAAGGTAAAGGTAAAGGTAAAGGTAAAGGTAAAGGTAAAGGTAAAGGTAAAGGTAAAGGTAAAGGTAAAGGTAAAGGTAAAGGTAAAGGTAAAGGTAAAGGTAAAGGTAAAGGTAAAGGTAAAGGTAAAGGTAAAGGTAAAGGTAAAGGTAAGGGTAAGGGTAAAGGTAAAGGTAAAGGTAAAGGTAAAGGTAAAGGTAAAGGTAAAGGTAAAGGTAAAGGTAAAGGTAAAGATTAAAGTAAAGGAGATAAACGTTAAAGTAAAGGAGATAAACCTTAAAGTTGTAGTTAAGTTACAGAATCGATAAATTCAAAGTCAGAGTCAAGGCAAAGTCAAGTTAAGGGCAGAGTTAAATTCAAATCTAGTAAAGTAAACGTATGCCTTATACCCACGTCATGCATTCACCGTGGGACAGAACTCAATTAAGTTTAATTCTAAATCGAGTGAGTACCGACGAGTTCTCTGTTTATAAAGGCAAAAAATACAAAAAGTCATGGGTTTAAAAACAAAAAAATTGTATTTTTTCAACTTTGACGATTTCTTACAAATATCCAAAAAGTGTTTAACAAAAAATCTCACCCTTGAGAAAATCTCTTTTAGGGTGAAACCCTAAAATATTCAACAATTAATATGAAAAAAACTTGTACTAATTTATTAATGTTTTGGCTTTTAAAGCTTGCTGAATATTATTTTTTTTCTTTAATTATAAATGTAATAAAAAAGTTTGGATCTTGATATTATTTAAAAAGATACTTTCAACAAAGATGTTTGTTTTTCATACATGAGTGAAGATTTCAAAGAAAATTATATGAGGATAAAACAAATCGGATTTGTGTGAAAAATCAAATATTTACTTTACAAATTAAAATGCTGCACCTGTCTGATATCTTGGGTAGATGTCAATGAAAACTTTTGCCAGACGAAAATCTGCTGACGCACAATCAATTTTGGAAAATCTCAGGCTTCAAAACGAGTGAAATGAAATGAAAACAATTGCAGACAAACGCTAGTTTTAAGTGATGAGAGGAGAGTGAAGTTGACGGTGTGCTAATATTATAAAGTTTAAACCAATTACCTATGAACAAATGCCAAGGTTTCAATTTCTATGGCGAAAAGTTTTCAATTCAACTTTTGGGCAAAAACAAACAAGAAGCTACAGTCAAACCGAACAAACGAACCAGCGACACACAGACAGACAGACAGACAGACAGACTGCCAGATGGAAAGATAGCAAGGCAGATGGTGTGAGAACCATTTATGGCTTAAGTGCTGAAACATGTTGCCAGTTGTAGTGAGCGGTGTGTATGTGCAGCAACTGTCAGCTGAACGTGCAACGTGGCAACACTGTTTTTAACAACTCATTAGTGTGAGCGCACAAAATCTAACCCTAGCGCTTAGCTAAAAACTGGCAACAAAAAAAAAACCATTCAAAGCCGTCACGTAATAATTGGAGGAATGCATGAAAATGTGAATGCTATGATATTATAGCATGCTGACAGAGCACAACCCTTAATTTGTCTCTTTCAATTAGGCGTTAAAATGTTTCAAGTTATTCATGCAAAACAAAAGCAAAAAAAAAACACAAAAAGCTCAGAGTCTAACATAAATTACTGTCTAGTTGAGGAGCGCTTAAATAATACTTGTGTGAGCGCGCCTTAAAGTATGCATGATAATTAATTGCCAACATAAACACGCGAATTCAGACTAATTGATTAGCTAGATGAGCATTATTCGAGCGTGTAACACGGCGAAAGGTATGCATACTAAAGATTATGTGCAATGGGCGAACTAGAACCGTTGTGTTTGTGGTGTGTGTGTACGGTGATAGTTGGGGTTAACATATTTTTTAAAATAAATACACAAAATTTTTTTTATATTTTATTTTGTTTTTCTTTTCTAAACTTTCTATAAAAGTTTTTGTCTAAGCAATTGGGCTCACTCAATCGTTAAAGCCACGCCTACAACAGGCTTTAATTCTATGTGTTATGGGGAAATTGTGGCATGTTCGTCATTGTTTTGTTTGTGGCTTCGCATTTGAACTGCTTTTTGCATTTTATAAATTCATTTATTTCCGCTTTCAGTGCTAGCGGAACTACGACCTTCGCCCTCAAGTTCCCAAACACGCACGCTCACACACGCACACAGTAGCACGTTTTGTTTTATGTTTATTTTTTGTTGCTATTTGCTTTTGTTGTAGTTTTTGTTTACTTTCTCTACCCCATACAATTGCAGACACACACAGGCACACACGCACACTCACACAATGCACACAATGAGTATTTTTTAAGGCGGTTTATCCTTTTTTGTAAATTGCCGCATCTATTTGCTTACGTTTTGTTTAGCGTCTTTACGATTTGCTTGTTACGTTACATTACATTAGGTTGCGTTACCCAGCAAACGGTGCATGTGCAAATTAAATATTTTAGGGTGAAAATTCGAAGGCAAAGTGTAGGGTTACATTTTTGAGAAAGTGAAAATTTTTGGCAGTTTATAAGAGATAATGAAAAAATGCAATGGGATATGTTGGGGGGACTAGGGTTTATACAACACAAAAGCTTCTATTAAGCTTTCAGTGAGCTTTGAAAAAAGTATTTACTAAAACAATGTTACTTCTATAAGCACTCGTTAAGACTGCTATAAGAGTCACAAGACAAACTTTTGATTATTTACTATTAGATATTTGAAATTCTATAAAGCTTTGGAATGCAACTTGTGTAAGACTGTGTAGGAATTGTTTATAGAAGCTTTATTTAAATTTTGAAATTCGAGATGAAAATCAAAATAGTTATGACAGGCAATGTACGGGTTTGAAAATATATCGCAGGCTTGTTAAGAAGTATGTCCAAATTTTATTATATAGAAAAAAAGCAACAAAACTCAACAGTTTATACTTAAGGAAACAGTTACTTCTATAACAATTCCAACATTATGCATAATAGAGTTTATAGTTTCCAGTTTAACAAGAGCGTCGATAGCACTTCCATATAGTTTCGTTGTATAAAATTATGCCGGCTATGAATGGAGGCGACTTTAGAAACAATCGAGTCAGATAACTATCCGGAGCATATAGATTATGAAGACCTTAACCTAGAGCAAACGAATAAAATTTTTACAATTCATTATTCTGCAAGTCGTTTTTATTTAATCGTCAATTGTAATTTCAAATTTCTTTCAAAGTAAAGTTACCTTTTTTTAAGTCCAAAAAACACTTTACGTATTTGTTAATGGATTGACGTAGAATTTTGTTCCTGCTAGCCGAGCTTCTTCGAGTTTCGTTAAAATATAAATAAAATTTAAGTAAAGATAATATATTTAGGTTTATATAAATTTTTATATGAAAATGAAATTCGTATTTGAAACTATTTGCTAATTGGAAAGCGATTGGAAAGCGATAGAAAGCATTAGCAGCATAGAATTTATATTCCTAAGCTCTATCGAAGCTTTTCTGATTTTATAAATCAGGTATCGGGAGCTTATTAGAAATTATGAGTTAAGTCTTAATCAGTGGTGATCAACGCAAGGTTCAAACAACAACAAAGAGAGCTTTCCGAGTGCACAGCTTTACACTGAAACAAGAAGTTTTTAAGAGCTCTCACAACATTTGGTGCATGGAACTCTTGTCGAGTGTTGGATTTTCAATATAACCGTATCTTTTTATTTTTGTGTTTGTTTTTTGCTATTTTAACATAGAAAATATCAAGCAAAAATGTATTAATGCTTTTTCTGAAACATTACAATATATTTACATCTATTCATAAATAAAACAGCGAGCAACATCCTTATCACATGAATGCTCAAAGCATACTGACTTGAAATTAAAGCACTGCAGAAAAACAAACTTTTACGCAGTGTACAAACACAGCAAGCCGATTGCTACTTCGTGTACAAAAGCTTAACAACCAGTGTTGCCAGAAAATATTTGAGGGTGTAGCTAAAAATGCTACAAAAAGTAGCTAAAAAGAGCTAAATAATTTTTTTTGTAGTTAAAAAACGAAGCTAGTTTTTAAAAACAACTAAGTTACTATATTTTATTCATTCAGCTTAAATTTTTTTTTTTTAAATTCTGTGTACATAAATAAAAACAACAAAAGCAATATATGTTCATATGCTAAGGTACATTTTGTTCAGAAGAATACACTTTCAATATACTAATAATTTTTTTAAAACGGTAATGTGTTAATTAAAACAAAAATTTATTACAAGAAAAAGGCCAAAAAGTTTAGTTTTAAATAAATACATATATGTATGTATTAATATTTATATGCAGGCACAGTTTTGTAGGTGTATACCATCACTTCAGATCTCAATTCCATACTATCATTACTATTATTATCTGAACTATCAGAATCTTCATCTTTCTAAATATCTTCCCGTTACACAAATTTTACGAGATCGCCATTTCGTCATTTACGAGTCGTGGCAACATTTGTTTATTTTTTAAGATATATCTTACCCCTTCATTCTGTATCACGACATAGGCTTACTATCGATAAGCAAAATACGATAAGCAATATGTAGGTTTATATATAGAAGAAAGTAGTGCTGATCGTTTCTTTTTTGTCGTTCATGCCTTGTTTCGTGATACGAATGATGGGCTTAACATACTGTGGAATTTGACATTAACTATTTAATTGAATTTCTTTGTTTTGTTTTTATAAGACTCATTATTGAAAACGTTATTTTTTTCAGCGTTGCTTAACGGTAAAAGTAAAATATAAAAAACGAATTTAGTAAGATCAGAGAAAGGGTTTTCGTTTAAAGCACCCTTCCATTCTCTTACTTCTATCCAAAAATCAATAGAAGACGATACTTTAGTCCATGGATAAGTGTGAAGTTTTCTCCATTGGATTTCATCGTATGTATAAGTTAGAGATGTAACAAAATTACGAAAATATTGCATTTTTTAACCAAAAAAAAGTAGTAGCTAAAAATAGCTAAACTCGAAAAATAAAAAGCTAAAAAAGTAGCTAGGAGCTAAACCACAATTTTTGGAGCTAAATGAGAAAAAAAGAAGCTAAATCTAGCTACAAAGTAGCTAAAATGGCAACACTGTTAACAACATACGATGCCCGCGGGCTATGGGAAACCCAAGAATGATAGAAACCAGATTACGCGTTCCGCAAATGAGAGAGAGAGCATGACGTCACAAGCGATATTGTCAGACTTTGGAATAATTTTACTTTGGGGCCAACGCCTAAATATTTTTATTTTCTTATTTTTATAATATGTATATGGACCTCTGGTGCAATAAAATTTTGTCGGTCTAGAATGGTTTAGGAGATAAAAATATTAAAAGTTTAAAAAATTAATATTTTTCGTAAACGAAAATATTCATATTTTTATACACTCTTCTGTATATTTTTATATATATTTATAGATTTTTTTTTATTTTACTTTTTCGAAGGAATTAATTTTCTATTTCGGCAATTTGCTTAAGAGATCGCACATTTGCATACGTTTTTGTCAAGCAGAAGTACTGTGTGACGTCATGCACTCAGTTGAGAAAGAGAGCATTAGATAACGGGACTGCGGAACGCGTAATCTTGTTTATATCATTCTTGTGGGAAATCATGTAGTGAGTAGGTTTATACTACCACTGGTCTAAGTATATTAAGATAATATATTTCATTTTGGCGAGACATATAACAGTTATTCAATTATTCAACTATGGCTTCGTTGTAAAAGAAAATTGTTACTGAAAGCAAACTTTATAGAAGCTGAATAGAAGCTGCGCTGTCAAATCTTCAATTTCTTCGACCTTATTGTAATTTGTGTGTTAGTTAGCTTTAATTAATTTCATTGATGAGCTTTCCGAAGATTTTTGGAAGCTTTAGGTTAAATCTCTAAAAAAATAAAAAAAAAATAAATAACTGGCCATTTCAGCCATTGAAAGGACTTTGACCTAGCTTCTTATGATCAATTGTGTTGTGCGTGTTATTAAGTTTGTACACAATTGACCGAGAACCGGACCTACATGCTTAACGCCGACTCCGAACGGCGATGAACGGAAAGTTCTCGTTCTCAAGAAGCTTTACATGGCATTTTGATTACTCTCTGAGGTTTGCCATTGTCTGCAGAGAGGTGGCGGCCGTACAGAAAAATTATTTTAATTCAAATAATTTTCTGTCGCTGCTGGGTTTCGAACCTGGGTTTCCAAAGTTCTTTGACATAGCTGCCACGCACTTTAACCAACTACGCCACGGACGCCACAGGTTAAATCTCTACAAAGTTTTAATTTACTTTTGGCAAAAACCTTATAGAAGCTTTTATAAGAATTATGGCTTTATTAGAGAGGAAGCTTTAGATCGCAAGTTCCATTTCGTTTTTTAGTAGATAGAGGGAGGGATGATAAGTTGTTTGGAAAAAATAAACTTTTAAGATGGGTGTATATGAATATCTATCGCTATTTTTATGATAATTGTTATGGTTACGATCATTGTTATGGTTACGCTTATGGCTAAGGCTCCGATAATGATTATGGTTACGGTTATATTTGTGATTATAATAATGGTTATGGTTATGGTTATCGCTATGGTTATGGTTATGGTTGTGGCTGTGGCTATGATTATGGTTATGGTTATGATTATGCTTTTGCTTTCACTTTTGCTTTTGATTTTTCCTTTCCTTTTGCATTTGATTTTGATTTTGATTCTGATTTTGATTTTGATTTTGATTTTGATTTTTAATTTGATTTTGATTTTGATTTTGATTTTGATTTTGATTTTGATTTTGATTTTGATTTTGATTTTGATTTTGATTTTGATTTTGATTTTGATTTTGATTTTGATTTTGATTTTGATTTTGATTTTGATTTTGATTTTGATTTTGATTTTGATTTTGATTTTGATTTTGATTTTGATTTTGATTTTGATTTTGATTTTGATTTTGATTTTGATTTTGATTTTGATTTTGATTTTGATTTTGATTTTGATTCTTATTTTGATTTTGATTTTGATTTTGATTTTGTTTTTAGTGATTTTGACTTTGATTTTGATTTTGATTTTGATTTTGATTTTGATTTTGATTTTGATTTTGATTTTGATTTTGATTTTGATTTTGATTTTGATTTTGATTCTGATTTTGATTTTGATTTTGATTTTGATTTTGATTTTGTTTTTAGTGATTTTGACTTTGATTTTGATTTTGATTTTGATTTTGATTTTGATTTTGATTTTGATTTTGATTTTGATTGTGATTTTGATTTTGATTTTTATTTTGATTTTGAATTTGAATTTAATTTTAATTTTGATTTTGATTTTGATTTTGATTTTGATTTTGGTTTTCATTTTGATTTTGATTTTGATTTTGATTTTGATTTTGATTTTGATTTTGATTTTGATTTTGATTTTGATTTTGATTTTGATTTTGATTTTGATTTTGATTTTGATTTTGATTTTGATTTTGATTTTGATTTTGATTTTGATTTTGATTTTGATTTTGATTTTGATTTTGATTTTGATTTCGATTTTGATTTTGATTTTGATTTTGATTTTGATTTTGATTTTGATTTTGATTTTGATTTTGATTTTGATTTTGATTTTGATTTTGATTTTGATTTTGATTTTGATTTTGATTTTGATTTTGATTTTGATTTTGATTGATTTTGATTTTGATTTTGATTTTGATTTTGATTTTGATTTTGATTTTGATTTTGATTTTGATTTTGATTTTGATTTTGATTTTGATTTTTATTTTGATTTTGATTTTGATTTTGATTTTGATTTTGATTTTGATTTTGATTTTGATAAGTTTCTGCTTATGTTTTTTCTTTTGCTCTTGCTTTTGCATCTGCTTTGCTTTTGCTTTTTTATCTAGTTATCATTTTGCTTATGATTATTTTTATTCTTATATTTTTACTTACCTATACTTTTGTTTAATCTTATTCTTATAAGATTATGCTTATGCTTATGCTTATGCTTATTATTATGCTTGTGCTTATGCTTATACTTATCCTAATGTTTATGCTTATGTTAATATTTGTGCTTTTGCTTATTCTTAAGCATATACTTGCGCTGATGGTTATGGTTTGCTGATAGTTGTGTTTAGGTTTATGGTTTTAATTATGTTCATGATTATGTTCTAGGCTTCTGAAATCATTATGAAAAACGTTTTGTAGTTTAACGAAGCTTGATACACTTAAAAAAATTGATTTTCATAACCTCTAGCAACATAAATTTTCGACCCATCAATTTGACTCTTCTGTAAAAACAAAAATCACTAAACCCAACAAAGAAAAAATTTCCCTACACAATCCCACTCTTTCACTACCATTCAAAGCGATCCAACTGAATTATTTTACGACTATTATCTTTTAAACAGGGGGTTCGGAGAGGTGGATGAAATATTTTGCTCGCACACTTCGTTTTTTAAAAGTACAAAAGTATGCAATATATTTGCTTAAAAAAAGCTTTGATGCTTGAGGACAATAAGAAAAAAAAACACAAAAAATAAACAAAAAGTGGAGAGGGTTCGGCAAAGCAAAACATTCAAGTTACCGTGTGGAACAAAATGAATCCCGCTGTTTTGTCCCTACTTAAGGCTTAATATTGTTTATTATGCATGCACTGCGTGTTGTTCACTTTTGACGAATCGTTCTAAGTTTCGTTCAAACGAACAAACGAAAAAAAAACGAACGAAGCTCAAGCAGAAAAAAAGAAGAGATTCTTAAAAAATGATTTCACATCAACTTCTGCACTATTATTTTGCGAGTGCCTTGGCTGAGAGTATGTGTGCGTGGGTGTATGTGTGTGTTCATGTGAGCGTTTGTTTATTTATTGTTGTTTTTTGTTTTGTTTTTTTTGCTATGCATAGCATACATTTAGGCGCAAACAAACATAATGCGTACCTTGTGCTAAGTCTACCTGCTTTTGATGCGTGCCGTGATTTATTTAACGCTTTGAGAAAAATAATCATCTTTATGTGCTGAGCCTCGAGACGACAAGGATGGGGACTCGATTTAATGTAAAACGTGTTTATTTTTTTAGTGATGCTGAAATGCTGATGTGGTGCTGGTATGCTCTTAGCATGTGGTTAAAAGGGGGGAACTGCTATTTATTTTTTCTGTTTTATTTGTGGATTTGCTATTTTTAGTGTTTACCACTGCGTCATTAACAAATTGCTTGAGCACGTGATGCACACGTTTTATAAGCTGGTGATAAAGACACAAAAGAAAGAAAGTAGAAAAGAATTAAGCCAACTTTTAGGCATATTATAAAGTTGGCAAATGATAAAAAAGTCAAGTAGTTTAACAAGCAAGGATAATGTAAAGCCAACAACTACGATGCTTATGGCTGACGTAGACAAATGTTAAAAATGTTAATAGAGAAGATTTTCAGGCTTTTATTATAAATGGGTTCAATTTGCTAGAATATAACTCCAGCCGCAGTAGAAAACCACAATTTCCACACGCTTGTCAAAACGGAGAGATAACTTTTAAGAAGGAAAAGTGCCTGAAATGTTCAAATCATTACGCGTTTCATTCCCAGCTAAAAATGTTCATACAAATTATTTTTAAATCGCTTAAAGTCCACAGCAATTAGCAAAATTTATAGTTTTCATCTAACGCATCTTAAGCGTCGAAACGTTGCCAATCGAAGCAATTAAATACAGTTGAGTGTAATTGCTGCCTCAATAAACTTTACGCGTCAGAAGGCCCGTAGGATGCTCATACCCTGCGGAGGAATTCAATTTTCAACGCTAATAAAGTGTAGGAGCACAAACCCACGCACTCACACTTAAACACTAACACAGACAACGGAGCTAATTTAATTGAATGGAATTCACGAAAGGTAATTATGATTCCATTAAGGACACAACGAGCAAAATATTTTTAAAAGCAACCCAGAGCAATACCCGTACCACTTAAATTCTAAGAAAACGTTTCTCACATTTCTTACTTCTCCGTGAACAAACGCACATCAGCCAAGGACACTGACTTCTGATTCACATTCAAGTGAAGAGCTCTTATCATAAAATTAAACAAAAATTTAAATTCACGAAAAAAAATTTAAAACACTAAAATTGATCGTCAGAATGCCAGACAAGGGAAGGCATTTCTTTTTTTTTTCGTTTCATTTTTAACATCTGATTGTTAACATTGATGGCATTGATGAGTTCGCAATGAACTGCCGCATAACGTAACAACAAAGCAATGGAATCCTTAGCAAAAGGGCAGGTAGGGGGAGGCAACATCAGCGTGTAGAAGGACATCATTTAAATGTTATGAACAGCAGCAGCAGCAGTTCGAGTAGCACCACAACAATTGAGTCCTTCTCATGCCGCTGGTCTTCAGTCAGTCAATGAAAGTCCACTTTCTATCGAAGAGCTCCAATTTCTTGTTGTTTTTGGGTTTTTTTTTTGTGCATCGGTAATTGGCATGATTGGCATGAAGCAGTCAGCCTGGAGATAGGTTGAGTTGATCGATTTTTGATGTCGTTGTCATGCCCGTTGCTGCTGTTGCTGCTGGTGAGTAACGTAAATAAGCGCGATGGCGGTGTCTTGCCTCATTACCACACTCAGCAATACTTTTGACGGTATGAGCATCATCGTGAATATTGCCAGGTGTTATATTAAAGTAAACAAATTTGAGTGCTGAAAAACATTTTGTATAAATTATATTTACGTGTTTTTGTAAACATTTTAAAGTATTTTAAATGAATTAGTTTTCATGGCAAAAGGTCACTAACAAGTCTGCGCGTAAACAGGCAGGAAGGTATAATATTTTTATGAATATTTTAAGTTCGAGGCTTACATATTTTTTAAAGAAATAAAAAATGGTACTTAGCAGAAAAAGTCGCAACTAAAAAGTCCCCACGAAAATATTTGAATGAAAAAGTCCCAACTAAAAAAAAAACCAAAACTAAGTCAAATTTTACAATCAAAATATAATATATATATATATATATATATATATATATACAAAAGGGTCTTAACGAAAAAAAGTTGCAGAGAAAAAAAATTAAAAATTGAAAAAGTCCCAATGGATAAGTCTCAATTAAGGAAAACCACTTAATATTTTAAATTAAAATTTTCTTAATGAATATTTTGAAGATATATCATAAAAATATCGAAGTCACCAGTGAAAATATTATTGAAAAAGTCGCAATGGAAAAAAATATTCTTCAAAAATTATAAAATTATTACTATTGTGTATTAAAAAATAATTAATAGTCAGAACAAAAACCGTCAACGCAAAAGACCCCGAAAATAAGTCAGATACAAAAAATAAACCCTACACAGGGTCTTAATGAAAGTAGTTTCAAAGAAAGAAAAAAAAATTTTTTAAATTGACAAAAGTCCCAATAGGAAAGTTAAAGTTAAAAAAGTATTACTTAAATATTTTAATAAAAAAATCCCTTAAAAAAATATTGTGAAGATATATCAAGATAAAAATATCAAAGTCGCAAATGAAAATAATATTGAAAATGTCCCAATGGAAAAAATTACGCTTCAAAAATTAAAAAATTATGCCAGTTTGGAAATTTAACACTAAATAACAGTCAGAACAAAAAATGAACATAAAAGAGACCGAAAAAAAATAGATATAAAAAAAACTTTGTTCAAGGGTCTTATAAAAGTAGTCTGAAAACAAAAATAAAAAAATTAAAAATTGCTAAAAAGTCCCAAAAGGAAAATCTAAATAACAGTCAGAACAAAAAATTAACATAAAAAAAAAAAAAAAAAAAGCACTAAAAAAAGATAGATATAAAAAAACTCTAGCCATGGGTCCTATAACAGTAGTTAAAAAAAAAAACGAAAAAAAATTAAAAATTGACAAAAGTCCCAATGGGAAAATCTAAATTAATTAAAATGTTTTAATTAAAAAATTCTTAAACAAATAAATTTTTTAATCCTAAATTCCAAAATCCTTAACAAAAATATTTTTCAAAAATAAATCTTAACAAAATCCCACTAAAATGAGATCACTTAAAAGTCCTTTAAGATATATCAATAAAATATTTTACATAAAAAGGTTCTTCTTTCTGTTCTGCGTTAAACGCACCTGTACTGAAAAAAAAAAAATAAAAAACTAAACTGAATCGAAATTTAAAAAATGTCTATTGAGAAGTAGTACCAATGAAAAAGTACTAATAATAAAGAGATACCTAATGCTAAAGGTCAAACAGAACATTCAACTACAAAAAGGCCTAGACATTACAGCTCTAATCAAGAAAATGAAGAATTTGATATAGAAAAGGTTCAAAAATCAAAGTTGTTATGAAAAAGTCGCAAAGAAAAAAATGACAAATTGAAAATTTTCAATTAAAAGATCTAATAAAATAGTAATTATTACTCCATTTAAATTGATATACAATCGAAATAAAAAATGTGCAATCAAAATATAATCAAAGTTGTAATGAAAAAGTCGCAAAGAAAAAAATTATCAATTGAAAATTTCTAATTAAAAGATTATGCCTAATAAAATGGGAATAAATAATCCATTAAAATTGATAATTAATCCAAATAATAAATGTATTATAAAAAAATTTTGTTTATAGTGTTTTTCTTAAAAATTAAGCATGATAACAGTCCCAATGCAAAGAGTTCCCAATAAAAAATGCATTGAAATAGAAACAATAAAATTGTTTTCAAAAGCAAATTCAAAAAGTCGCAATGAACAATCCTCCTTGGAAATAATTCCAATCTAAAAAGACGCAATGAATTAGTCCCCATTCAAAAGTCCCAACCAAAAAAAAAAAAACAAAACAAAACAAAACAAAAAAAATCCTCCTTGAAAATAATTCCAATCTAAAAAGTCGCAATGCATTAGTCCCCATTGAAAAGTCCCAACAAAAAAAAAAAAAAAAAAAAAAATTCTAAAAACATTCCCATCTAAAAAGTCACAATTAAAAAAAAAAATTATGAAATAGTCGAAATGAAAATAGTTTTAAGGAAAATAATTGAAATAATGAAAAAGTCCCAATGAAAAAGTGTCGTTCGTTGGTAATTGTATCAGTTGAGAACTGCTGGACCGATTTGGATAATTTTTTTTGTTTAAATGTTTGTAATAGTCCAACTTAGGTTTTAACGGAATGAAAAGTTGACCACACCCACTTTTACGCCGACTTTTTGATCTATATAAAAGCGGAAAACGGCTACACGGATTTGGCTTATTTATTTTTAAAATGTTCGTAGTAACCCATTTTAAGTTTTTACTGAAGAAAAATTGACCACGCCCACTTTCACGCCCACTTTTTTATCTATATATATAAAAAAGGAGTTTTTGTGTGTAACTATGCAATAGACTCCTAAACTATTCATCCGATTGGTATGAAAATTTATTTATATTAGTTTTTTGTTACGGTGCGTGTTTGTGGGCTATCAATTTTTTTCCACCTTGAACACCAGAAGGCGCTGTAGCACAAATTTTTTACAAAACTGCCTAAAACTCACAAAGCGCTCATGTGATTAGAATGAAAATTGGTACATACGGTTTTTCAGATACGATGAGTTTTTCAGCACTATCTTCTTTGATCCACCTTGGACACCAGATGGTGTTGTAGTACAAATTTTTACAAAATCGCATATTTTTAGTGGTTTTCTTAGGTTATATATGCAAATATTTACAAAACATTAAATACTTCTTAAATTAAGTAAAATTAAAAAAGTTTATGTTATTTTGACATCAAAAACATGAACATATCTTGAAAACTATGAAAAATTTTACTACAACCATATATATTATGCAACATCGTTGCTCAAAAATGAAAGAAAAAAACAATCAGAAATTCAATTTTGTGACTTTCGATTCAAATATCTCCGCTGCTTTTTTAAACATTTTGTTAGATTTAATATTAATATTTTGTATACGGCCTCTAATTATTTATATTGAAAACAAGTTTTTCGAGCTCTAGGCCAAGCATGTTGTCAACAAGACAACATGAAGAACAAAGAAGGCAACAACCAACAACAACAACAACGGCTCTGTATAGAGCAAATCACACAGCTTGACTATACAGACTGTTTCATTGGCCGCTACACCAACGCATCAGTAGCCTTTGTATGACTTTACACTGTGATCCACTCAAGCTACTTAGGTTCTACATATACTGCCAATATGCCGAGAAAGTTACCCGGAATTTGTTTTTGGCAGAGAACGCTGGAATTTTTGTAACTGAGTTCTTATCTACTTTTTGATGCATACTGTACTAAGGTTAACAACCTAGATCGTATCATACTTTTTAGGCATAGCCTTAATTCATGTGCATCTTCGAAATTCGATCACAGCGGTTTACTGCTATCAGAGCATATTGAAGTTGTTATTTTTGCTGTTTAGCTCCTCCCTTTTTTCCACACCTTCATTTTGTTAGATTTTTTTTGTCATAAAGCTTCATCAAAGTACTGTGAAAACCTTATCGCAAGAATATCGTTAGTTGAGTATATATATTTTATATATTTTTTTCAAAAAAGGTCTGAAATATTGGAGTTTTCCTCAAAAAAAGGCTAAAAATTGTTTTTGTTGTAAAAATAATTTAAATTCAAATCCGAAAGTTTTCATTTCTATTTAAAAGCTATAACATTTATAAGCAAAACTTATTTAAAATTTACGCAAAAATTAAAAACCATTTTTGTAATTCAAAAAGCAAGGCCCTTTTTTTCGATAAAAATTTTTTTTCCAATATTGTGTTTTTATATTTTTGAAAAATAAACAAGCTAAAAACTTAATTTTTTAGAAAAAATTATTTTAGTATCTCTTACCAGTCAAAAGTTATAGCCAATTATCTCGATCCAAAATATATATATAAAAAGCAAAACGCTGTCTGTGTGATGGCTGGAAACTTCAAAATTACTGAGACGATAGAGCTGAAATTTTGGCAGTACATTTTTTCAAGTACGAGATGGCTTAAATTTCCGTCACACCCCCTTTTACCGCCCACAAATCAATAAAAATGCTATATTTCCTACGGTTTTCGTCGATTTGGCTACATTTTGGTAATTTAGTTTGTATGCTCTCTGTCGGCAACTGTACTAAAACTGGGTAATGTCTATCTACTAGAAAACTGGGATGGGCATTATATAAGGGGGTGTGGCTCCGCCCATAAAAGTTGTTTTATCGAATAGCTTTGAAAGTAAAAGAAGCAGTACTTACATACAAACTCAAAATGGAGTTACTATTTGGTGATATCCTGCTACTGGGAAACTGTAACAGTCAGTGGAAAATGACAGTGGTGTCAAACTATGAGTTTAAGAAAAGTTTTGAATACACATTGGAAAGGCAATGAAATCAACTTTTTAACGGTATATCAACAAACCCCACCGACCTAACCGTTCCCGAGCTGTGCTCGTTTAAAGACGAAATCAATCGGTTAAAACTACTTCATTATAACTTTGAGTGCAAATTTCTCAGAATTTCGCGTTACAAATTAATTTTTTTCTTTGTATCAATTCTATAATTTATTCCATTCCATTTTCAAAAACACCAAAAACATAAGCATATCTCTAAAAATAAAAAAGTTGGCTGTACTTAAAAAAATTCAACTTATTACAAGACATATGGAGGTAGGTTAAAACCTCTACTTATTGACATTCTTAGGATCCAGTTATCGACACTAAAGTTTTTATGTCATAGAATAAGTTCTTTACCGAAATCAATTCTCAGTTAGAAAGTGCGGATACTAAAAGCTGATGCAATGAAATGTACCGCTACAATAGTTTCAACAGAAATTTTTAAATGAAAACTATACCTAAAATAAAAGGTCTAATAGTGAAAGTTACATCTAAGAGTGTACTGCAAATACGAATACGAAATTCCCATGTGAATTATGCCCTCAATTTTAAAATTAAAATGCTTTGAGGAAAAACTTCCAATGAAAAACAAAACTATTTGTGAAAAAGTTCTAATAAAGGACTTCTGAAAGCTAATGTTCAATGTAAGAATATTCCGATACAAAAAATGAAAAAATTAAAAAAGCCCCAATGAAAAAAATAAAAAATACATGTTAAGCACAGTTTTAAAGAAAAAATCCCAATGGAATAGATGCCAATAAAGAAAAATTAAAAAAAAGAACACCGAATGAAAACAATTTTAAATGAGAAGAACTCTTTAGAAACACTGAATGAAGTAAAAAGTCCCAACAAAAATGTCACAACAATAATATCACAATAAAATGTCCTATGCTTATGTTTCGAATATTCATTTGGAACAATAAATTTGCGACTGAGTAACACTGAAAATATCGTTACTAAAAAGATATCCTTAAAAACTTCCGATACTTTAAAAAGGGTCTAGTTAACAAAGATCGACAATAAACCTTTTGGAAAAAGACATGGAAAAAACTCTAATGGAAAAGACTCTTTTCGGCATCATCAAAGAAAAATTTACCGTCAACTCCTGACGAGTGTAAACTGAAGTGTCAAGTTTAAAAGGGAATATGAAAAAATTTACCGTCAACTCTTGACGTGTGTAAACCGGGTCAGACGAATGATTTTCTGTGTATATTTTATGCCCACAGAACGAACACACAAAGAAAGTTCCATATGTTCCAACGATCCACACAAAGTAAAAAGAAAGAAAGTTTGCCACTTGACCCCAAAATTTACTCTTTTTCTATTTTCAGTTTGCCGCTCACATTGGGCTCTCTTCTGAGCTAGAGAACTGGTGGCGAATTTATTGGGAAATTAAAAGTGATACCAACATTTTTATGGAATAAATATGTTTTTGACAATAATTTTGTATCGAATTTTATTTCAATACAATTAAAATTTCAAATGAAGTCGAATTCTTCTGGAAAGTTTATTGTTATCAATTTAATCATTTTTTATTTATATGGTCGAATTTAGACCACAGGCGATACTAGTTTCGATAAAAAGATGAATTTATATAAGCTGTATTTTTTACGAAGTTTTACTTCTAAAGAGGGTCCCAATACCCACGAGTTATTTTTTTCTTATCCCATGGAAGACACATGAAAGACTTTTTTCCTTAAAAATATAACTCTTTTTATATGAATTCATATTCTGGTTTTCATTTTCATAAAAAAACAACATTAAACAACAGCAGGCAGGTTTATGCTGTACGCTGAAATTTTGAGCAATTTTACCGATTTATTAAGTGTGTTTGGTTGTCAAAGCACTTTAATTGTCCAACCCTCGTCAAAGGCATCAAAGTATTTGTGTCCGTCGGTCGACCGACAAATAACAAGATTGAAGGCGTACAGAAAAAGGATTGAGTTGAGTTGAGTTGCTTGAGCTGATTGCTTCCTTACCTTCTTGCATCAGTTCACCTTTTATTAGTAGTGAACGGTTTTTGCTGACCTGCATACAAAAACAAATCTAGGCAAAAATGTAAGGTCAACGAATATGACCTAGCAGCAAGCATAATATTCTATATTGAAATTTGCAGACCCAACCTAAGAAAATATATACTATATATAAAAAAATAATAAAAAAAATCGACATAAAATAGGTCTGCAAATACAATAACCACAACAACAACATAAGTAATCCCCAAATGGATTGACAATTTCTGGTTCCACTTGGGTAACAAAATTCCACTTAAGTTGTCACCACCCTAACGCACGCACGCACACTCAAACTCACACACACAGGCATAGATTCGGCTGGCAATATTATTACTGCGGCAACCAACCACAAGAGCAGCAACAACAACAACTAACTAACATTTCATCGACAACATTGAATGTCGCATAAAAATGCAAACAATTTGCGTACGTGTGCAAAATGCTTGATGGTCACCTGAACCGAATAATTTGGTTGAACGAACCTTTTTTTTTCTCTTCGTAGCTGGTGGAAGCTGCTTTGCGTGAGTGTAAGGAGTGAGTGTAAGGAGTGAGTGTAAGGAGTGAGTGCTACGTGTGAGTGAGTGTTTGTGCGTTTATACCAAGGGTCAAGTTCTGAACCAGTGGCTGTGAGGGCTACTGCTGTTGTTGTTATTGTTGGTTCTTGATGAAAAGTAAATAATATTCTTTGAATTAACAACAACACCTGATCATGTTGGTGTGCGTGTGCACGTTGAAAATATTTTGCATACTTTTGTGTGTCTTCATAAGAAATCATTGCTTAAATGTGCCTCATTAAATTCTGAAGTTTGCTAAATATTTGTTTAAAGTTGTGCTTTTCGGATTTGTGTGCTGCGCCCTCTGTTGGCACGATAGAGCTTGAAAAAAAAGCATCTCTATTAACCCAACAAACCACACGAATTAACAGCGAAATCGAACGAGTTCGTTTAGATGATAGTTTTGTTCGCAAACAAACTTCGCTAACGATTCGTCAATGATTTGAAATATGTGAGAATTCTTTCATCGATCAACCCAATATTTTAATCACCAACGAAACTACCACAAATCCTTTCAATCGTTCAATAGTGAATTACAATATTATTCCCTTCAAACACTCAATGAATCGACGCAACTACAAGCTTTCGATACACTGACTTGCACGCCATAGCTCCAGGTCCAAGTCTCACTTAAACCGAAATGGTTCCCTAAATATTAAAAAAAAAAAAAAAAAAAAAATAAATAAAAAAATTCAATCAAATTATCGAGGCTCGAACTCTCAACCTAACGATTATACAGCAACCGTCGTACGCTCTGAACTACAGAACTCATCTTAATTAAAGATATCATCTAAATAGCAATAACATAAATCAAACAAACTACTTCTTACAATTTTTTTTTTACCTTCTGTGGTAAATTTTTTAAAATTAGAAGTTGTTTAATAAAAACACAAAAACTCGTTATCATTGTCGAGGCTCGAACTCACTACCTAGCGTCTAAAAAGCGATCGCTCTACGCTCTGAGCTACAGAATTAAAATATTTTCTAAATAAGGTAATAAATTTACTTAAGTTGTGAATTTTTGAAATTTAGAAATGTCAATGAGCTTTTAATTTGTTTTTTTTTTTTTTTGTTTGATTTTTAATATGGACGTATGCATTATCAAATAATTTTGCATTTTAGCCAAACAAATAAACGTAAAGACAACGAAATAATTTACTATTGTGTTGTCATGTCAGTTCCTTAAGTTGAGTTACAGTTTAAGTCTCAAAACTCTAGCTCATCGGGATGTTGGTTAAAAATGGATTCCAAAATTTGAACGGGACAGAAATATGAAGTGAAGCTAATAAAAAGTTTTACTAATATTTTTCACAAAATCACTTCAATTTATTAGATACTTATTGTTAGTCATACACCGCTTACAGTTCTGCATTACGTTAGGATCACCGCTTAATTTTAACCAACCGAAATAATTGTCATCTCTGAGAACCAACGCCCCTTAATATTTCCTCTTGATGTAAAAATAATTCTGGTGTTTTTATGTTTTTTTAATATAACAGTCTTTACTATACAGGGTGGGCCAAATACAAGTTTTTTTTTTTAAATGCAATAAAATAAACAAAATTGAAATTTTTTTCTCCTTTTATTATGGCTTTATTAGTAAGAGCAAAAATTCCCTTTAATTATGGAATACAACGTCTCTCAAGTGGCTACCTCGGCTGGCTTCGCAGTAGCGTATTCTCTCACACCAATTTTCCAAGACCTTGTTGATGGTTTCGGGCTGTAGCTCACGGATAGCTTGGATGATATTGGCCTTAAGTGCTTGAATCGTTTCCGGATTGTGGGCATAACATCGGTTCTCCACGGTTCCCCACAAAAAAAAAGTCCAAAGAGGTCAAATCGCAGCTTCGAGGCGATCAATTGACATCGCAAAGACGGCTGATAACACGATTTGGGAATTTGGTGCGCAAAAGATCAATTGTGGCATGGGCTGTGTGGCATGGCGAGCCATCCTGTATGAACCCGAGGTTGTCCAAATTCATGTCTCCCATTTCAGTAAAAAAAAGTCGATTAACATGACTCTGTAACGCCCACCTTTGACCGAAACGTTGTTCCCAGCCTCATTTTCGAAAAGAAAAATGGTCAACTGATGCAACCACTCCACAATTCGCACCAAACTTTCACTCTCAGCGGGTGCATCCGCTTCTCGACAATAATGTGCGGGTTTTCCGAGCTCCAGATACAACAGGGGTACAACAGGTACAGCAGGTTGGGAGCTAATTTCGGCCAAAACTTATTTTCAAATAACGCACTGTTTGGGCTACACAGCACTCACTTTGGAAATAAGTTTCTAATATTTCCCAACGTTGTTGAAGCTTAAAGCGACTCATTTCTTTCCGCGGAGGTATGATATTGACTTTATGTCAAGATTTCGAGCAGGAAAAAGCTGTCAGTGTCACCTATGATTTAAAAAAAAACCACTACATAGCACACCCTGTATATCTCAGAAGTTAATATAAATTTACTTAGACTGGGTTTGCAGACAGTTTGATTTAAAAATTCGTTTCATTAAATAAAAATTACGTCATGCAAATGGAAGTTTGAACAACTGCTGACTAACAAAATAAGACTAGTTTTTGTTTTTCCACTCCAACATCCAGCAACTACATTATCCACTTCAAATTTTAATATTAATTTAAGCAAAAATTTGCATGATTTTTTTAATGGCTTAATAAAATCAGCAAATAAAAAACAAACGGGAAAAAAATGACAGACATGCTGCACACGTGGCGAGAAAATAAAAACATGAACATAAAAAGATAATTTCTCAATTTCCGGTATTTAAATATTCAACAAACTCACTTCACATTTCACATGTACACACACACACGCACGCAGCTGTTGTTGCCTTTGAATGCATAAAAGTAGCAGAGTAAGCAACACATCCTAAAAATATGCTCGCCCCATTTTTATATTTCATGTGCTTTTTAAGGCACGTTAGCATAAAATTTGATTTTTTTAAATAAACATTCTGTTGCAAAGTTACAAAAATAAATTTAATATGAAAACCTTTTTCAAGGCAATCAATGCATATAATTTATGAATAATGTGGCGATTAAATCAAATATGTTGCGCCTAAAAATATGCAAAATAAAGCAGAAATGTATGTAAAACACAGCAAGTAAAACAGCTACTAAGCAGCTTTATCGGAGTTTTCCAGTCATCTAGACAGCTTTTTATATCCACGCAGCTAAATCTACTTCGCGCAAGAACTTCCTTCTTCAACGCGATTTTAACCACCAACATCCTTGCGCCAAGAGCAAAGTACACAGTAGCCTCCCAGTCATCCATACGGCGACCCAAAATGTAAGGCGTAGAGCAAACATTAAAATTGAACAACTGTCTGCCAAGCACCCGTTACAACAGCACCCGAACCACACCGTTAAATATTTTGTTTTTATTTTTCTTCCTTTTTTGTACTTTTATTGCGTCCTATTTTGTTGCCCCACAGCTCCTTCAACACGGTTTTGTTTATATGCAAAAACCCAAATGCCACCAGAAAAATAACACAGTGAAAAAAACGAAAAAACACACACAAAAACGTAAAAAACAATGGCGTTCCAAACCGGAAGCTACCGCTTGCTGCGCTGTTATTATCGCTTTTCGCACACCAATAAATTTAGTGTGTGTGTGTACCAGCAATTTTTACAACTGCAAGTGGCACACGAAGCGGCATCAACGAGCACACCATCAAACATCACTCACTCCGTTAGCCAACGGCTGTGTCCGTCCATTTATCCGTCCGTCCGTCCGTCTGTCTGTGCTTCAGTTATTTTGCATACTTCTCGTTGCGCAATTATTATCAAAAACCAAATCCCAGTGAGCTGCGACGGAAGCGACTTAATAAAATTTTTATTAGCATATTAAATAAATTTTCAAGTGTTTTTCGTTCGTTGCAGACTTGACGGAGTCATCGCGTTCTTGTTAGCGTTGTCAGTGAAACAGCCAATCGTCCTAAGACCACACGCTAGTCACTAACTCAGTGACGAGTATTTTAGAGGTAACCCGGAAGTTGATGTCGTCGTCAATCGCAGGGCTGCTTCCGTTTGTCATTCTTTAGCTTGAACCGATTTTGGGCGGCTACAACCATGAGCAGTGCTTGAGCTGACGTGATGTTAAATTATGCCAATTTTAGGAATTGGCATAATTGAAAAATCAACATTGAATAAATCAAGAAAACTATGAGAGGACATGGTTAGAATTTTCTTCAAACTTAAGGTTAAATTTTCGCTGAAATGGCAGATTGGACCAATAAGGTCACAAAAATATTGCTCTCTGACAAAATTCAAACTGAAGACCAAGTGTTGGCCCAGTGACTGAAGACCATAAATACGAATTACCTTATATTGCAGGGATAAGAAAAAAACACAGATTAGGAAAAAATTTAAATTAATAAAAATTGCAAAGAACACTTTAGACTCTTCTTGGAAAAATAGACATCAACGCAAACACAATGATTAAGAATTTTGAATGCTTAACTTTCTAGACTCGTACTTAAATATCATAAGAATGAAGTAAGCCTTATCATGAATATAGTATCTTTATCTTCATCCTTGTCCTTATTCTTATCCTATTTTTTCTCTTGTTCGCAAACAAGACATTATGTTTATACTTATTATTGTATTTATAATACTTCTAAAAATTTATACTAATGAAGATACTACTAATGAAGATACTACTAATGAAGATACTAAAACTATTTATACAACTAATTTATAAAAAAAGGATTAGAACTTTTTTAAATTCTAGTTTTAATTAATTTCCAAATTCTGACCTTATCCTTGTTCGAGTTCTTATCTTAATCTTTGTCCTGAATCTTGTCCTTAGTGAGTACAAATTTTTGTTCCATTCTTTCTAACAATCCTTGTCATCCCAATTTTGTTCTAAGTGTGACTACACCTTCGTCCTTGTCTTAATCCTTTTACAATTCTTCACTGAATCCCTGTTCTTTTATTTGTTTTTATTTTCTTACTTTAATTTTTATTTTGAATTTTTTTTTTTTAAGTTCGGTTCTGTTTCAAAAATACTTTTTTTTATGTTTTTGTTTTCGATTTTTTTTAGTTTGCTTGTTTCAAGAAACAAAAAAATTGATTTTTGCTTTTATTTTTAAATTTTTATTTTTTTTTTATTTGCTTCTGTTTCAAAAAACAAAAATAATTAAACTTTAACTTTAACTTTTACTTTAACTTTAACTTTAACTTTAACTTTAACTTTAACTTTAACTTTAACTTTAACTTTAACTTTAACTTTAACTTTAACTTTAACTTTAACTTTAACTTTAACTTTAACTTTAACTTTAACTTTAACTTTAACTTTAACTTTAACTTTAACTTTAACTTTAACTTTAACTTTAACTTTAACTTTAACTTTAACTTTAACTTTAACTTTAACTGTAACTTTAACTTTAACTTTAACTTTAACTTTAACTTTAACTTTAACTTTAACTTTAACTTTAGCTTTAACTTTAACTTTAACTTTAACTTTAACTTTAACTTTAACTTTAACTTTAACTTTAACTTTAACTTTAACTTTAACTTTAACTTTAACTTTAACTTTAACTTTAACTTTAACTTTAACTTTAACTTTAACTTTAACTTTAACTTTAACTTTAACTTTAACTTTAACTTTAACTTTAACTTTAACTTTAACTTTAACTTTAACTTTAACTTTAACTTTAACTTTAACTTTAACTTTAACTTTAACTTTAACTTTAACTTTAACTTTAACTTTAACTTTAACTTTAACTTTAACTTTAACTTTAACTTTAACTTTAACTTTAACTTTAACTTTAACTTTAACTTTAACTTTAACTTTAACTTTAACTTTAACTTTAACTTTAACTTTAACTTTAACTTTAACTTTAACTTTAACTTTAACTTTAACTTTAACTTTAACTTTAACTTTAACTTTAACTTTAACTTTAACTTTAACTTTAACTTTAATTTTAATTTGTGTTTGCTTTTGTTTTTAATTTATTTTATATTTTATTTTAATTTTTTCATTGTTTTCTTTTTGTATTTTTTTTTTTTCATATCTTTGTAACGCACTGCAGTGACTGCAACGGCTGTTCCATCGCTATTTAAAAAAGAAACGGCCCTATGACACCTGCGGTCCTCAATCAATATCAAAGAGTCACTCTTTGTGAGTGCATTGGCATCTTGTGAATGGCTCGGGGGTTTTCGGATCCCCAAATGCTGCAATTTTGCTTTTTAACGTAGCCGCCAAGGTTAAAATGAGCTTCGTCTTAAAGAAAACCCAAACCGTCGATATTTTCGATCTATCTTTCGTTATGTTCTTTCTTGCGCTGTGTAGCATTCCTAGGTAAATATCCCGTATTAACAAAATTTGACAACTGCCAAGCGAACAACTATTGGATAATAAGCCCTGCAAACCTAGAAGCGATACGGAGGCGACACAAATTGGAAGTAATTTTCGAAAGTGATGTCAGAGATTTTAAAATTTTTCCAATATCTTTCGGGATTGAAAGCATTAGAGCTGACCTTATGATAAAATAGCCTTTGATTGATTTCTAAGAAATTAGTGTATGGTAACGGACGCAACATTAAAGACGCTGTTGATTTGTGCCATTTATTCCAGCAGTGTTTAAAACAATAAATCAATACTTTTCGTAGAATGGATCGTATCACACCCATACATGTCTCAAATTTAAAATGCAATAGCTTGCCACATTTTGAAACTCAACTCTTTATAGTAGAAATGTATGTAAATACTATCAGACATTATCACTGTAATATATATGGGGAAGATTTAACAAAAGGCGAGGCACCTTCTCTACATCTCAAAATATTCAAGAGTTTTTTTTTCAGTTAAAGCATTATTATTGAGATAAATAGCGAAATTATCACATAGAATTACTGAAAACATACTATATATCATTCCAGAAAACAGTAAGACCTCCGCAGCTAGTGAATATAAAATTAAGGACTGAACTTTAATAAAATTCGTTACTTTGAAACTAAAAAATTCCTTAGTAAAACGGAATTCGTTAGTTTACAAAATACTTAAAACGCTTTATCTCAGAATTTATAGGAATAAAAATAGCAAAAATTGGTTTTCATATGTGCAGTGGTAGTGTTCGAAATATTGACAAGAGGGCGTGTCACCTACCTTTGTCACTGATATGATAAGTGACCATTCAGTGATTGGCATTTTGCAATAGTGGGCAGCGTGGTACTACAAACCTTATACTCCATTTCCAGAGACAATTATTTTTAATGTTACGTCACATGCAATTATATCATTAAAAATTCAAATGTTGTGCACTAAAAATTTATTAAGACTGCAACACTAAAAAAGGTGAACAATGTAGTTAATAACATGATTGTTAATTTAGACTTTATGATTACTTATCGACACGTACGGACGTGACAAATAATCATAGGTTTGCTTTTAATATTTTCAACCCATTTTTTGGTTTCATAAATACTAACGCTCATAAATCTTACCTTCCTTTTCAATTGGTAGCATTTAGGTACATTTTTTATTCGGAGTCAAGAGTATATCCAGGATATTTTTGCATTTTAAATTTCAAAAGACAATAAAAGTTGAAGTGGTATTGGTAAAATTTACCAGTTTTACCAAATTTACGGATTACCAAATATCTACCAAAATTTTTATTAAAGCCTAAGATAAACTTGGATGTATGTACCTGAAACGAAAAGAGAAAAAAAATTATTTAAAAATTTATTATAATTTAATATTAGGAACGGAAATTAATCAATTATCATACAACAGCAATGTGCAAAAAAAAAATTTCAATTATTTTCAAATATTTAAAAAAATTTGTAATATCGTAAGTATAATTTCCATTTCAGAAGTAATGTCCACAAGTATGTCATTTACTTTTGATAATATTTATATCACCAGCAATCCAAATCAATAATTCCGATTCATTAAAAAATATTTATGGTCCGAAAAGTTGATAGAAAAAAAAAAGTTGGAAAAGTCCATCCTCTATTTCATAAATGACCTCTAATGATATCTGGAAACTTAACAATTTTTTAAGTCTATCACATCAGCCAAAATGTATAAGTCATGAAAACAAAATGTATTTGTTTTCATAACTTCAACATTTACTGTCTGATCTATTTTTATAAAGGTTATATTGAAGTCAGGTATGAAATAGGAGGTGAACCTTTAAAACATTTTTTAAGGGAAACCGACCCGGTTTATTGATCGACAACTATATCCCCTAGCCACAGCCATTACTCTATATAAAGCAGGGCTGGGCATTCTAACACAGTCACATATTATTATGTCCTGTTAGTATTGGTGCTCTCTCGAATTGCGCACACTGAGCGAAATATTTGTCCCAATTATCTAGATTTGTAAGTTTTTATTTTTTATTTTATGTTTTTGTTTTTAGTCATCGGTATTGTTCATTATTTCTTCTGTTAATTAATCAATTAATACAAGTAATATGAATGAATAATGTAAAGAATCTTAATAGATAATATGATTGAGTTATATGAAACCTTAATATATACGAATAATTATTTTTATATAAAATATTAATATATATGAATAATAAAATTAATAACAAAAAATATGTAAGTAAATAATAAGGAATTAAATAAAATAAGTAAGCAAGTAATCAAAAAATTAAGTACTCAAAAATTAATAAGGAATATGAATGAACAATGCAAAAAGTTTTAATAGCTAATATGTATTAATTATATGAAACCTAAATATATACGAATATTAAATTCTACAAACTAAAAAAATATATGCAAAAGTATTATAAATCTACAATAAGTTGATTTTTCACGAGTGTACATATAATTTGCAGCGCAAAACGACATAGGTTCTCACAGCATCACCGTCAGCGAACGACTGAATTATATTCTCTTCTGTTGTGAGCTTTATGTTCATGTGAAAAGTTACGCTCACAGAGAGCTCAGCGAGCTATGGAGAGCCCTGCGCTGATATAAAGGGATTGCAAAGGCGTATTATTTAACAACTATTGCTTGGCTGTTTTGAAAGATATTGTATTTCATACATAACCTCCTTGCAGTGATGTGATTTGGTGGGATTTCGGGCTCATTTTGGGATATTTGGCCTATTTGAGAACGTGTGGGATTTCGGATGCTTAGGTGGGATTTTCTACTGTGTCATAATTTTTTAAAGTGTAAATTCTTAGCAAAACTGGTTGGTATCACTTTTTTATAATCTTTCAAAATTTATCGTTTAATTGGTGTTTCATTGATTCTAAATATGTAATAAAGGGATGTGTATATTCAAGAGGATTACAATTAAAGAAAACAAGATTCTCATTTAAAAACAAAAATTTTGTTGTAGTTTAATTTTTATGCAACGAAAGAAATTTACGATTACTTCATACACTTAAGAGAGTTTTTATAAAAAACGCAGTGTTTAACTGTAGGTATTTTTTTTTTTCTGTGGAAAATTTGTGATATTTATTGAAAAACTTTATTATGTACATTATTAAACTATAAAATTATTATAATTTTAAAAAAATGTAGGGGAGGATGCTCACCTACTAAACACGTTTTGTTTGGAGGCTATACCTTTGGCTTAAAACATAATTTTCAGAGCTCTTGGTTTCATTTGGAAGCTAAGTTCAATAACTAACAAGAATTTTAATCAGAATTTAAAATTTCCAAAAAATATAATTTTGGCAGTCTATCTAACAAAAGTCTCGAAATCGACCGCTGAAAACAAGCGGCCCAGCTACTGAACATCTAAAACAAATCGTTGAAAAAAATTAGAAAATGAAGTAAAAACACTATTTTTTGAGAGTTTATAAAAAGTTTATTCTATCAATAATTCACAATGACTCACTGAACTTTAAAAAATAGAGAGTTGAATTTCTTTGATGGCTGCAGCCATCGCATCAGAATTTATATTCGTTCTTCTTTTCACTTTTTTTAAGGCGACGGCATTCTAAAATTTTATCTAGTCACGAAAACTATTTTTACTAATTCCTAACACTATTTTCAATCCTATAAATGACAACTTTTTACTGAAAATCTGTTCGGAAGGTGGGCCAACGTTTTGTTCAGTAGGTGGGCAGGCACGCCATTATGACATGACGTGAAATATTTTTTTCCATTTCTCAATATTATTCGATTGCTCGTCGAATTGTGAAAAATAAACATTAAATATAGAATTCTACGCATATTCACCTTTTTTATCGACAAGAAACACTCTGAAATTCACTTAATAGAGATGAACTATATTTGCTCAGCTTCGTTTAATTCGAATATTTTATTTCTCAACGGCCGTGGGGCTAAAGCAGTACGCGCATTCACTTTTTTACATTGGAAACTTTACACATTGGAGCATCATACAGACGTCAGAACTCGCAGTGTTCAGCAGTAGGTGGGTCTGTTCAGCAGGTGGGCATCCTTATTTCTTTTCAAAAATTGCATAAAAAATCGTTATTGGTATAAAGATTTGGGTGGGATTTTTTGTGGGTTTTTCGTGTCATTTTGGTGGGATAAACAGGTCTAAATCGGGATGTGATTGGGATTTTTTACTAAATCAGAATCACATCACTGCCTCCATGTGTCTAATTCAGAGATCATCAAAACCTATGCCCGCGGGCATTTGAGCTTTTGTGCTCACGGACGAGCACTGAATTGCGTCAGTGTCTATCAGAGATAATGAGATGGGAAACTTCGTTTCTATTGTGAATTCTGTTGATTTTGACAGATAAAAATGCTTGTTCTTCAGTTTTTTTTGCAATCACGTATTGTGTATGTGAGTTCACCTCATATTTGTCAAAAATAGGTATTACACCCAAAAAAGTCTTCCATATTTAAAAGAAAATTGTTTTTAGCTGAGCAAGAATATTGTTAATAATAGTCGATAAAGAACTTTTGTTAATATAGAAATGTTAGTTTTGTCAATCTTATTTGTGGAGTTACTTTGATAACAGACAAAAATATTTTTGATAGAAAAAAATTGAATTTACAATGAAAAAATTGTTCTATTTACAAGTGGTGTTGTTAACAGAAAAACATAATTCAATTTCTTTCAAGAACAGCTATATCTTTGTTTTAAAAACTCTGTTCTAATTTTTAAGTGCATGAATTTGTTTGAACAAACATTGTAGGCTAGCTTTTCCCTATGTGTACAGTGGTGGCTTAGCTGTCGAAAGTGAGATATTCACCAGCGCTCATGTCCATCCAGAGGGGTGAATTCATCGAGAATCCATCGAGAGGGGTGAGTTTGTCATGAAATTTTACTAACACATTTATAACATTTGCATTAGTATTGACTGCATTTTAGCATATGGCTATCTCCTTTTTGCCGAAGTTTCCAATCTCTTTATCTCTGGTGTCTATTGAAATTTCATGCATAACAGGCCTGCGTCACATGCATGCTTGTTAGATTGTTTTTTTTTTTTTGCTGTGCATACGCAACTTATCAGCCATTCCATTTTGAACGTATCACGGTCACATACGGGTTGACCACTTCCGATGTTTCTCAAAGTTTCAGAATTGAATCTTCTCATGTAATAAAAACACTAATTTGAGTAAAAAAAGTTTTACATTTTTTTCAAGTTTTTACGTAACATTAAAATTCCGTCAAAATGGGAGAAAAAGTGAAATTGCCTTACTCTTGAAAAATCATATATTCAACAAAACTAACTCGATTTTCCCGTTTGAGATATTTTCGAAAAGACAATAAATAGTTGTTTTTTATAAAAATATAAAAAAACAAAATTATTTTTTTTTAAGTCTCTTAACTTCAAGGTCAAATTTTGGAAGTCATAAAAATAGGATTTTTCCCCACTTTAAAAATTGAAAAAAAATATTTTCAGAAAGTTTATTTTATTACCTTTCCATCTGCCAAAAATCATAAGGGTGTTATTTTTCTTTCTATTTTAATAATTTATTTAATATTTTTTAAACGACCACCTACCATACTACTTCCATACAACCATACTATGTACATTAGACTGTACCTCAAAAAGAAGTGCGCCGTATACCAGCGAATATGACGCGTATTTGCAAGACAATTACAAAAAAAAAAAATTTTTTTTGACCGAACGTAGGGGTCGCGCATTGACATAAAACTTCATATCTCTGGTGTTTAGAGTCGGATTTTAATGTTTGGTACATCAATTTTTTTGTCTCAAGGAGCGTTTAAATTGGAATGGCTGTTATGCTACACTCATAAAAATATCCGTTTTTGCTATGTACGGCATTATAATGCTTGTCATAGTTTAACATACAAAAGTTTGAGTGAAACTGAGCGTAAAGAACTAGCGATTCGTTTAAAAAAAGCGTTTATTGAAAAAAATAGCAAACTGGCTTCTGAGCCAATGCACAGTTATCCAATGCACAGTGCATTCAAATGTTCAGAAAGCATCATATATAGTAAGTTTAGCTCTGGCAAAACATTGCCGGTCTTACCAAGATGGTTTATTTTTTAAGGAATTCACGCAAGATGTTATGAATTGTTATAAGGATCTCGGATAATTCTCCATTGTGTGAATTTATAAAAAATTTTTTTTTTATAATCCACGCTAAGAAATAAATAAAATATTAAAATCAAATACTTAAAAAATTATAAAGAAACAAAAACAATCACAAATAGCTAAGACCAAGTATTCCAAATAATAAATAATGTTATTATTATTAAATTGAAAAATAAAAGCGCTTAGAGAAGTAAACAAATATTTTTTCAAACAATGAATTCAAATAAAATCAGAAACGAAAAAACCTAAAGAATTAAAAAAAAGCAAAAAAAAAAGCAAAAAAATAAGCATACGTAAATCGCAAAATTTTTTTAAAACATTTCCCCCTCACGCCTCTCCCATAGATTTGTAATACACCAGATGAAAATTTTTTCCGGCGCCACTGAATAATCAAATGAAAGCTGGACTGAGACTCTCAAGTAGTATTTATTTTCAGTGCAAAGCTTTCAATGAGCTTTTAAACATAAACAAAGTATGCTTGTATAGAGTTTGATGACCACTGGTCTAATTGATAACACAATAAAAAATTTAAGAGACATACAAACAATTGTTCGTTTTGTTCAAAAAATAAATCTTGCACCATATACGAGATATAAATCTTTTATAACATTGATGATATTTGATAGAAAAAAATATAAGTTTAGTATGTGTACCGGTTAACATACCAAACTAATTTTTTTCCAATTTGTATTTTTTCTTTTTTTTCAAAATACAAAATTCCTTAAAGAAATTTTCGAAAACAACACCGATATTACGAGAAAATCAGTACTAAGACAAAATTTTGAAGATAAAGGCTACACAAAAGAAATTTTATTCATATAGTTACTAAATAGGAAGTAGCTAGTACTAAAATTTTAGAACTTGCCTCATAAGAGGATAACTGCTACCGATTATTCCTAAGCACTCCAAAGCTTTCCAAAAACCCACTGAAAAATAAATTTATTTGATATCGATAAGAAAAACAGACATGCATCTAGATACGCGGTTATCTAGATCTTTATTAGAAATAACGGTCACAGTACATTAATATCGAGTACAAGAGCCCGTGGGTAATACATAGTAATTGCCTCAGCATGTGAGGGAGGTAGTGAGTGAAATTTATTTTGTACAAACAAAAACAATTTCTCGGTAAAGCGACATCAAATAATCTTTTAAGCATTATAAAGAAGACACACAAAAAACAAAACGCTGAGTATGTAAAACAGGGAAAACAAGCAAAACAAGAACAAAAAAACACAAGCATGCTTTTAGGATTCATTTTAAACGATTTTGAGTCAAAAATCAACAAAAGAGGCGGAAATATTTTTGGTGGAAGAGAGAAGAATTTAAATGCCAACCACTTGAGTTGGTATGGATTGAAATGCGAATGATATGTGTGGTTGTATGTATTTGCATTGCGTTAGTGTGTGCTTGTGAGCATGCAGCGAAATTGCGCACATCCAAGGTTCTACATAGTTGAATGCGTGTGGAAAATGAGGCGGAAAAACATTATAATAAAAACAGAATTTTAAAGTCGCAAAAAATCTTGGAAAAAAAAACAATTTTTAAAACACAACAAAAAAAAAATAAAAAAAAGAAAAAAAAAACAAGAGAAAAGAGGAAGAAAAAAACCAAACAGAATGTAATTGATAATAAAAACAATAAGAAAATTTTATAAAAATATAAATTTATACACAGCCAGCAAAATGCTGTAGAATACAAAAAAAAAAAAAAAAACGTAGCAAATTGGCAACGCTAAAAACAGGCTTTAAATGCAAATAAAACGCATTAAATTCAATGTTGACAACAGAAATAATAATCAGCAGACAGTGCTGCCACGAGGGAAAAATGTAAATTGAGCGATTCGAATTTATGAGGCGGCAAACGTTTGTTCTGGCGTAACGGAAGGAGCGTGTGGCGCATTATACCTCGTAAAGAGGAGGGTCGAATAAAATTTATAAGTAGCGTATGGTGACTTTTGAAAATGTTGATATTTTAATAAAATTTAATTATTTTAAAGTGAGGTGTGATAAAATAATTGATTTGAAAATTGATTCTTGCTTAAAGTTCTGTTACAAGACATATTTCGTGTAGATATGTAGCTGTAAATTAATAACATTCTATGAGGATAAGTAAAAATAACTCACACTTCAACTCAAACATCAACATTAGAAACTCAAATTCAAACTCATATTGAATTCTAGTTAAATTCAAATCAACTTAAGCTCAAACTCAAAGTGGAACACATACACAAGCCAAATTCAAATTTAAATTCAAATTCAAATTCAAACTCAGACTAAAACTTATACTCAAACTCAAACACTTCCAACCCTAACTCTTACTTTTAGTGTAGCTCTACCTCATACTCTAAATCTGACTCTAACTCTAACTCTAACTCTAACTCTAACTCTAACTCTAACTCTAACTCTAACTCTAACTCTAACTCTAACTCTAACTCTAACTCTAACTCTAACTCTAACTCTGACTCTAACTCTAACTCTAACTCTAACTCTAACTCTAACTCTAACTCTAACTCTAACTCTAACTCTAACTCTTACTCCTACTCTAACTCCAACTCCAACTCCAACTCTAACTCTAACTCTAACTCTAACGCTAACTCTAACGCTAACCCTAACTCTAACTCTTACTCTAACTCTAACTCTAACTCTAGCTCTAACTCTAACTCTGACTCTAACCCTAACTCTAACTCTAAATCTAACTCCAACTCCAACTCTAACTCTAACTCTAACTCTAACTCTAACTCTAACTCTAACTCTAACTCTAACTCTAACTCTAACTCTAACTCTAACTCTAACTCTAACGCTAACTCTAACTCTAACTCTAACTCTAACTCTAACTCGAACGCTAACTCTAACTCTAACTCTAACTCTAACTCTAACTCTAACTCTAACTCTAAATCTAACTCTAACTCTAACTCTAACTCTAACTCTAACTCTAACTCTAACGCTAACTCTTACTCTAACTCTAACGCTAACTCTAACTCTAACTCTAACTCTAACTCTAACTCTAACTCTAACTCTAACTCTAACTCTAACTCTAACGCTAACTCTAACTCTAACTCTAACTCTAACTCTAACGCTAACGCTAACTCTAACTCTAACTCTAACTCTAACTCTAACTCTAACTCTAACTCTAACTCTAACTCTAACTCTAACTCTAACTCTAACTCTAACGCTAACTCTAACTCTAACTCTAACTCTAACTCTAACTCTAACTCTAACTCTAACTCTAACTCTAACTCTAACTCTAACTCTAACTCTAACTCTAACTCTAACTCTAACTCTAACTCTAACTCTAACTCTAACTCTAACTCTAACTCTAACTCTAACTCTAACTCTAACTCTAACTCTAACTCTAACTCTAACTCTAACTCTAACTCTAACTCTAACTCTAACTCTAACTCTAACTCTAACTCTACCTCTAACTCTAACTTTGAAAATATGTTAATGCCTGCAGAACAAAACATAATAATTGCTTTTGCCTCGAGAATTTTTTACCACAGAAAACTGTATTTTAAATAAAATTCAAGAGTCTTTCAATTTCTCATCAAGTTATTTATGGCTAAAGTAAAAAAAAATATTTTGTCTTCAACGTTCTCACTTTTGTTTGGTCCCATCCAATGAATAAATGACCCAAATATAGGGAGCATCAAAATGTCGGTTACTTTATGATGCTCCCACGTCAATAACGTCTCAAATATTTACGCACAATCAAAGCTGAGCGTTGGAACAATTAAGCCAAGCTCAATGTGGCTTAAATAAACAACCACAGCCAATATTAAACACGCAAAGGCAACAACAGCAACAGCAACAACAACAACAGAATCACAGCCACAACAGTCGATTTCACAACAATTCTATTATCATTACGCTAATTGTTACATTCATTCACTCCACTTGCTCTGCAAGGGAAGACTACGAGATGTGCTCTTAAAAGGATTTGATTTGCTTATTCAAAAAGGAAAGCAGCAGCAACGGCAGAAGCGCATTGAGTCGTACATAAGGATAAAGAACTTACAAACACTGGAGGTCGCATTAAGTTGATGGTTTAGATGGTTGGAATGGAAGATGTGTATTAATTACAAACGCACACACGCATGTAAAATGTGCCAACGCAAGGGACTATACCCGACCCATCGCCTATGCTCTCCCAAACACACACACACACACACTCCCACACAACTCGTCTAAATCCTTTCGCAAAATGTTTTTCACATTTACCAAATTAACATTTAAAAGGACCAAGAAGATGAAGGACCAAGCGTCGTATGTCTATAACAACGAACTCAGAGCTGGTAAAAAAAAAAAAAAACAAAAAGGGACCAGCTGAGCAAAGCAATAAGTGACATGGGCCAACAACAAGAACAATGCATGAACTGTTGCCCTTTGTCACATTGACAACGTTGTATTCATCCATTCAATGTATTCTGATTCAAGCCTCGACGTTCGTTCAATGAATGCCGCATTAGTAGTAAAATGAGTAAAAAGTAGCTGTAGTAATAGTAGCCAACATTGGACGGGAGGACTGGAGTGTGTGGTATGCCATTTTGGGTTAATAGTGCGTGCGTAGCTAGTAGCTGTTGTGTCCCTTCTAAAAAGCATACAAGTGGAAATACAAACATCACTGAAAGTGCGTGTAGTGTGTGTTGTTGTTGTTGTTTTAGTGGCTGGCTAAATGTTGGCCCTCAGTTAGGCAAACACAGTTTGGCAGCAGTTGATGGGTTCGTGCGTCTAAGTTTGTTTACGCTCTTTAGCCCTTCTTCGATCCTGATAAACTGTTTTTCGTTGTTTTTTTTTTTTTTCACTTGTTTGCTTGTTTGTGCTTGTGACATTTATAAATGGCATAAATATTAAGCGGATTAAGTTGAATACACAAATAAGTCGATTGGATGGTAATTAAAACGCGTTGGCAGTTTAGAGAAGATTTTTTTAAATTTATTAAAATTTTTTTCCAATTTCTAGGAGTTGGTTATGACGACGACTGAGTGAAATTTTGATAACTTTTTCAATTATATCTATCATATTTCCAAAATTGTGAAAAGATTTAAAATTGAGTTCTTTCTAAGAGGTGGACAGGTAGTTACTTATTTGAGAAAAAA
This sequence comes from Pherbina coryleti, assembly GCA_943735915.1. Lineage (NCBI taxonomy): Eukaryota > Metazoa > Arthropoda > Insecta > Diptera > Sciomyzidae > Pherbina > Pherbina coryleti. The sequence continues at coordinate 17,946,908 of OX030949.1, forward strand.
TATTGTCTCAGGTGTAGATTAGAAAATCAAATTAAAATGATTGCATGAAACCTCTTGAAGTTTGACTTTCATGAGTAGAGCCCCTTTCTGTAATTATAAGAAAGGAATTTATAAAAATTTTATGGTGTTTCCGGCAAAAACTAAGTGCGCAGTTTACAAACAGTTGGGCTTTAGATTTGAGATTATTTTGTCAATTTTTTCATTTATTTTTTTTTTCCAAAACTTGAAGCACTCAACCTAAATCATTTATTATCTCATTTTTTGCAAACTAAAAAGTGCAAATTTTTGAATTTTAATGATGCCAGGATGTTTATTTTTTCATTTCCATTTTCACTTTCATTTTAGTTTATTCAGCAACCATTTGGATTTGCATGATTTTAAAGTGTACCGCTAAGGGAACCATAAAAACCAATAAATAAATCACAGAAGATTAGGCTTAAAACACAAACAAAGCGAGAAGAAGAAAAAAAAGGCAAATAAATCAGTTCATATACCAGAGAGTACCAGCTGCCACATCCTAAATAAACAAACGAAAGGATTTCATATGAATTGAAAATAGGAATATCTTCCTTTGTTAGCAATTATGATTGTCATATAGAGCTTATATTTTGTGGAAAAAATAAAAAATAAAACAATTTTATTCAAATAAATGCGAAACCATATAAGCCACTCAATAACCACTTTAGACGAAATAAAGTTTCTAAAATTCAAACACATAACTCTTGAGCGTTTAACAATGTTTAATAGCATGTTCAAACCGACTTCATTTAACGTGTTATTCGAAAAAAGCTTTTTTTTTAACATCATCGTTCATACTGCCTTAACTTGTTTCAAAATGTCAGTTTATTTGTTTATATTTTGAAAGAAATAAAAAATTGTTTATTCAAAAATATAAACAAATAAAAAAAAAATAAAAAAATAACAAAAAATTCAAATACATTCAAAAATTTGTCAAAGAATTAAGAAAAATTTGTCAAAGAATTTATTTGTTTACATTCAAAACATCAAAATAAAAAGCTCTTGTCAGATTTGGCTGCGTTTAAAAAGCAAAAAAAGCTTTTCTGACGTTAGCAAGAACACAAACCAGTGATTTAACGAGTTTCGAAACGTGTTAAATCATTTAACACGTTAAATTTCCAACAACAATTGTACGCATTTAACTTCATTAGAACTTAATTTCAGAACTCGTTTTTCGATTTAACTTCATTAACTCGATTTAACATAATTAACTGCTCGGTTTGAACATGCTATAAGACACAGTGTATTCGTATTCAACTTTTTTTATTAAGTTTGTCTTTAATACACTTCAGATGAGAGCCACTCAAACTTTAATAAATATGGAAGTATAAATTCTTTACTAGTTGGAGGACGATAACCTCTCTTCATAAGGAAATTGCAGACATGGTTCCCACTGAATGGATGTGAACAATTTTTACACGATAATTATCATCTTAAATCAATGAAGAATTTGGAATTTGAAATAGGGGTCCTGGGTCCGGACCCTGCTATATGATAAATCATTAAATTTGACCTAAGAAGGTATGTGTTAAATTTTGAAATTTCGTGAGATATACTGGTCCGATTGGCTCAATTTTTTTAGTTGTTGTGTTGACAAGCATGTCACACTAAGGGAAATAACGCATATTAAGATTATCCACGCCTGAGTATATATTTCATTTAAATATTTACGTGGATAAATCAAATATTTTCCTTACAACTCGTTTTTTTCCCGTATTTAAATTTTTTTTATGCCACACACTGACACACATATTCCATACAACTGCCAAGCAGCCGCCAAGCAGCAGCAGCATCGCACAGGAACAGAGTGCGCACAGTTTCTTCGCACCAGCAGTTGCAGGTCTTATACACTGGCGAGCAATGAAACTGACTCACTAAAATTTTGTAATTTAAATGCTGTTTTATTTGTTTTCCTTTCCAATAAAAAAAATCTGAGTACACCACTTAAAAGACCAGGAAATTTTGTGTTTGAAGATACAATATTTTTTATTCTAGGATCAGTGGTCAATTTTATATCAATCAAAACAAATAAAAATACAGAAATTAATCAAGATAAAATTACATCAACAAAGTAAGGTGGAGCAATTAACAGGTACAAGGGAAAACTTAAGCAACAATTAATGACCCGCATTACCACCTCGGTCACTGATAACAGCTTCGCACAGGTGTTTCATTGAACGGATTAATTTTCTGATAGTTTCCTGTGGGATTCTTTGCCATTTCTCTAGAAGCGCCGACTTCAAGCCATCCACGGTCGATGGAGCCACATTTCTGGCCCGTACTCTTCTTTTGGCCTCGTCCCACATATGCTCAATTAGGTTCAGGTCCGGTATTCGGGCGGGCCAGTCCATTAACTCAATGGCGGCTTCAACAATAAAGCGACACACCGATTTTGCCATATGAGGCGAGCATTATCCTGCATGAAAATAAAGGAGTCCCCTAAAATTGCTCGGCAAGCCACAACATACTCTTGCAGGATTTCCCGGATATAGCGTTCAGCCATTAAACCACTTCATCTGCCTCCACCATGTATAAAAACCAGATCTATTTTTCGTTATATGATATTCCAGCCCAAATCATACAAGATCCTCCTCCGTAAGCCAGTGTTCTTCTAATACAACATTGTGCATAACGCTCATCTGGCCTCTTATAGACGCGTTTTCTTCTATCGCTGCCATGTACGCACATTCTGGAATCATCTGAGAAGAGAACTGAGCTCCATTGTTCTAAACTCCAATCTGCATGCTGTTGAGCAAATGTAAGACGGGCTTGTCGGTGCGCTGCAGTCAGTTCTGGGCCTGTTGCCGGTCTTCTTGGGATGAGGGAAGCTTCCTTAAGCCTTCTTCTTATAGTCCACTCACTAACAGCTACTCCATGCACTTGCAACCGCTCTTTCTGGAGGCTTACGCCAGAGGCATGACGATTTCTTAAACTCGATGTGACGATAAATCGGTCATCTCTTGCAGAAGTAGCGCGTCGTCCACTTGATCTTAGTCTACGACTAAAGGAATCGGTCTCCTGGTATCTTCGGTAGACTCTAAATACCGTAGATTGACTATGGCGCAATTAGCGGGAAACATAGCGCTGACTAAAGCCTTGATGCAATAATGCCACAATTTGAGCTGCTTCAGTTTCTGTTGCATCCATTTTCGATTTGCGAACATTAAAATTTTATATAATTGCAATTTTTACAAAACCTGCATAGATATTTTGCATTTTTTTCGCAAAATTACTTGAGTAGAAAATATAAAAAAAATGTATCTTAATGTTTTAGTTGAAATTTTTTTATTTATTTATGGTCAAGTTAGTAAAAAAATTAGCTGCGAATATGTTAATTTCACAAGGTTTTATATGACATTGAAATCTTTGCTGCAAATCTAAATTAGTGGAAGAAAATAGCATTTAAATGTAAAAAATAAAGTGAGTCAGTTTCATTGCTCGCCAGTGTAGTTCTCATTTAGTTAATGTTTCAAGGGTAATATATCATGGATATTTGGCAAATATGATTTTTGAGTGCGGTGGTGAGTGCGATGCATGATGAATTCATGTAAGGTAGAGTGACAACTCGGTAATTTCTCAAGAATGTTACTCAACTCTACATGATTTCATCATGCATCGCACTCACCACTGGACTCACAAATCATATTTTCACAGAAAGAAAATAAAATATACCACTAAATGGCGTTTGATATGGACGCAGCTCGTGGGAAATATTCAAATAAATTGTTTTTCAATTTCAATATTTGTATATAAATTTTCCTTAAATGCGATAGTTTTATTTTCAAATAGTAAATATTTGAAAGATATTTAAATATATTCGTGCATAATTTTAATATATTTTTTATTAAATTCTGTTTAAATATTTTAATATTTTATTTAATTAAAAAAGTATTTAAATAAATTTTAAATATTTACGTAGTCGATTTAAGTAAATGTGTTATTGGTGCAAAAATGACTCGCTTTTTGGATAAAATAAAAAAGTTTTTGGATAAATTTAATATTTTTTCCGTTAGTGTAGGAAATATCTTTACATTTTCAACCATAGTGGTTATTTATTTTTTTGAAGGTGTTAGAAAAATGATAAAATGTCTTTTGGTGCTGCCCGTGATTTTCAATTTTTTTTTTTTGATAATTATAAAACTAGGATTTCGAAATTCCCGGTACTTTTGGAACACCTCGTATGTGCCACTTAGACTTCTAAAGAACTGTTTATTTACAGCTTACGTTCAAATTTGGAAAACCAAAGTAAAGGTCATGGATCAAGACCACACTATTTATATATTTTTTACTTTTACCCTTTGATGACCACTCGGACACCGGTGACCTTTTTACTTAAGAATTTTTCCTGGACTATGCAAAGTATGCAATCGATTTTTTCTATAAGTTATTATTCAAAGTGAATGAATGTGGCTTTCAGAAAGTACTTAATTTTCAAGGAAAGATTCATCCATTTGCCTACCACACCACCCCAAAGTCTTAAAATCTTTCCTTTATATCCCTCCCATAAATACATCCTAATGTCTCGTTTAACTTTTGCAGAGATAATGATCAGATAGTAACCTCACAGTACAGAGTAGAGAGTTGTGTCCTCCGCAAGTTTGAATTGCTTAGGTTCCTGTCTTATAACTTCGTGAGGTGGTCTTTTGCGGATGGTAAACGAATCGATCATTTGAGTAGCCAGTTGCAAGCGGAGTTGCAATGCAAATATAGAAAATCAATCTGTATTCGACGTAGAGATTTTTTTGTAACCAATGTATGCATTATGCACACTCAAATCAAAGCGATCGCAGAAAAGACGGAAGTAGAATTTGGTCTTTGATCGATCATTTCTGCGATCGTGTTCATAGTAAGAGTGAAATAAAATAATTAAATAAAAAACAATAGTACTTTAACCTCTTTTAGTACTTAATGTGGCGTCCGTGGCGTAGTTGGTTTAAGTGCGTGGCCGCTATGTCAAAGACCCAGGTTCGAACCCCAGCAGCGACAGAGAATTATTTGAATTAAAATAATTTCTCTGTACGGCCGCCACCTCTCTGCAGACAATGGCAAACCTCAGAGAGTAATCAAAATGCCATGTAAAGCTTCTTGAGAACGAGAACATTCCGTTCGGAGTCGGCGTTAAGCCTGTAGGTCCGGTTCTCGGTCAATTTGTGTACCAACTTAATAACACGCACAACACAATTGATCATAAGAAGCTAGGTCAAAGTCCTTTCAAGGGCTGAAATGGCCAGTTAATTATTTTATTTTTTTTAGTACTTTAACGTCTTTACGACTCAGAGATATTTCCAAAATAGCTCAAAATTTCGTTAAAAAAAATCAAACAAAAAAAATCTAATTCCTGGAACTCTTTATTTGTTATAGGGTAATATTTGTCATCGAATAAATGATAAAATTTTTTAGAAACTTAAGCCTATTTTGTGAATATCTTGAACCACTAATCGAAAAGAGATCAAAGTACCACCATTGAAAAGGTAAGTTATTGATCTTTCATTGGATGCCCAACATTATGTCATGCCAAATAAAGAAGGCCAGATTTTTTGGAATTTTTTTAACGAACTTTTAAACTATTTTGGCAATATCTCCTAAACCAATAGTCATATAGAGGACAACTTTCAGTGGTTAACTTTCAAAATAGGTTCGAAACAACGAATTCTCAGAAGGTAAATCTAAATTCAACCTCAAACTTTTGGCCCGCGTACTGCCAACAGGAGAAAATAGTCGCATATGTTTTTGTTTAGTAATAAAAAAAAAATTGTTTTTCGCGACATTTTTGTTTATTAAGTTGGGGTCTCTGAACATGTAGCTGGTGTCGGATAGCGAATTTTGCAGAGTTTCAAGAGCGTTCGTAAAAGGGTTAACCGAGTCTACATGCGAGAGTTGCTTTTTAAGTCTTGCACCTAAACTTAAAAAACAATTGTTAGTCAGTGAAAAAACTTTTATTGTTTTTCAAAGTATTCTTCAAGATGATCAATACACTCTTGCATTCGTTTGAAATAATTTTCGAAACAGTTTTTCTACTCTAAAGTTGGTATCTCTGAAACGAAGTTCTTGAAGGCCTCAACAGCCCTGTTCGGGCGTAAAAAAATGCTCGCAACGCATTTTTTGCTACTGTGAGGAACCAAGAAGAAGGCATTGGGTGCAAAGTCGGGATTGTTAGGCGGATGACAGATCAGTTCAACGTTTTGAGTGCTCAAGAACCCCTTTGTTTGAGCTTTGTCATGATGGAGGATGATCTTCCTTCAGTGTTTGGGTTGTACTAAATGCTCCTAAGACATCGGCCAAATAAATGGTTGTGTACCATTCAGCATTAACAGCTCTCCGGGGCTCAAGTGGTACAGACAAAAAAAAAAATTATTTATGTATTCATAATTTTTCAATTATATTGATGAATAATTTTCATAAAATAAATTTTAAAATATTATACAACAAAATTCTTTACAGATAAATAACCAAAAGCAGACTCGTCAGTTGTTGCTATCAGACCAACTCATCAGTAGTCTTCTGGGGCTTCCGCAGTCCTCTAATTTTTACAAGATATTAAGCACAAATTGTGCAAAACCAATGCGGAATTATATGTTCTTTTCCCCTCAAAGCGGTGTTTTTCTAATATTTTAAAATACATGTCATGAAAATTTAAAAAAAGTAATACATTACTAGACTGTTCAATAAGTCTCTGGTCTAATTGAGGAAAACATAATTTGTTAATTAATAAAATTTAATTTTATCATTCAACGTCCTCTTACAATTACTCCAGTGCACTTTCAACCTTTCAAAATACGTATAAGTTTCCAATTTCGCTTCATCATTTGATACAAATCTTATTTCCCGTGAGTCATCTTTAGAGATTGAACAAAATATAATAGTCGCTGAAGACTATATATGGGAAAATCAATTAAAGAACTTATTCGTGGAGTTTTTGAGATGACTTGTTCATTGCTTTCATGAGATGACATGTGAGATGGTGCATTTTTCTTGCATAAATTAACTTTTTTTTTCTTTAAATGTGTTAATTTTGCCTTGAGTGCCTCGTTCAAACGGTCTAGTAATTCTACCAGTATTCACCTGTGAGTATTTTTCTATTTTTAAGATGACTATCAATGACTAACCTGACCAATAATATGCCTTAACCCCTTGACGTATTTCCACGAGTCTGACTCGTGGTACAATTTTTGTACCTAACATGATTATCACGAGTCTGACTCGTGGTACAATTTCTGTACCTAACATGATTATCACAAGTCTGACTCGTGGTACAATTTCTGTGCCTAACATGATTATCACGAGTCTGACTCGTTGTGTGTAGAAGTGTTCATTTGATGAAAAAAGAATTTAAATTTTCCCGTTATTTTCAGCTAATAATATAAACAAAAAATGCATTTTATTACATGCATTCACATTTCGTTTCGTTTTGCGACTGTTCGTAAGCATCAAAACTGGTTTGTTTAGTGCAAGTTGTGTGCGAACAGTTGGAAGCGAACTTCGTTGCGCTAGTTGATACGTCAAGGGGTTAAGAATCCCAAAAAACACTGCCCAAAAGATTTCCAGTCGATTGTTATATCTTTGGAAGCTTCGGACCACTTTCACTTGGCCCATTTTATTGATTTGCTTGTTGTATCGATTCAGGTGTATATAGGTGAATCCATGTTCCATTACAGATCACTTAACGATATACAAAATTTTTCGGATATATGTTAAACATGGTTTAATAAAGCTCAGAATCACGAAATTCATGTCGTTTTTGGTCGATTTTTCACACATTTCATGCCTATATTATGATGCAAAATGGAAACCGTCAAGCCACGTGATATCTTAAGCAAAAATATTTCAATCAAATCATTTGTGAAATCATTCTTTTTTTTTCAGCTTTGAATTAAGGATTTTAGGTTTCATACATATTCAGTTTTTTAACTGATATTTCTTAACAATAATCCTTTGTATGCTGCACATTGAATTGATATTCTGTTACGCCAAACATTGGTCCTTAAGTGCACTAAGAATGCATAGAATGGTTCAATGCAAAAGCGATCAACCAACAATGCAAACAACAAGCTACTCGTTTATTGCCATTAGCATAGCAACTTAATAAATGAATGAATTCTGCACAATTCAAGGATGTACATTTTTGTGTCTGAATCGAACGTATTCGATGGCATTCAATAGTGAAAACATAGCATTTATAATGGAAACTGGCAGCAGCAGGAAAAACACAGAAAATAATTTAGCCAAAATACCAATATGCCAGCCAGCCAAACCAACCAACAGAATGCCAACAACAAACCCACCAACAATAACAACTACAACAAATATAATAATAATGTTCATTTGACATGAATGCAGGAATGAATGGCACGGCATGAGAGACAATGGAAAATTAATTCCAAAAATGTACAACTTGTCGGTCTAATATTGTCGGTTGGTCCGGCGCACACTAATACAGCTGCATACCAAACAACCAACGGATTTGGTCAAAAAGTCAGAAATGCGAAAAACAAATAGTATAAAAAAAAAACAAAAAATCTAATAAAGCCCTGCAAATGGTTGTATTTATTGCTTCGGCATGCAATGAGTTTGAATCGCTATTTAATGCGGTGGGTGGACAAGATATGACAGGATATATACACAGCATAGGAAGATGCGTTGAAAACTGACAGCGTTGTTTAGATGTGGGAAAACTGGAGTAGAATAAATTCATGTCGCCCATCAACGAAACAAATATGAAAATAAAACCAACAACAACAACAACAACAAATGCTTGCAATATTATTTGCAAAGAGCAATTGAGCCAACATGGCTTCAATGACGCTTAATGACATTCATAGCAGCTGTTGTTGTTGCTGCCGCTGTTTCCGTCGCTGTCGTTGTCAACATATGATATTCGTTTCCACTTCCGCTTCCGCAATTTGAGCTATTTGTGCTGCAGCAGTTGTTGATCATACTTTATGCTGTTAGATGTTGGATTATTTTCTTATTTTTTTTTTTTTTGTTTTTTTTCAGTATTGATTAATGCGAGAATTATTTTGATAGACAACTGTATCGTTGCTAAATGTATGTTACTATTTTGTAACCTGGTGTGGTAGTATTGAATCTAGCTAGTATCCAAAAATTTTTCATACATTCAGAAAAAAACCCATATCTTTTCTCCATAAAAAATCTCTATTTTTGATAATAGCAATTTTCTCTTTTTCAAATAAGATTTCCTACAACTAGAATAAATTTTCACATATTCGAAATAATATTTCTTCACTTGTAGGAAATGAAAATATTTCAAGCCTCTAATAACCCAGCAGAAAAATGGACCAAATTTGAAATAGTTCTGAACTAGTTCCAAAAAGGACCAGTACTAGTTCCACTACAATACCCTTTAACATTGAACGAACTGACGCTTTTTGCGGGTTGATGTCATAGGAAAAGACAATTGTCCCCAGAAACACTCCTTTTTCCCTATATTTGAACTAGTTGCATCAACTAGAGCTACTGCGAACTGCGCTAGAAATGAACTAGCTCACTTTTTCAATTGACTCCAAAATAACTGCTTGGAATGATGAGTATTTTTGTCGCACTAAAAAATTCTCATTTATAGATAAAAAATTCTCATTTATAGATAAAAATTTCTAGAAAATTAAAAGTTTTCTCTATTATAGATAAACAATTCACTACGCGAAATATTTTCTTCAATAAAAACAAATAATTTCTCAAAAATAAAAGTCTTTTTCTTTAACAACGATATATTTTTGTTATATTTCTTTTTTTCATGGAAGCTTTTTACCATTTTTAGGGAATTTTTGGCATCACAATTAGAGAAAAGCATTTTCTGGAGCAAACTCAATACCATTTTTCTCTATATATGATGCCTTTTTTATCATATTCCGAGGGACTTTTTTCTGAGTGTATGAATAAAGAATTCTTAAAATAATTGTTGAAATTTAATTTCATCCATGAAAATTCCACAAAATTCTGTTTAGAATAGCAATAATTTTAAGCTCCTTAAGGGGGTGGTTAGGGTGTGCATTCTTAAAAAATCGATTTTTTGTTTTTTTTTTCTTTTTTTATAGCTAAGCAATTTAAGAATATAGTCCCAAAATTTAAAGTCAATCAGCCTAAAACTCTCGAAGTTATTAGCTAAATAGTCCACTTTCCTCTATAGCTCCGACAGCTGCGCTCTTAAACGTGTTTTTCTCAAAGCCACTTTTAAAAAGTCTAACTCGATACACTTTCTACATCCCTAACGGTAAGTTTTAGAATTTTTTTTTACATTAAGGGGGTTTTCCTCTTACAAAATTTAAGAATTTTTTTGTGAAAAATAGCAGTTTTCACTTTAAATGACCATTGCAAATTTTGGGGGGGGTTAGGATTTGAGGATGCTTTGACTAAATTTTAATTATCTTTGATTTCAGATAATTCCCTGCTGCGATACAGTGAACACCGCAAATCGTCTTTTTGCAAAGACGTTCTTGGAAAAGCTTTGTCACCGGCTTGTTTGTGAATATTCTCGCATAAAAACAAAAAAATCACAGAATGTTTTTGAAATGATACTTAATGCTGTACAAAAGGTTTGAATAAATTTGCTCTATATAACAAAAAAACAAAAAAATCCCAAAAAAAGTGTTTTTTATACGCTGAAACCCTTAACATCCCCACAAAACGCATCTACAAAATTTTAGCCTTTAACTTACTATCATGAAATCGTACATTTTCTCAAAAAAAAAAAAAAAAAAAAAAAAAAAAAATAATAATAAAAAAAACCTAATGTATTTGAAAATTTTAAAGATCAAAAATTTTCTTATTTTCTCAAGGTTTTCCCTACATTTTCTTAAACGAACAGCTTCTTTTAGTTTCACATTTCCATACAATAGCCAATGGAAAACAACAAAATCACCAACTAGAACAACAACAACAACAACAACAACACACACACAACAACACCAACAACAACAACAACAACAACAACAACAACAACAACAACAACAACATAATGACAACACAAATTATTCTCTTGTTTTACTACATATTTTGTTTACGTTTGTTTTGTTTTTCTTGTTGTTTTTGTACATTTGCACATAGCAAATGTTTTTCTTCTTCTTCTTTTTCTTCTTCTTATAAAGTATTTGCTAAGTTTTCCTATTGTTCCCATACATCTTCATTGTTTCACTTAATTTTTCGACATAAACAAAAGAAGAAAGTCGAAAATAAAATTCATTTACTTGCGTCTTTTGTCGCCTCCTCGCTGTCTCCACCACCATTGCTAACAAACCGACAATAATTTTGTTTCAAAACACAATATTTTGACTTCCAACTTTAATTTTTTCTCATATTTTCTTCATTTTTTCGTATATTTTGAGCGTTATCGAGAAAAAGCAGCTGGCAAAAGTTTTGCTGCTTTTCATTTCTATACATTTTTTTTTTTTCCTATTACCAAAATTTTTGAGCACGTAGGCAAAGTTTTTTGGTAGGTGGCAGCACTGCCGTAAAATATTACGCACCATTATTTCTTGCAGCCATTTTTAATCCATTAATGTTAGTTTTAGTGGTTTGAAAATGTTTTTATTATATTAGCTATAAATGTCAGGATAAAAGGCATTTGTGTGGTACCGCAATAAGCAGGCGTGGCAGTTTTAAGTTAAACAAACACCCGTTAAATATCCATATTAAGTGGAGCTATTCTAAAAAGTTTGCTCTTTTTGCATTCTAAATATTGGTTAAGAGTATAAGTATGAGCATGAGCGTGAGGATGAGTATGAGTAAAAGTATGTGCATGAGTTCGAATAGAACATGAGTGTCTATGAGTATGAGTAAGAGTAAGAGTAAGTGCATGAGTTTGAATAGAACATGAGTGTGTATGAGTATGAACATGTGTGGGAGAATTAGTATGAGTAAGAGTATTACTATCAGTAGGGGTAAGAGGATTAGTATAAGTTCGAATATGAGAATGAGATAAAAATAAGTTGAGTATGAGTACGAGTATGAATGAATGATAACCTAATAAATGAGTATAAGAATGATAACCTAAAGGCAAATTCACTGACCACCTTCAGCAAGTTTTTTGTGAGCGCTATCTTGCTCTCTATCTGCTGAAATGTGCCGCCGGTTGATTCACTGACATGTAAAACTTTTAGCAAGTTTTCTATTTTTGTTTTTTTTTTTTTTTTTTGTTTGTCATATTTGTTATTTCTGTATTCATTCTTGTCATTTGTTTTCATCGTAAATTATAATTTGTAATATTGCCAGACACCATGTCTCTTCATTTTGAAGCTTCAAAAAATAAAATATGCCAATTTCAACTCAATAAACTCCATTCTGACAATTTTACTGAAAAAGATTCAGGAAAAAAATTAAAATTAAGTTAATCAAGTCAAAGACCATACACAAAGTTTTCGTTACTCTCTCATTGAGAGTGGAGAGAAATAATGAAATGGGTGTTAGTACGAGCATGAGTAAAAGTACGAGTATGGGAATGAGTGGGAAATATTAGTTCAGCATGAGTATGAGTATGAGTATGAGTATGAGTATGAGTATGAGTATTAGCATGAGTATGAGTATGAGTATGAGTATGAGTATGAGTATGAGTATGAGTATGAGTATGAGTATGAATATGATTATGAGTATGAGTACGATTACGAGAATAAGTATGACTATACTACGCGTATGAGCATGAATATGAGTATGAGCATGGAAATGAGTATGCATATTAGTTCGAATATGAGTTTGAATATGAGTATGATTATGCGGGTGTTGACTATGATTATGAATATGTGTGAGTGTTTGTGTGTGAATGAGTAAGAGAATGAGTGTGAGAATGAGTATGAGTATGAGTATGAGTATGAGTATGAGTATGAGTATGAGTATGAGTATGAGTATGAGTATGAGTATGAGTTTGAGTATGAGTATGAGTATGACTATCAGTTTAAATATGAATACGAGTGTCAGTTTGAATATGAGTACGAAAATCAGTTTGAATATGAGTATGAATATGCTCATAATATAAAAACACAGGGTCACGACTAAAAAAGCACAACCAAATATTAAAGTTTGTATTTTCTCTTTTCTATCTAACGATACAACAAACGCGTACTGTGTGAGGTATTGCTATCTAGTGGAATGTATTTTAATTTAGTTTTGTTGTCTATTTGCTGCCACAGAAATAACCATCACGCATACTAATACAAACACGAGTATCACTAAAAATTCACGATGATTCAGATAAATCAAGTTTTGTAAATAAAATTCCGGACAGTTGTTGGACTAGTCGACTCATTAACTGATGGTGTTAGATAGATAGATAGATAGATATGCTTGTGGCGAGCTAATTCAGCTCTGGCACTGCGGCATCTTGTGATGCCTATTGTGCCATACCTTTTCTTTTCTTAAAGCAGTTCGTTTGCTTTAGTTTTTTTCAGAAAACATAATATATTTTCGAGGTTGAGGATAGCAAGGTGTCCTTGAGAGACTATTTCGCTATTTAGAATTCTCTTTCCTCTTTCTCTGTCCTCTGTGGCGTCCGTGGCGTAGTTGGTTAAAGTGCGTGGCCGCTATGTCAAAGAACCTTGGAGACCCGGGTTCGAATCCCAGCAGCGACAGAAAATTATTTGAATTAAAATAATTTTTCTGTACGGCCGCCACCTCTCTGCAGGCAATGGCAAACCTCAGAGAGTAATCAAAATGCCATGTAAAGCTTCTTGAGAATAAGAACATTCCGTTCATCGCCGTTCGGAGTCGGCGTTAAGCATGTAGGTCCATTTTTCGGTCAATTGTGTACAAACTTAATAACACGCACAACACAATTGATCATAAGAAGCTAGGTCAAAGTCCTTTCAAGGGCTGAAATGGCCAGTTATTTATTTTTTTTTTTTTTTAGGATTCTCTTTCTTATATGGAGAAGGGCTGGACATTCTGTGAGAATATGTCTGGAGGTTTCTTCATCCTCAAGGCATAATCTACATAGTGAATCAGTAGCGAGATTCATTTTGTGTAGGTGTTTCTTTAGTTTGCAGTGTCCAGTTATGATTCCGGTCATCATCTTTAAGTCTTTCTTCCCTAGGTTAATAAGAAATTTCGATTTCTTGGGAGAAAGTTCTGGGAATATTTGCTTAGTGCATATCTGTCCTAAGCAGTTCTTCCAGATGTCTTGAGATTCGCGGAATGAGGTTTTTTTGACGTGTTGCTTGAACAGATTCTTACCAACCCCACAGAACGGTTCCGGTCCTGTGAGTGTTGATGATGCTCCCTGTTTGGCCAGGGAGTCTGCTCTTTCATTCCCGTCAAAACCACAGTGGGCAGGAATCCACTGTAGAGTAACTTTATTGTTTTGCGCAGCCAGGTCGTTGAGGACGTCTACAGTCTCCAGCACTAGCTTGGATTTTATGATAGGTGATGTCAGAGCTTTAAGGGCAGCTTGACTATCAGAGAAGACGAAAATTGATTTGCCTCTAACATTGTTCATACAGTTCAGTCTGACGCATCTGTTAATGGCAAGGATTTCCGCTTGAAGGATTGTGGTAAATAGACCTGCACTGAAGAAGTGGCTCTCATTGGAGTGTTCTCCAAAGACCCCTGCTCCCGTGCCTTTCTCCATTTTGGAGCCATCTGTGTACCACACAAGGTCGTTTTCGGACGGGTTTAGTTTCTCGTGTTCCCAGTTGGATCTGGGGGGGATAACTACGATGAAGTTTTTGTTAAAGCGGCTTTTGGGAAGCATGTCATCTAATGGCATGCAGAACTCCTTTTCTCGCTTTAGGGTTGTGATTAAGGTTAGGTGTCCCTTTAAGGGATGGTTTGGGACAGTGTAACCCAGATGGAAAAGTCTGTGAAGGCTGAGCTTCGCCTCCATCTGGATGTGTATGTGGATTGGGGTGAGCCCTAAGATGACGTTGAGGGCTGCTGTTGGCGTAGATCTTATGCAGCCTGTCATACATATCCCTGCACATCTTTGAACTCGTCCTAACCGCTTCATGGTTGATCCTTCTAGCGTTTTCGACCACCATACTACAGACGCGTATGTTAGTGCTGGTCTGACGATCAAAGTATAGAGATTGTAAATACATCATCTTAGGGCTTAACCCCCAGTTTTTGCCGCAAATTCTTCTGCAGGTCCACAATGAGGCTGTTGATCTGCTGATGATGCGGTCTATGTGGAGGTTCCAAGACAGTTTGCTGTCCAGGATCACTCCCAGGTATTTTGCTGAGTTGGAAAAATCTACTTTTTCCCCAAAAAGTACCGGGCAAGTCAGATTGAGCTTGCGTCGTTTTGTAAAAGGAACAATGACTGTCTTTTTTGGGTTTACGGAGAGGCCTTCGTTATTGCACCATCTCTGTACTGTGTTCAGTGCTGCTTGTAGAACATCGGACACTGTGTTTTCAAAGCTCCCCCGTATGATGACTGCTACGTCATCAGCATACCCAACCGCCTCTATCCCAGTTTCTTTGAGTTCAACTAGGAGACTATCTACAACTAGTGACCAAAGCAGAGGTGATAGGACGCCTCCTTGCGGGCATCCCCTTGATGGTGTTGAAATTACTTATATGTACAGCTGTGTTCGAATAAATAGCAGTGGGTACTGCATTGCTTAATTTTTTCAATATTTTTCTTTTAAAGTTAAAACAAAACAGCTTTAATTAGATAGTGAACAACCGTTGCAAAGAATACAAGAAGATTTAAAAAATATGATAAAGAGATGAAAAAAACTATTACATTTTTTCAAGTGCGAATATTATTATTATTAATTTTCTACAATAAATGATGTATTTCTTCGAATATTAATGAATTCACAGTAAAAAGCATTGCAATGATGTTTTTACCGCACAGCTTATTTCTGGAACACCTTTTATTGAGGACCGTTTTGTGTTTCAGTTTTTATTTAAAGAAGGGCAAATATTTTATTATTCCATTTAATTGATCTTTAAATTGTAAGTTGTCTTGAAAAAAAAAAAAAACTTTTATAAAAATTAGTTTAAATTTCAGAATGGAAAACTACAAAAATATCATTTAATTTGAATATGAAGGAATACTGCTATTTCGTTGAACTGGGCTGTACGTATATCAGCTCGCACATTTGCACACACACACACTCTCTCTCTCATTAGCAGCTAAGCCCAGATGCATAGTTTTGCATAGTTTTAGGAGCGCATTAAAATTTTTGCGATTCAAATCCATCATTTAGCTAGGATTTGTGAGTTTATTACTGTTGTAGTTAGGTAGAAAATATACAAGAGCATGTGTAGTGTTTTGTGTTCGATTAAGTTCAATATTTTAAACAAAATACAAATATATACAAAATACTTGCTTGGTTATTTATCAAGAGCTACCGTCAATGCTCTCTCACCAATACAACAAATTCTACCTAACCAACCACACATCGCTGCTTGACAAGCAGCACACTTAATGACCACACATAAAGCATCCTGTTGCTGCATTACGTTAATTGCATTTGTCAGGACATTCAAAACGAGAGAGCACTACACAACACAAAAAGCCAGATTAAAGCAAAAATATTGACTGAGTCAACAACTTTTAAGCCACTCGCTGCAGCTGGGAATTTTTTTTTGCTTTCTGTGATTTATTCTTTTTGGTTTTGTTTTCTGCATGATTGATTTTTATGCATTGTCATGAATACTTTTGCACATAAACACATACACACGTACAAGCACTCGTTTTTATACCAGCTCATTTTCACTGAAAACTGTTGGAAATGCTGAAAATTTATTTTATTTGCTGTGTGCGCAAACATTTTGTTATTTTTTTGTACGGATTTTATTTATTGTTGCGTTAATCAACGCATATTTTTTCTGGTAGTCTTTGATTTTATATTCTATTTAATATAAAGCTATAGACAATTTTTTTTTTAACAGAGAAAATTGTTTGTGTTATGTCTGGCACAAGGATTAAATATTTAAAAAAGTATTTATGTTCTCATTGATAATAATTTTTCATAATTTAGTGCTACTCAGACAAGTGATAAATATTTGAGCATACTTTTAGGCTCAGTCTGGGAAATGTTACTTTGATGCTTTTAAGCAATATAAACCAGCAACTCAGAATTATAGGTCAGCATAAATGATATATTAAAATAAAATTTTATTAGGAAATAGATTTCATTTCCTTTTTTCTCAGGCTCATATCTATATGAATCAGGCCCATAACCAGCATTTGGCGGGGAAGTCGGGGGAGGGTTTTGATGTCGAAAAAAATATATCTAAGCCGCGCATTTTCAATTTACGATCCCATTTTCTTCGTAATTTGTGTCTTCTTCGAACATATGAGGAGTATAAACATCCCCACCCCCTGGCTACAGGCCTTAAATGAATTGGAATGAATGGTCATTTTTGAGATCATACTTATACTTGGAATCGTGCTGATTAACGCATACTCTTACTCATACTTATACTTATTCCCATATTCATTATAATAATCGTACTCATACTCTTACAAATACTTATACACATAGTAAATATCATATGTATACTAAAACTCATATTCATTCTCTGTTTGTACTCATACTCATGCTCAGAGTCATGGTCATACATATACTCATACTCATACTCAAACTCATACTCAAACTCATAGTCATACTCATACTCATACTCAAACTCATAGTCATACTCATACTCATACTCATACTCATACTAATACTCATACTTAAACTCATACTCATAATCATACTCATACTCATAACCATAATCATACTCATACTCACATCATACTCATACTCATAGTCATAGTCATAGTCATAGTCATAGTCATAGTCATAGTCACAGTCATACTCATACTCATACTCATACTCATACTCATACTCATACTCATACTCATACTCATACTCATACCAATACTCATACTCATACTCATACTCATACTCATACTACTACTCATACTCATATTCATACTCATACTCACACTCATACTCATACTCATACATATACTCATACTCATACTCATACTCACACTCAAACTCATACTCAAACTCATAGTCATACTCATACTTATACTCATAATCATAGTCATAGTCACAGTTACAGTCATACTCATACTCATACTCATACTCATACTCATACTCATACATATACTCATACTCATTCTCATTCTCATACTTATACTCATACTCATACTCATACTCATACTCATACTCATACTCATACTCATACTCATACTCATACTCATACTCATACTCATACTCATAGTCATACTTATAATCATACTCATACTCACACTCATACTCATACTTATACCCATATTCATACTCATACTCAAACTCATACTCATACACAATTTTCAAGTGCAATTTTCATGTCATTTCAACAGTTATTTTAAGCATTTCATAACGCTTTAATTAAATAGCTCGTGCATGGAACCCCACATATGCACATACACATAGCACCGGACAGTCTCACCCTGACTCCCACACACAAGTACTTGCACATAATTATACACTTAACTTTGGCTTCTTATGCCTTTTTCACTCAGTTTCTCCTTTTGAGTTTTATTTTTCTTTGCTTTGGTGTGTCGCGTTAAGTTTATTTAATTAATGTGAGTTCATGAAATTTTTATTACAAAATTTCACCGCAAGATGTCGCTGATAAAACGGTTTTAATAACAATATTGAAGCTTATTTCGAATGACAACAACAGCAACAATAACATCAGCAACAACAACATTAGCAACAACAAGAACAGCAACGATAACAATAATAATAATAATTTTTGTGGTTATTATAAATACAAACACAAACATACCGACAGGCAAACACTTAAGTACATAAATATGTATGCGTATAAAAGAACCACACAACAGCAGTAAAAACAACAACAATAGAATAAATAATGTTTGCCTGCAATGCGGTGCTTTAATGACAGCCAAGTATGAATGCATGTGCTTGAGCGCGAGAGTGTGTGTGACAAAAAAAAATATATACTATATGTAAGAAAACGCCAAAATGAAATCAACGTTAACATTAAAAATGTAGACAGCAAAAAGAAAAATAAAACAGCCGAAAAGAAGAATTCAACAAATAAACTACATGTTCTTATTTATAATTCATGGCGCGTTGAACACATCAAGAAATATTTACACACGCACACACCTACAGCCACAGACATTCATAAATTCATTCATTCAAACTCAGAAATACACGCTCAAAAGTTCACTCGCTCACACACTCAGACAGAAGTAGTACACGTCGTCATTGACATAAAACAAAATGTTTCTAGAACTACGCAAAAGAATTCTTCTTATTTGTTTGCTAAACATTTTATTTGTGTTTACTTCACCTTGTTTTCTCATTTTATTTGACTAGCAATCGTCTTAAGAGAATAAAAATTCTAATAGAAAAAACAAAAAAACCCTACAATGCACTCACTTATTCTCTCTACGAAAACGTGGTTCAAATTTTTAAATTTTAATTCATCAATTTTTTAAGGTAATTAGTTAAAGGTCATGCTATTAATAGATATAACTTTTCGGAATTTAGGTAAGAGATTTTTAATAAAATATTACTTTTGAGACTAAAAAAAGAAAAAAAATCAGTAGGCGAACGATGTTTATAAAATTGTACAAACAAAAAAACTTGCAAAAGAACTCAAAATATAAAAAAAATATTTACAACAACTTTCTTAAGATCTGAAATATTGTTTAAACTTTCTAAGAAATGCTTAGAAGAAAATTTACCTTGTGAACGCGTAAGCACACAAAGTTTTTGATACGTGTTCGTGACATGGCTTTTTCGATTTCGTAGAATATTATCTAAAAAATTGTACTGAATGGTCTCTACATATAACGAAATTTTAATATTTGTAAGGCAAGCGTGGTGCGCCACACCCAAAGTCGCTCAAACTGTAATTACTTCTTGCAATTACAGTGCTTTTTAAAATTTTCAGCCTGAAAGTATGCAATGAAATTTTTTTTTCAAAGTGATGTGCACAAATCGAACAAATTGTCGTATTTTTTGCTCTCAATGGTAAAAACCCGTCGTAGGACGTGCTTTTATACTAGTTTTTCTAACAAGCTTGTTGTTTATGCAAAAAATGAGTCCTCAAAAATTTTTGTTTTTATAGATACCTTCTAACTCTAAGCTATATTTGAAGGAGTATTATTAATTCTAAAGTTTCACCAATCAAACTTCTTTTATATGCAAACCACAACATGGCATGAAACAAACTTACAAATAAAAAAATTTTAAAAAATATATTGTTTAAAAGACGGTTAAAAAAAACAAAACAAATGTTAAAAATACTTCTTCAGTTTCAGCAACCATCTCAACATTTAATTTTAATTAAAAATTGTTAAATTCATATTTAACGTGCATAAAATCTAATAATATATATGACTATACACACACTTATACTCATATTCGTTCTCATTTTCAAAACTCATCTTCATACTGATACTCATACTCATACTCATACTTATACTCATACTCATACTCATACTCATACTCATACTTATACTCATACTCATACTCATACTCATACTCATACTCATACTCATACTCATACTCATACTCATACTCATACTCATACTCATACTCATACTCATACTCATACTCATACTCATACTCATACTCATACTCATACTCATACTAATTCTCATTCTCATACTCATCCTCATACTCATATTCATACTCATACTCATACTCATACTCATACTCATATTCATACTCATACTCATACTCATACTCATACTCATACTCATACTCATACTCATACTCATACTCATACTCATACTCATACTCATACTCATACTCATACTCATACTCATAATCATACTCATACTCATACTCATACTCATACTCATACTCAGCTAATACCCATCAACCGAGTAGTGCCCCCATGTTAAACAGAGAAAGAATTCAACACCTCCGATTTTTTTAACTACCATACATATAAAATGGCCAAAATTACTTGACTTGTTTTATTTACTTTATTAAAACAAAAAAAATATTCATCGGTAATGCCAATTTGAAAAATTTTAAATTTGTTAAAAAATCATTTTCGTGCATTAATTCAAAGTGATATATTTAAGCCAAGTCAACTAATGTGAAGACCACAGCAAAACTAACTAGAAATTCTCAAAGAGTTTTTGAGAACCTTTTTTAAAATGTATCATATCTAAATACTGTCAATATTTTTAATTAATATTTGAATTTAAAGTAAGAGTATGAGAAGTAGAATGAGCATGAATATGAGAATGAGAACATATATGTGTATAAGGATGAGTATGCCCGGCAGGAAATGGATCAATCCGTATTCGATCCATTTCCATGGCAGCCTTCGAAGACATTTTAAAACTTGGTCTTGCAAGATATGTTATTGAAATGTCTTTAACGACGGCGTCAAGCCATATCTTACAAAGCGGATGCATATAAACAAAATCATGCGCTATCCACATGGGTTTGTTTTTGGTTTTTTGTTTGGTGGCATTGTGTTTGAGAATGTCTTCGAAGACTGCCATGGAAATGGATCAATCTGTCTTGCCAGAAACTAGAATATCTCGAAGAAGTCTTCTAAGACGGATGAATCCATTTCCTGCTGGGTAAGTATGAGTATGAGTATGAGTCTGGGTATGAGTATGAATACAATTATAATATTACAATTTATATAAATATAAGTATAAGTATGAGTTTGAGTTTGAGTTTAACTATGAGTATGAGTATGAGTATGAGTATGAGTATGAGTATGAGTATGAACATGATTATGAGTATGAGTATGAGTATGAGTATGAGCATGAGTATGAGTATGAGTATGAGTATGAGTATGAGTATGAGTATGAGTATAATTATGAGTATAAGTATGAGTATGATTATGAGTATGAGTATGAGTCTGAGGTATGAGTACGAGTTCAAGTTTATATTTTAACTTTAATTAAGAATAGTTATGAAATTTCCATATATAGGTTTTTTTAGTTAATTTGTCAAAGCAACTAAGATAGAAAAAGAACACAAGAATTTTTGTATCACAAACTCGATCCTCTGTAATCCTTCGTGACATAAAGTTTTTTTTCTGTGTATAGATTAAGTTTTTTTATATATCTTCATTAAAGAAGGGTTGTCATTTTTGATGGGAAGTAGAAAGGTGTTAAAGTGATTGATGTAAGATTGCTTAAAGTGATTGATGTAGGATTGATGATTGATGTTGCTAATGATAGCAACGAAATTTATTAATACACTGCGAATGAAAACTAATTGAGTGGCAAAAATTCCACTATACAGTTTCTGAATTCAAATTTGAACGAAAATAAGTAAATTTCAAACAATTTATGATAAAAATTTAAATAAATTTGATTTTCTCTCGATAAAAATTTTCAAAGAAAAAAGCTATGTTTTATTTTTTTTTTGTCGTGTGTCTTGCCGTAGAGTTGTCGTATTGTGCAGTTTTAAACTAACACTGTACAAATTTCATGGGAAAAGTGTGAATTTTTTTCGCCGTTTAAGTTAATTTTTGTACTGACTGAATGATGTTTAAATATTTTTAAACCAAAAGAATAACAGCAGAATTACCTCATGACGTTGTCTCTGAGTTGGTAGCAAATAGTTAAACTTTTTGCATATCCTTTATTAAAACTCAAACCAACAAAAAAAAAAAAAAAGGCTAGCTTTATAACCTTAAATTTCTGAAATCCTGATATTGGGTCTAAATTAAAAAAAAATATATATCAGATCTAAACTCTGAAAAAGGAAAAAACATTCTCATTTACAAACCTTTGCAATCTTTAAAGATAGAACTGTAGTCTTAAAGCAATTTGCAATTTTCTTTCAACTTTTTTTTTCTTATTTTCCTTACTCCCTCTTTTGTGTTGTTATTTCGAATCGCCTTGGCAAAAATTTAAAACACCGAAGTTTAAAAGGGAATACAACAAAAATGACTTATTTTTTACTCATAGCACAAGTACTGCTCGCCAAAACTTTGCAGCGAAATATGAACTTCAGAAAAAAACTTATTCTTTTGACGTTGCCAAAATAATAAACAACAGAAGAAAAAGAAACATACACGCACACTTATATGTGGACAAAGAAAAACACAAGAATGAAAGAAATGAGATTGCGCGTTCTGCAGTCTCGTTATCAAATGCTCTTTTTCTCAATTGAGTACATGACGTCACGAAGCGCTTCTGCTTAACAAAACCGAATGCAAATGTGCAATCGCTTAGGCAAATAGACGAAATTGAAAATAAATTCTTTCGGAAAAGAAAAGTAACAATAGCAAAAAAATAAAAATATAATAAAATATAGATATTTTCGCATACGAAAAAATTACAATTTTTTAAACTTTCACGATTTTTATCTTCTAAACTATTTGAGATCGACACAATTTTATTGCATTAATAGGTTAAGGAGGTATATATGCATATTATCAAAATAAAAAAAATATTTAGGCGTGGGCCTCAAAGTAAAATTCTGACAATAGTGCTGAATGACGTCATGCTCTTTTTCCCTCATTTGCGGAACGCGTAATCTTGTTTCTATCATTCTTGATAAAAACATAACAAAGCGATTGGCTGGGGAAGAGAGAGACAGCATTTTATTGCCCACGGATTTATGAATTTCTAATATTTACGCGGCTGGAATTTCATTTTGATTTTCATTGTGGTATTTTATTATTTCCATTGTAATATTTTACTCATACTTATTAATTTATAAATTCTAAGGCGATTCTTGACATATTTTTCAAACGAAGTTTGTTAAAAATAGATTCTTCCCAGGCAAAGAAATAAAGTCAAAAACCACAGAACTTATTTAAAATAAATGTAGGCGTTATAAAAGGGAAGTTAAATATATGAATTTTATTGCTCTTTTTATAGGATAAAAAAGATCGAGTTTGTTCAAAACATTAAAATTAAATAGTTACCAACTAATAGTTGACGTACAAGACAAAGTCATCTCCTAAAGGCGTTTCGTAAAAAGTCTTATTTCGGCTTTAAGATTTGCTCAAGTCGCTCATACGAAATATTTTATTATTTTCTAATATTAAATTTAATTTGTTTCTTACTCTTTTAATTGGAAAGAAAATAAAAATTATTTTTGTCATTATTGTGTGCGCTTTTGTTGAACTGGAAGCACAAGCCGCAATTTATACCAACAATACATGAATAATGTTTAAATTAGCTTTCGAGGGCGGCTTTCCGCACTTTCTGTGAACGATGGCCTGTGGAGCTTGTGGACTTGTTGTTAATAACGTTGTTGTTGTAATTGTGGTTAAGAATGTAAGTAATGTGTTACATATGAATTAACTTTTTCTTCCCTTAAGATTGCAATTTATAATTTTTATTTTTTTTACAACATGAAATTTTATTAAAATATGGAAAGGATTTGAATAAAGATCTAAAATATTAAAAACAGCTTCCCAAAAATTATAAGATAGACATCTTTGTTGTCTGTTGAATTTAACATTTAAAATTTAATATTTAGCATTTAACATTTAACATTTAACATTTAACATTAAGCATTTATCATTTAACATTTAACATTTAACGTTTAACATTTAACATTTAAAATTTAACATTTAACATTTAACATTAAACATTTAACATTTAACAATAAACATTAAACATTTAACATTAAACATTAAAACTTGAACATTTAACATTAAACATTTAACATTCAACATTTAATATTTATTAATTAACATTTAACATTTAGCATTTATCGTTTAACATTTAACATTTAACATTTAACATTTAACATTTAACATTTAACATTAAACATTTAACATTTAACATTTAAGATTTAAGATTTAACATTTAACATTTCACATTTAACATTTAACATTTAATATTTAACATTTGACATTTAACATTAAACATTAAACATTAAACATTAAACATTAAACATTAAACATTTAACATTTAACATTTAACATTTAACATTTAACATTTAACATTTAACATTTGACATTTAACATTTAACATTTAACATTTAACATTTAACATTTAACATTTAACATTTAACATTAAACATTAAACATTTAACATTTAAAATTTAACATTTAACATTTAACATTTAACATTTAACATTTAACATTTAGCATTTATCGTTTAACATTTAACATTTAACATTTAACATTTAACATTAAACATTAAACATTTAACATTTACCATTTAAAATTTAACATTTAACATTTAACATTTAACATTTAACATTTAACATTTCACATTTAACATTTAACATTTAACATTTAACATTTAACATTTAACATTTAACATTTAACATTTAACATTTAACATTTAACATTTCACATTTAACATTTAACATTTAACATTTAACATTTAACATTTAACATATAACATTTAACATTTAAAATTTAACATTTAACATTTAACATTCAACATTTAACATTTAACATTTAACATTTAACATTTACCATTTAAAATTTAACATTTAAAATTTAAGATTTAACATTTAACATTTAACATTTAACATATAACATAAAACATTTAACATTTAACATTTAACATTTAACATTTAAGATTTAAGATTTAACATTTAACATTTCACATTTAACATTTAACATTTATCATTTAACATTTAACATTTAACATTTGACATTTAACATTAAACATTAAAACTTGAACATTTAACATTAAACATTTAACATTCAACATTTAATATTTATTAATTAACATTTAACATTTAGCATTTATCGTTTAACAGTTTACATTTAATATTTAACATTAAACATTAAACATTAAACATTAAACATTAAACATTAAACATTTAACATTTAACATTTAACATTTAACATTTAACATTTAACATTTAACATTTAACATTTAACATTTAACATTTAACATTTAACATTTAACATTTAACATTTAACATTTAATATTTAACATTTAACATTTAACATTTAACATTTAACATTTAACATTTAACATTTAACATTTAACATTTAACATTAAACATTTAACATTTAACATTTAAAATTTAACATTTAACATTTAACATTTAACATTTAACATTTAACATTTAACATTTAACATTTAACATTTAACATTTAACATTTAACATTTAACATTTAACATTTAACATTTAGCATTTACCATTTAACATTTAACATTTAACATTTAAAATTTAAGATTTAAGATTTAACATTTAACATTTAACATTTAACATTTAACATATAACATATAACATTTATTATTTAACATTTAACATTTAACATTTAACATTTAAGATTTAAGATTTAACATTTAACATTTCACATTTAACATTTAACATTTAACAATAAACATTAAACATTTAACATTAAACATTAAAACTTGAACATTTAACATTAAACATTTAACATTAAACATTTAACATTAAACATTTAACATTCAACATTTAATATTTATTAACATTTAACATTTAGCATTTATCGTTTAAAATTTAACATTTAACATTTAACATTTAACATTTAACATTTAACATTTAACATTTAACATTTAACATTTAACATTTAACATTTAACATTTAACATTTAACATTTAACATTTAACATATAACATTTAACATTTAACATTTAACATTTAACATTTAACATTTCACATTTAACATTTAACATTTAACAATAAACATTAAACATTTAACATTAAACATTAAAACTTGAACATTTAACATTAAACATTTAACATTAAACATTTAACATTAAACATTTAACATTCAACATTTAATATTTATTAACATTTAACATTTAGCATTTATCGTTTAAAATTTAACATTTAACATTTAACATTTAACATTTAACATTTAACATTTAACATTTAACATTTAACATTTAACATTTAACATTTAACATTTAACATATAACATTTAACATTTAACATTTAACATTTAACATTTAACATTTAACATTTAACATTAAACATTTAGCATTTAACATTTAGCATTTAACATTTAACATTTAACATTTAACATTTAACATATAACATTTAGCATTGAACATTTAACATTTAACATTTAACATTTAACATTTAACATATAACATTTAACATTTAACATTTAACATTTAACATTTAACATATAACATATAACATTTATTATTTAACATTTAACATTTAACATTTAACATTTAAGATTTAAGATTTAACATTTAACATTTCACATTTAACATTTAACATTTAACATTTAACATTTAACAATAAACATTAAACATTTAACATTAAACATTAAAACTTGAACATTTAACATTAAACATTTAACATTAAACATTTAACATTCAACATTTAATATTTATTAACATTTAACATTTAGCATTTATCGTTTAAAATTTAACATTTAACATTTAACATTTAACATTTAACATTTAACATTTAACATTTAACATTTAACATATAACATTTAACATTTAACATTTAACATTTAACATTTAACATTTAACATTAAACATTTAGCATTTAACATTTAGCATTTAACATTTAACATTTAACATTTAACATATAACATTTAGCATTGAACATTTAACATTTAACATTTAACATTTAACATTTAACATATAGCATTTAGCATTGAACATTTAACATATAACATTTAGCATTGAACATTTAACATTTAACATTTAATTTGATTTTAATGTGTAGCAACCAAATTGTTTTTGTTCTGGTCAACAAATTTTTAACAGCTGTTATACATTTACATAGCAAAGCTTATAAAATAAAATTGTCTGAAAAGTTTAATCAACTTTTTGGCGCCAGAACCTGCTGCATATTAAACCAGAATCAAGCAATCTCAAATATAATTTACAATTGTTGCACAGTGTAATCCTAAACATATGCTGCCGCCTCCAGGCTGCTGTGTCGCTTTTGGCCTTTTCAATGAAACCTTCCAAAGTTGAGGTATAATAAAAAATTTCAATTTTCATAAATTATGCACACTCAACAGCATGCAAACCACTCTATAAAACGTCTAAAATGTTGCCAAAAAAGCCTCAACGATACCTTTTTCACATTTAAAATTTCCATAGCTAAGTATTATGTCGTTCAACTACCAAAAAAGATAGCTTTGCTATTACCCGAAGGTACACAAAAGACTCACCTCTCACACAGAGGGCGCAATGTTAACACCTAGACTTGCTTAGGTGTGGACCAGAGATAGTTCAGTTGATCGTCCATTTGACTGGCTGTCTTCCGGTCTGTTTTAAAAATTGCAACTTAAGTAAATAAAGCAGAATGTAACATAAAATGCTGCATAAAAATGGAAAAGAGCCAGCCAACATTTTGCAAGACGCACTTAAGCAATCACATTTAACAACAAAAACAATAGATCAACAACAACAACAACAACAACAACAACAACAACAACAACAACAACAACAACAACAACAACAACAACAACAACAACAACAACAACAACAACAACAACAACAACAACAACAACAACAACAACAACAACAACAACAACAACAACAACAACAACAACAACAACAACAACAACAACAACAACAACAACAACAACAACAACAACAACAACAACAACAACAACAACAACAACAACAACAACAACAACAACAACAACAACAACAACAACAACAACAACAACAACAACAACAACAACAACAACAACAACAACAACAACAACAACAACAACAACAACAACAACAACAACAACAACAACAACAACAACAACAACAACAACAACAACAACAACAACAACAACAACAACAACAACAACAACAACAACAACAACAACAACAACAACAACAACAACAACAACAACAACAACAACAACAACAACAACAACAACAACAACAACAACAACAACAACAACAACAACAACAACAACAACAACAACAACAACAACAACAACAACAACAACAACAACAACAACAACAACAACAACAACAACAACAACAACAACAACAACAACAACAACAACAACAACAACAACAACAACAACAACAACAACAACAACAACAACAACAACAACAACAACAACAACAACAACAACAACAACAACAACAACAACAACAACAACAACAACAACAACAACAACAACAACAACAACAACAACAACAATACTAAGTGAAACAGCAGTTTGAAGAACAATGGAAAATTATTTTGCAAGAGATAATAAAACACACCAGCACACAGAGTGCCAGTGCATGTTTTTTAGCTTTTTTTGAAAAGCTTTGCATAGTTCTAGGTGCTTATCTTGCCACAGTAGAGCCTCGTTAGTTTCAATGTGGGTTTGTTCTTTTTTGGTAATATTTGAAAAATTCCGAAATTTTTTTTTTATGATTATGTTATTTTATTTATATATTGACCACTCCAACACTTTTATAGTCAGTTCCTGGATATATTCTTTATTTTCAAATCTTACTTTGGTTTGAAATATACAAATGTGTTTGATTCAAAGTCTCACTTTTGTTCGATTTAATTCTTTCCAAACAAAAAGAAAAAAATCATCTTCACTTTTATAATGACCGCGACCCAAATATATGTGCAACGTTTCTTATTAATCTTTACACACCCGACATTTTAAATTTCAAAATGTAAATTTTTTATTATGTTTATTCAAGTACCATGTCCCGGCGAACGCCCATACTTCCAAATGGCCAAAAAGTGAATGACTGGCAGTGTTAAAGTTAATAATAGCTTAACTGAATATGTGCTTGCGTTTGTTAGTTGCTAGAGCATTGAAGTAGAATTTTAAGGATTCATGGTTCATATCCAGCTAATCATATCCAACTAATTACACTTGTTCTTCAATCATTGTCAAAAGCTATTTTAGGTAACTTCTTAGGGTAATAGTTTCATTAATAGCGAAATAATCTTTACGAAATCAGTATACTTCGGATATTTATCACAAAATTCTCAATCTTATCATTGCAAGTTTTACAACTATCGTCTTATGTTCCTAAAAAAATTTCGAGTCTCGTTTCTATTGCAATGCAATTAAATTTGTTCACACAAAAAGCTTTCCTCCTGCGGATAAAAAATCATTTACAAATTGTAATGCTTAACCGAATTTTTAAAACTATCGTCTTATGTTCCCGAAAAAGGTTCGAGTCTCGTTTCTGATCCAATGGAATTCAATTTGTTCACACTCAAGCTTTCCTTCCCAAATAAAAAATCATTTAAAAACTGTAATGATTAGCCGCATT
This sequence comes from Pherbina coryleti, assembly GCA_943735915.1. Lineage (NCBI taxonomy): Eukaryota > Metazoa > Arthropoda > Insecta > Diptera > Sciomyzidae > Pherbina > Pherbina coryleti. The sequence continues at coordinate 17,976,983 of OX030949.1, forward strand.
TTTACAACTATCGTCTAATGTTCCTAAAAAAATTTCGAGTCTCGTTTCTATTACAATGCAATTCAATTTGCTCACACAAAAAGCTTTCCTCCTACGGATAAAGAGTCTTTTAAAAATTGTAATGCTTAACCGATTGAATGCTTAACCAACTATAGTCTTATGTTCCCGAAAAAGTTTCGAGTCTCGTTTCTGATGCAATGCAATTAAATTTGTTCACACTCAAGTTTTCCTTCCACAAATAAAAAATACAATGCTTAACCGAAGTTTTACAATTATCGTCTTATTTTCCTGAAAAAATTTCGAGTCTCGTTTCTGTTGCAATACAATTAAATTTGTTCACACTCAAGCTTTCCTTCCACGAATAAAAGATGATTTAAAAATTGTAATGCTTAACCGAATTTTTACAACTATCGTCTTATGTTCCTGAAAAAATTTCGAGTCTCGTTTCTGTTGCAATGCCATTCAATTTGTTCACATTCAGGCTTTCCTTCCACGAATAAAAAATCATTTAAAAACTGTAATGCTTAACCGAATTTTCAACATCAGAGCTGTGTAGGTCTCTCAAAGGTGATTAAAAACCCGTTTTAAAAAAAAACGATCACGAACAAAAAATTATACAAGTTGGCTTCTGTAAACCAAAACCAAAACCAAATTGCTGAGTTGAAAAACTTATGTATAAAGACAAAAATTTTGGTACGAGTATAACATGCTTTTAAAACGAGACTCGAAATCGCTAAAACGTGAGATCGAATACCGGATTGGATCATATCCTGAATGAGAATTTTTGATAATTTAAGAATTATACACCGAAATAACTATCGTTCTTTGCAAAGTGATCTTTGATTCGACGAAACGTTCCAAACAGATAATGATTTTTTTTACATTCTTAAACGGAAAAGATTATTCAAGTTAGTTTTTTTGAAACTATTAATTAAACATAAAATGCGAACGGTACAATAAATAATAAAAACTATGTTGCTCTTTTTTAAGAATTTAACAGGCCCAAGACTACCGAAGAATACCTTGAACATTTGGGGAACATAGTTATTTGTTAATTTTTTTAAAGTATTTTTCTCGAAGTTGTTTCGATTCCGATTGGGGTAAGTTTGGAATCATGAATGTTTAGAAAAAAATTTTTTACATTTTCTCTACAGCTAACAGTAAACGATATTTTTACTTCTATTTCCTAATTTAAAAATCATTAGTAGATCGTAACATAATTTCGATTATTTTTTAATAAGAATACATTTTCGCTGGCTCAAAAGTACTCACGCATACCACAAAATCAATATGGGTCGTAAGCTGCAAAAAATATATTTCGCAAATTAGCTGGTTTGTAAATTCGAGACTCGAAAATTAAGCTTAATACTATTTTATTCAAACTTCTCACAAGTTTGCATAAACAATTCATAACAATTTATTTTACATAAAATATTGCTTTTGAGCAACATATGGACTGATTTTTTATTTTGCACATGATTTTTATTGACACGAGTCTCGAAGCTTAAATTAGATACTTTCTTATTCAAGAAATTCGCTCATATAAATGTTGCGTTAACAGCACAATTTTTTTTTCTAAAATATCGCCTTTTAAGTCACATATTAATTCATTTTTTATTTGAGAGCATGAACATTTGTTAATCGATACTCGAAACTTAAGTTCGAGAGTCTCTTATTAAAGAATCTGCTCATCACAAACTGCTGTTGCAACAGCACAAATTTTTCATAATTCAGCTTAGAAAGCTCATGAACTGTTTTTTGATTTTGCGTATGAAAGATATTAATTTCGAGTCTCGAAGATAGAGTTAAATGTTACTTAATGTCAAATGTCAAAATGTTACTTAAAAAGTAAAAATGTTTCTTAATAAATCAAGTTCGATCTTTTACTTTAAACAAAATTTTTAATTTTAATGTGAATCAACAGGTTAAATTGATAGCGCTTATATTGTGGTAGCATATAAAAGCTTCGATTTATCCAAATGTTGTCAATTTCAAACGGTGTCTTGAGCTAAAAGCAACATCGAAATGATTGTGAAGAATGACATGATTATGAAAACATATGGCTCTGCTTTAACCAGCAACTTGGAACACTACTTAATGCCAACAAGCTTACCTCAGACACCACCCTCTTTCACTGTTTTACCATCATCCTTCCATCTCTATATTCTGAGCTGCAGATCAAAAAATTTCAATATTGCCAGCAATCTTTGTACAGCAAGTTGTTGTCTTTCATCGCTATCTTGTGTTTCTGCTCAAAACATGCAGCAAAAACTAAACTTTTATAAGCAGTCAACTGCAGTGTGTACCGGATTTTAAGCCAACAGGCCAGATATACAAACATACTCTCTCCACACCCACACATGTATATGCATCATGCAAACTGCCTTTTTCAACTCGTTGACTTCAGCAGTCAACGTCGTCTGACTGCTTTTCATGTCATTTATATATAAAATTTTTTGTCGCTTTTGTTTCGTGTCAATTTGGCAGCTAGAACCTCTGTCAAGCCAACACACAACCCCTCACTCCCTCCCTGCTTCGCCATCTAACTACATCAGTACGTATCTTTTACTCATTGCATTGAAGTTTGAAATGCAAAGAATCTTTGCATTGTTGCGCTTTTTGTGGCATGCACCGGTAGGAGCAATGAACAACAACAATGAACTAGTTGTATGTAAATGTTGGATTAAATTTCTACTGCATACTTTCAGGTGTTTATGCACTCAAGGGAAGTCAAACTTTGCATTCATTTCTTTGTAGAGAGATACTCCTTTTCTTTTTTGTTTGCTCTGTGTTTTTGTTTGTGCAAGTTTCACATGCTCAGATAAGGTTGGGATTCTTCCGCTGCCATTCAACTACATTCAAATATTGCAGCACAGTGAGTTTTTGTGGCTGCGGATGTGAACGGATAAAAAACGTTGGCAATGAAAGCATCTACCACTGCTGCTATGCTGCTACAACTGCCGATACTGATGCTGCTGTTGACAGCATCATGACATCATTAATTATATGCATGCAAAAGCGGAGGAAGAGGCAGAGCAATAAAAAGTTGCTATTCAAAGCAGCTTTAAAAACATGCATACAATGAGTTGAAAAGTTTCTCGAAAATTTACAAGAATCTCAGCTTTGTTGATTTCTTGAGTAACAAACAAAACAAAGCTTTTTCTATTAAAAAACAAAAAATCAGAAAAATATATACATAAAATGCTCTCGGCTAAGCAAAGTTAAAAATGCCATGAGTAACATGGCTTCCAAAGTTTGCAAGGAAGTTTTAGGCTGAATGGCTCATACTAATTAACAAGCATCAAAAGCATATCAGCAGACGCTCAAAACTAAATTTAAAATCAAAACCAAAATCAAAATCAAAATCAAAATCAAAATCAAAATCAAAATCAAAATCAAAATCAAAATCAAAATCAAAATCAAAATCAAAATCAAAATCAAAATCAAAATCGAAATCGGAATCAAACTCAAAATCAAAATCTAGCTCAAAATCAAAATCAAAATCAAAATCAAAATCAAAATCAAAATCAATATCAAACTCAAAATCAAAATCAAAATCAAAATCAAAATCAAAATCAAAATCAAAATCAAAATCAAAATCAAAATCGAAATCAAAATCAAAATCAAAATCAAAATCAAAATCAAAATCAAACTCAAAATCAAAATCAAAATCAAAATCAAAATCAAAATCAAAATCAAAATCAAAATCAAAATCAAAATCCAAATCAAAATCAAAATCAAAAGTAAATTTAAAATAAAAATCAAAATCAAAATCAAAATTAAAATCAAAATCAAAATCAAAATCAAAATCAAAATCAAAATCAAAATCAAAATCAAAATCAAAATCAAAATCAAAATCAAAATCAAAATCAAAATCAAAATCAAAATCAAAATCAAAATCAAAATCAAAATCAAAATCAAAATCAAAATTAAAATTAAAATCAAAATCAAAAACAAAATCAAAAAAATCAGATAGTTATTCAGGAGATTCCATTGCACCCATAAAGGTTAACTGTTGGGTGCGGATTTAAGGCCGGAGGCGGAATAGGGCCGTACTTTTTCGAAAATGAAGACGGAAGAGCCATTCCAGTCACGGGAGCCGGTACAGAGGCATGATAAACAATTTGTTTGTAATTTTTTTGTGACCGGAGATGGAGTATACCGATAGAGATGACCTTTACATTCAACAGGATGATGCCACGTGCCATTTTATTGCGCACAAAGTTCCCTGTTCGCATAATTTCGCATCTTGGAGACTCCAATTGGCCACCAAGATCTTGCAATTAAACACAGTTTTTCTGCTTCCTCTTTTAGGGTAATGTTTAGAGGAAGGTCTACGTTAAATATCCTCAAAAACAATTGTAATTTGCGACTCGAGGCGAACACTGAACTCGAATTATGCGAAAGAATTATTGAAAATTTCGAAAAAAACAATAAAGGTTTTCAAACTAAACATAAGCGACCATTTAAAATTTAAGCAACCTACATAAGCGACCATACTAATGGTCCCCAAGTGTCTTATTATTCTAAGCGGCCAACGAAACAGTCTGTCTAGTCTGCTATATGATTGGCTCCATACAGAGCCGTTGTTGCCTTCATTGTTTAAATGTTGTCTAAAAGCTCAAATTTATTTTCAATATAAATAATGAATAATTATTTTTAATAATTTGAATTTTTACTAAACAATTTTAGTAGAACTTTCAGAGCATTATTTTTAAGGCAAAAAAGTTTTTTAAGTTTCTATTAAAATTTTTATGAGTATGTCTATGCATGTTTTCAAATATAAAAACCTACTTGCCATTTTCGTATATCCAAATAAACTGAGGTTTGTTAGGGCCATAATATTTTTACTTCTTTTATTTTAACTTTTTACTTTTATGTTTAATAACTCAAAAGATATCCTTGCACTCACTACTTCGGAGTGAAATAAGTACTTACAAAATTTTTTATAACAGATATTCAACTTTTATGCGACCCAGAAGAACCAATAGATACATTTAACCCAGCCCAGTGGAGCCAGTGATATCATTTTAAGATAATCTATAAATGTACCGTTATGCTTTACACTCCTAAATATCGCGGCATGGTTTGGCTTTTTTAGCTCCTTACAAAATTATACTTTGAACACTTATTATTGGCGATAATATTAAACGTTTCTCTAAAAATGTTTTAATCAAAATATTTCAAGGATTAAAGCAAGAGCATAAACATTACTTAAGCCGCGCCACATGTTGTAAACATAATCCTTGTGATAAAAACAAACACACACCCACTCACACCCATACTCACATGAAGCCTTTCAAAAGCAAGGTTTTCCTAATATATTTTGTAGTTATAAAAAAAAAAACTGAATTCCTTGTTCAGGGCCTCTTACGAACAACGGAGAACAGTTAATCATAACGTCGGCTCTCTTGTTTTTTAATTTCCACAAAATTACCCTGCCGAAAAGGGCAAAAACAAAACCAACAAAATTCAACAAAAGAAACCGCAAAAATGTTTAAACAGTAAACTTGAGCTGCACTTGAAAAAAACGGCAACTGGAGTTGAAGCAGAAGCTGAAGGAGCAGGAGCAGGAGCAACAGAAAAATACTTAATCACTTTCATTTGCATGCGTAAAACATGCCTCGAACAAAAGGCAACACTGGTTGCTGCTAATATTTTATCCTGCCTTAAGTTTAAGCGCCTTTCTTTTGAAGCACTTTCTTTGCGGTTATTATTATTGTTGTTGTTGTTTTTGTTGTTGTTTTTGTTGTTGTCATTGTTGTTTATTGCCAAAGTATTAAAAACATACTTTTAGGAAATTTACAATAAGTAGAAAAACGGCTCACATACGTCGACGCCATCATTATATTAAGAGCACAACCACCCACCTACACGTTCCACCAACTCGCTCGTGTACATGATTATATACGACAGTTGCAAAGGCCCTTTCTTAAGGATTTAGTTGAAAAAAATTATAATTTTTAATATTTTGCTTATGTTTTCATTTATCAAGTTAAGCGCAAGGTAGGGGTTAAGGCAGTAGGCGGGTTAGCGAACAGTCAGGGTGGCATAAATAAAGTTCTGAGATTGTTATAAAAAAAAAGAAACAATACAGCAGCAGTTCTATGCAAACATATTTTCTTATTTTATCTTTATTTTCCTCTTTTTTTTATAATTCTCAGTGCACACTTCATTCTTCAATTAAGATGCTGCTCTAAGCTGCTCTTCATTAATGCTTGTTTTATTTATGTTTTATCCTTCCACGTGCCCGCCTTCAACAAACCCTGAAGAATGGCTGCTTCTTTTATCAGTCATTTGAATCCTTTGCATGCGTCTTGCGAGGTTGAGTGCCTCCTAACCTTCAAATCATTCCGGCTGTCATCCACTTCAACTGTAGCGGGCTTCACCCGTCGAGTATGGGAGTATTTTCAACACACGTCAAAAAAAAAAAAAAAAAAAGAAAAAGCAAAAACACCCCAACAACACAGATAGTGTAGCAAATGCTTAATAAAACTTTGCTTGTGTCATTTTTGTGGCATACTTTTTGGCGGGCTAAATACACATTTGATGTACCCACTTAATGTGAGACAGCTATGTCAACATACGTTTTATATACATTCAAACAAACGCACTAGCTCCACTACCACACCAACACACACACGTGCCAACCCAGTCGGTCCTTCATTAGTGTGCGTAACATTGCAAAAGTTGAACATTTGTAAACAACACGAACACAAAGAACAACAATAATAAAAGGTTTGGCGGTTTTTTAGTTAATGCCAAAACTTTGTCAAGCTTAATGCAAACATGTGTGTACATAAGTTATCAAGTACATTGTGTGTGTGTGTGTAATTTTGGCAGTGTCTGTAAAAAATAGTTTATATTTCCGCTTTAATTTATTTAATTCTCAAATTATGAGGTTTAAGAGCATCCGCTTCTATTTTAAATTTTCGTTAAAAAATGCTCTCTTGGAAATAGAAAGTGTTCCGACCGGAAATGGGCCAGAAAGAATATTTTTTTCCATAAAAAAAAAAAAAAAATAAACAAATATATGTATGGAAGATATTGTTTTTTGAATAATTTTTATTTCTAAATATTATTATAATATGCACACTATATCTATACTATTTTATAAAATGAAAGTGAACATTTTTCGTTGCCGCTAAACTCCAAAAGTACTGGTCCAATTTTTATGAAATGAGTTTTAAAATATCAAATTTTTACTACAAAAGGATATAGAGATATTTTCTTTACGAAATTTTAATAATAATTATCTTTAATTAAATTGTAAAGTTTTTTAAAAAATAATCCACAATGCCATGCAATGATCTGTAGCTTTTTAAGCGTTTGAGCTGAGAGAGCTTGAATGAACTCCATGTTGCTCTCTACTCTACTCTCTTTGTTCTCAGCAAGCACAACACAACAAAATAAACAAAAAAATACATATGCAATGGAACGAAGTAAATTCTAATATGTTGAAATTACTTTTGATGTGGTGAATTAATCCAACACAGTTTTGTTAAAAAGGGATTCACTGACCACCTTCTACATTTTCAGGAATTTTTTTATATGGAGTTTTCCGTTCTATCTCTCTACACTTTCAATGAGACTCAATCCGGCTTTATGTAAAATATATATGTATGTAAGTATGTTTGCATATTTGTTTCGCGGCATGCAACTTTTCTACACATGTTTTGACTGTGGTTTCCTGTATGTTATATTTAAGTGGGTAAAATGAACAACAAATGGCTGACTTTTTGCGTTTATTGAAGTAACATTGTGTGATTAAATTTTTTATAAATTGATAAAAATAAACTATTGATAAAGAGAAAATGTCCATGGCGAAGTTGCGGACCACTGTGGCCTGCTAGTTGTATATAAATAGATATAGTTATATGCATAATGCATTATTAACAACTAAACTGAAAATTTGTAACATTTGTTACTCCCTAAGTATAGGCCTTAAAGAAAAAAAAAGAACACGACATTAACGGCTATTCTCAGCCATTATAAGAAAAATAGACAACAAATTTACCACGAGTTTGCGGAAAGAGCTCTAAAATCGAAAACGCAAATGCCATGTAATTGTGTTGCATGGAATTATTATTCAGTGAATAAATACAGTATGGAAATGTGGTTATATACGTTACGATGATTAGTATATAAATGTATACTAATGAAATAAAGCAAAACTTAAGACTTTAGGACAAAAACAAAATAATAACTTAGGTCATCATCTGAGCGTGGAGGAAACAACATATGCAACAAAACTGCAATATTGTTGTATACGTTCAATTCCATTTTTTAACAGAAAATAATTGTTCTTCGATTTTATAACGACAAAAAAAAATAGCTCC